>LPNX010830697.1:381675-430087 GCA_001517045.1 Pseudotsuga menziesii | reverse complement strand
TTAAAATACTTTCACTTCAATATTAAAATGAAACATTTAAACATTGTCAAAGGTTCTTTAAAATACTTTAGCTTCATTGTTAACATGAAACATTTAAGTCAAATTCTGATCAAGAGGGGTTTTATTTGCTTGGAAGCTCAGATGAAAAGCCTCCTCGAAGGAGACATTTAAATCCAATCATGCTAAAGGTTGATGCGGCCTTCATTTGCTTGGAAGCTCAAATGAAAAGACGTTGCTCATGGAAGGAGACATTTAAATCCAATCATGCTAAGGGTTGGTGCGGCGAGGCCGAGTGTGATCCCCGGGTGATTTTGACGGCTACTCGGTAATCCCGGGGTGATTTTGACAGCATAGATGCCCCTGGATCGTGGATTCTCAAACCAAAGGTTCACCCAACGAGTCATATGGCACTTAACCAACAAAAAAACATGAAACATTTAAGCATTGTCATGAGTTCTTTATCTTTCTATCAAGAAAAAGCAACCCCATTATACAATGCTACTCTATCTACTCCTTGATTGACATAATCCCTACACAGTATAATGTTACTAGGTAGTAATTATGGGTTAATCATGTTTGATGTAATAGGAGTTGGGGGTTTGGGACTTTGACTGGAAAAGTAATTGTAGAGCCACCCCATCCATATTTAAATGGTATTATATTCTATGTAAAGGTGTTAACGGATTAGCAATTAACGGGTTAGAGTATCTTAGTCTACCAAATACTTTGAAAAATTAGGTTACTCTTAACAATCAACAAGTATAGCTAACATCTTCCAAAATAAAAATAAATAGAATTCACAAGTAATATTAAGACTAAAATTAAAAAATCAATCCTTAAAAAGATACTACAAACAATCTACACTAAATCCAAACATAAAATTCTGTAAATACATCATCATAATAATTCTCAACTAACAGAAATTCTTAAAATGATACTCCAATCAATCATCCTTGAATCTAAACATAAAAGCTCTTTAAAGACATCATGAAGCAATCTACACTTAATCCAAACATAAAATTATGTAAATACATCATCATAATAATTCTCAACTAACAGAAATTCTTAAAATAATACTCCAACCAATCTGCCTTCAATCCAAACATAAAAGCTCTTTAAAGACATCATGAAACAATTTACACTAAATCCAAACATAAAATTCTCTAAATACATCATCATAATATTTAAATGCATCCTCAGTCATAATAATTCTCCAATAACATAAATCTTTTAAAAAGCACTCCGAACACGGAAACCAAATCCCTAAATACATCGTCATAATAATGCTCAATTCATCATGATAATAATTCTCATGTAAAATAAGTACAAATAGGTCACAAAACATTACGTGTAAAAAAATGCTTCAAACTAACATAACCAAAAAATAACAAGGTCACACAAGATTCACCTAAAAATAAATAAAAAATAAATGCTTGCAAACTAACTTAACTCATCTTTGTCCCTGCTGGAACTACTTTTCGAAGGAACGAACTTTGATCTCTAACTTCTGCCTTTAATTCCAGCTTGTCCATGATTCACATCTGACAGACCGTTCTCCAAAGCTTGAACAAGATTGTCAAAATAATTACGCGTGACTCTTGTGAGATCCACAAGCTTTGAACGAAAATCCTTAAAACTCTTTGCAGGGCTTTCACAATCAATATAATCTTGCAGCTCTTTCTCGGCACAGCGATGAAGGCGTTCTAAACAAGATTCAGCTTGACCTTGCAAGTACTCAAAGAATTGTCTTTTATCATGCTCATGCTCATACTCTGGAAGATAATATCCATATGCATATGTCCACTTCAGAACACGTCTACATTCAACTATCTGTAACCATGCTTCACTAACAAACTTCAGATCTAAAACTGGTCCAGTTCTATATTTACTTAACTTTTCAATCTGCACTGCTGCCTGCATTTGCTGCAGATCTGACAGTGCCTTTGCCCTCGACGATTCATTCGTCGCCCATCGCTCATAATAATGCCTGTATCTCTGCAATGAATTTCTGGCCATTTCCCTTTCCCGTTCTGTTTCATCGGTTCCTTTCTGTTTTGCAGTTTCATATCGGTTGCATGAATCTCGATGGTTTGACCAATCACCAAGGCATAGCCAACAAAATTGGAATTTACATGGAGGCCTGCACGTCATATGCATACACCCTTGACTTCTCTCAATTGGCCGTTTACACTTTGGGCAAGGCCTTGAATTTGCTAATATCCAGTTCTTGCTTTCTGATTCTCTCTTCAAAATCCACTTTTCCACCGTATGACAGTCTACTGGACGGTGAGCTTCCCCACAACAATTCCAGCAGAAGTGATACGCACATTTGCACTTAACATCATAATTAGGGCCACTACCCATAACAAATTCCACCCCATACTCGCAGCCAGGAGCGGGACACCACTTGGTGTTTATATTGTCTTCAACATATGATCTGAAAAGATAGCGTGTATACTTTGCTCTATCAGCTTCATCAGAGACAAAAGAAAGAACCATACCTTCATCCACGGCTGCACTACATGATGGGTTCGGGCACCGCAAAGTAAGGCATCCAGGACCATCATTTATAGAATTATGAATGTAGCCTGTCCAGCACTCATCACAAAAGTGATGGCCACAAGCTGGCGCCCTCATTCTGCTACGCAGGTGATAATCGAAGCAAATCCCACATTTCAACTCATTTTCATACCGTATAACCTCCACGTGAACAGAATTTTCCAACATTAACCCCACATCCATTCTGACCGTCTCCTCATTTGCAAACCATTCGTCATGGACCTTACTAACACTCCACTGGAAGCGACGCAAGAGAATCCCAGCCTCAATTTTTGATAAGTTAAGCACTTCAGAAACATCTGTGATAGCCTCCTTTTGACGTTTAAGAATGTCTTGCTCACTCAAAATAGTGTACATTGCCTCATATGGAGGGCGAGAAGAGGACGTATTCTCCTCGGATTGGTCATCGCTGGCGTTTTCGGAAACATCATCATACTCTTCCTCTGTCGCATATCCATCGCTCTCGCTCTCGCTGTAGCTGTCGTATAAATCAGTGTCATTTACATCGTGTATATCGTCCTCTGAATCCATTTCTCCTACAGATTAATGAATTGAATTGAGGGTTTTGCTTCAATTCCGTCTCCAACTACAGAATGCCGAGGCTGCTATCGCTCTTTATCCGGCAGCAAAATGTGTTCAGAACAGTAGGTTATGATCCCCAAAAAAAATCTTCAACTGCAACAGAAATGGATTAAATTTGGGCCGAATTCGAGCAGAAGGCACCGCTAGGCTACAATTGTGACGAGCATTAATATTAAAACTTATATATATACACTAGCAAAGCTAGATAACTTGTGTAACAATCACATATTTTACAATTGTTTATTTAGAATTGGTACTTTTCACAATGACCAACGATCTTTTATTTTAGGTAATGGTACCGATTTCGGAAGCCCCGGAAAGAGGTTTTCTATTTACTATTTTTCTAAACGGATCTCACCGCATTACGCGGATGGCAGAGTTTAACTCCATAACTTGTGTAACAATCACATATTTTATTTTTTATTGCGTCGAGAGGTGCTCTACAGCCCAGTTTGTGGGAGATCTTATAACTTTAACTTTAAGTAACGTTACATAATGTTGGATAGATGTCTATAAAAAACAAAACTTTTAATTATATTCCAAAATAAATGTCGGCCACAAAAACAACCCAACATGGGAGAGATGTTGTAATGTTCGTTCCTACCTTACAAAATAATAATAAAAAAAATAAAATTTTTAATTCTTGGCCATAAAAAATGTAGGTGAGAAAAACAACACAATATAGGGCAGATGTTGTAATGTTTCTACTTAGCAAAATAATAAAAAATAATAAAAAATAATAAATTGAATTATTGGCAAAAAAAATGTTGCTCATGCACGACCAACATTTTTTTTTGCCAATAATTCAATTTTTTTTTATTTTTTTTTATTTTGCTAAGTAGAAACATTAAACCATGTGCAAGGCCTCCTACACAACCCACCTTGCACATGGTTTTAAAACTATGTATGGGGGAGATATTTTAATGTTCTTTCCTAACAAAATAAAAAATAATAAAAAATATTATATGTAGCCATAAATAGTATTAAATATTAATAATAAAAATATTATTGTGCACCTTAAATAAAAAGATGTGCCTTTTGGTATGAATCACATTAACGCTGATAGTTGAGTGCAATACTTAAGAAGAGGTCTGCACCTCCAAAGATTTGATCCCTCTCTGCTAGGATTTGGATCTATGCTGGTACAATATCTATAATCGTTTATCACAGAGCTTAATTCCATTTGAAACCAGCGCTTAGGAGAGAAAGCTCGTATATATAGCCTTCCAACGGCTTTAAAATAAATTATCTTCTTGTAATTTAGGAAGAGGACATCCACTCCAAATGGCAACTTAGCAAGTTTTTACTTTATTATATTTATAAATTTTTCAAATATAAAATGTACCAAAACACATTATTGTTATCATTAAAGATCTATTTATCTTCTGTTCTACAAAATTTTGAAAAATATCACATCCTTAAACATTTTGGCATTAAACTAAAGTACATCCTTTTAACTTAGAACACCATTATGATGCAACATACTAATGCATGTATTCTTATTTTTTATTTTTATTTTATTATTTTATTCTATTTTTATGGGAGAGACATTTCAGCCATATGGATTCCACTATGCTATAACATAGTGATGCATGCTTGTTTATTTTTGTATGGGTGAGGGGGACACTTCTCCCTCACTCAAGGTGTAGAAATGCACCCTATAAATTAATTATAGAGATGTCTTCAATAATATTATATTATAAAATAATATAATAAATACATAAATTTATATTAGTTATGGTTGATTTTGACTAGGTCTAGGTGACCTTGGTTTACTTTGGTTAAGTGTGGTTGACTTTATTGTAATAATGGTCAAATTTAGTTAAGCATTGATTTTAGCTCACAATTCTTAACCATCACGGGTGACCATGTTTGAAAGTCATTATGGTTGACAATTTTTTACTATGGTTGACAAAGTTATATTGTAGTTAGCCATACTTTACTTTGGTTTGACAATAGCTAGTCCCAAGATTGACAATGTTTATTGTGGTTTATTAAGTTTGACCATAATTGAGCATGGTTGACTATTATTGATTATGGTCAAATTTAGTGAACAATGCATGGCAAACTATTAGAGAGAATGTGTTGAGAGACCATGGGAAGTCTGTGGTCTAACTGGGAGTAGGTTCAAGGTTTAATGATTACTTGAGCGAAGACTTTCAATGATTAATGATAAGGGTAAAATCTCATCGATGGATGATTGTTGTGGCAACCTAACCTCCTAAGAAACCCCATCTGCAATCAGGTGGACTTCTAAGCAGAGAGAAATCCCAACAACAATTCGAGGAGGATGACCCAGATGAAGAACGACTCCCTAAGAAAGTACGGAGCCTAACTAACAAAGGACAAAAGAAAAGAGGTAACAAACATGGAAAAAATATTGGGTATTCAAACCATTATTGAAGGCTCGTTAGGAGCAGAAGACAAATTCCTATCACTCAACATCCCATGTTATCAAGTGTCGCTGGAAGGTGAGTTATGTGTTAGCTCTAAATAGCCAATGGTTAGATAATGATATTTGTCTCCTACAAATGTGGAGGCATGGGTAGCAAATTTGAAAAAGAGACACTAAGAGATTCGATTCGATCGACATGGCTAAGTGATACAAGGGGAATATTCGAGGAAAACCAGTAAGGATTATTGGTAAAAGGATTATGGGTGGATAGACCCTTTGGAAAAAGGTGTGATCAATCGGCTAGTTGAATCGTTAGAAGTAGGCATGCCCATCAACAGGAAAGGTTTTAAGAGTAAGAAGGCCCACCAATTAGTTCGAAAACTTTGAAGAACAAACAAGAAAGAAGAAGTGTATTTTAGAATGTTCAAATTGTTCATAACTACAACAAGCATGGATATGTGGAATCTAGCTCATCATTAGAAGGGAAATCCACTTGAAAGAAAGAGATATATATTTTCAAAATGGCCATACATCCATAAAAAAATTAAACCTTAATTATTTAGGTAACAAACCCCTTCCAATGCCGCAAACTGATTTCACTCCTTCAACCTCATCTATGAAACTATTAATAATTAAGAACCCCATTCCAATCCCACAAGCTTCAATTATTTGCATAATAATTCCATTCCAACCAGTTCAAATGCCAACCCTTTCCAGTACAACAAACCTTTGATATTTTGTAACCAATTCAATTTAAACTAGAAAGTATTGATAGAAACAGTAAATTGGGTTTATCCACATGGATATATGTCTATAATTTGGTGGTTGTGTAATTAAAACCAATTTTATTATATACAAATATTATGAACAATTGGAATGTGTTGTTAAAGATTGTGAATGAAAGGAACAATTTCAGAAACCATTGGAAAAGTATGGAATAGGAGTATTTAAAGTGGTAGGAACTATGAATTAGGGTTTTGTTTTTAAGGGTAGAATTTTTATGAGGATTTCATAGCATAAAACTTGTTAATAATTCTTTCTGAAATTTTACTAGCTCAAATATAAATATCATACACGATTATTGATGTAAGATCACAAAATCCTTTTCTCAATAAACATAATCTCTTTACTACATCCATAGATTGCATAATTGAACAATTGTGGACTCCTAAGAATATAATAGCTCCACACAAATCCCCTGGACAACCATAAAGAGACCATTGTTGTTGCTTTGATATGCAATAAAAATATTTCTTAGTATCTAAGAAGAGTCTATATCATACAAAATAAGAGCATCAATCATTTTGGTGGTTTGTCTATCCAAACAAATTAATGTTTTGATCAATAATCTATCTTACAAATTTAAACCTTGAGTACATACCATTTAGCGATGACTATCTAAAATATCCTTGCCAAAGAGAAGAACACATACTGATATGAAGAAGTATCTAAATTTGTACTATGGCTTTGTACTATGGTCAATCTAGAATAAGCAATCCTACCGTAGAGGCAATGGGGGTATAAGGAAGAACATCCCCCCCCCCTGCCAGGATTTATAAAAAAGACCCTTACAACTAGTATATTTGGATAGAGATTACGGACGTTAATGATAAAAATCCTACGTAGCAATGTGTTATTTTGTCCCCCAGTAATTCTAACTTCTATAAGAAAAACAATTTAGATAAAAATTTTCCTTACAATGGTCTAGAGAACGATATTTCTAGCCTAAGGAATGAAGGAATTATCCTCTTAATGGGTGACTTTAATGCTCGAACTTCCAATAACCAAGCTATTCTTCTAAGAAATTATTCTAGCCCTAATCCCATTTGGTTAAATGAAGACCTTACTCTAGTTGAAAGCTACCAAAGAAGATTTGAAGATCTAGGGGATTATTTGTTTAGGTCTGAGCTAGCCAAGCTTTGTGGTGCTCAAGATCTTATAATTTTCAACGGCCTAAAGAAGTGGCCCAATTCTAGCCAGATGACCTGTATCCATGGGCCTGGTAGCAGCGTGGCAGACTATGTTATTTCCAAAATCTATTTATACAATGAAATAATAAATTTTGACATCTTAAATGACCACGATCCTGACTCAGATCATAGACCTTTAATTGTAACTCTCAATTTTGTCATGCATAGAGATCCTATAGAAGATAATCCTCATAGCCAAAAAAAATGATCTTTGATAGAAATAAAAGTAATCTTTTTCTAAATTAATTAAAAATTAATTTGCCTCCTTTATCAAGTATAGACAACACAGAATACCTCTATTATAATTTTTCCACAAGCCTCTCATGTTCTATTAACAAATTCTGAATTGAAGTTTCAAGTAATAAAATAAATAGCAAAACTAACCCTTGGTATGATAAAGATTGTAAAAGTGTGAGGAAAGAAATTAAGGAATCTCTTAAAACTAAAAAGATAAAAATATACAAAGCCCTAACTAAAAGGAAAAAAATGCAATATATTCGTAAAAGACAAGGATATATCTTACACCTCTCTAAGGTGGCTCCTAAGAAATTTTGGAGGTAGATTCTAACTAGGAAAACTAAAGATAATAATAGAATTTCTTTACACAACTAGAATTCCTATCTTAAAAAGATTTATGAATCCCCGAATGGGATAGATACTTCTAAACCCTGATCACAACGGAATACGTTTTCTCATTAGAAGACATATATTTTGGGGTTAAGCAACTAGAAAATGGAAAATCTAAGGGCATCGAAGGTTACCAGGAAGAAATCTTAAAAATTGGTGGTCCTGTTCTCAACCCTCATATCCACCATCTTTTCAATCAAGTGATCAAGGAAGGGTTCCCTAAACCTTGGACTCAAAGCCTCATTATCCCTATTTTTAAAAGTGGGTATACAAACAACCCTTCTAGTTACCGAACAATTATGATTATCTCTCTCTTAGCTAAGTTGTATGGTATATTTTGGAAAAAAATATCAACAGTTGGATTGAAAGTGAAGGTAAGCAGGCTAAAGGCCAAGCGGGTTTTATAAGGAAGCACTCTACAATGGACCATCTCGTTACACTTAGGATAATTGTGGAGTAGTTTTGTAATGATAAGTCCAATGTCTTTTGTTGCTTCGTGGACTTTAGAAAGAATTTTTATATGGTACTTAGAAATAACCTATAGAATAGATTAGAAGAGGTAAAGGTTCCTTTCAAGTTGAGAGCCTCCGCAATAAATATATGAGAATTCCATTGCTAAGTTTAAGACCAAAGAGGGGTGGTCGAAAAATATTAAGTGTAATATCAGAGTTAAAAAAGGCTTCCCCCTCTCCCCCACCCTTTTTGGCAGATAAGCTAGAAGGTTGTTTAGAGGAAGTAGGTTGTGCTGGTATGATCTTAGCTGGAATAGTCATCATCCTTCTTCTCGATGCTGACGATATTATTCTTCTCTCAAGGTGTTCATCTGATCTTGATAAGAAACGAAGGATTCTTAAGTATTTTTTCTCTACCATGGGTATGACTGTTAACACTAACAAAACAAAAATTATGATTATCAAACCCAAAGAAGAAACTTACACTAATTTTGTATATGACAATAGCTACTTGGAGGAAATTTCTTCTTACAAATACCTTGGAATTGATATTCATCACAAGCTCAACTCGAACTATAGCATTAAGAAAAGGATTAATGGAGGGTGGAAAGCTTATTTTGGTCTTGAAAATAATTGTAAAGAAGAAAACCTTGTGGAGTGGGATAAAAAGAAACTCCTCTTTGAAAATTTAGTCATTCATGTTATCTTGGATGGGTGTGAGTTTTGGGGATGCAACATCTCTAGAGAATCTTAGAGAAAGATTGAGAAAATACAAAAGCGTTTTATAATGTATAACCTCAAAATGATAAGCAATACACACTACCCTATTCTCCTTATAGAAGTGGGTATTTTCCCTATCGAGATCCTAGCTATGACTAGGCTCCTGTTGTACAAACACAAAATGAATAACATGGGAGACCATAGACTTCCTAAACTAGATTTAAATTCCATCCAAAACCACCTAAGGCTCAAGTGAGGTTGGTATAAAGATACCAAGGCCTGGTTAAACCGTTGGGAGATCGAAAAAAATGTTTCATTGCAAAATATTTTAAAAATGTTGTCACTTCTAAGTTTAAGGAGAAAATGTGGTGTGAGAAAGATTTAGAGGATAAAAGAGAATTAAGGTATTATAAGGAGGTCGTCAACCCTACTCTAGAACATCAAAAGTATCTCTCGATTTTAATTAGTTCAAAGAAAACAATTAATATAGCGAAGATAAGAAAGAAATCGCATGAGCTTCATAGTGAAACTGGTCATTGGGAAGTTCTTAAAACACCATGGGTAGAAAGGATCTGCCATCTTTGTGAGAATATGAAAATTGAGGATGAAAAACACTTCCTCTTAGAATTCCCTTCTTACACCCACATTAGATCTCAGTTTCATAATCTTTGTTGTAATCTTGACCTTCCTAGCATTTTAACTTGTAAAAATTAGAGTGATCTCGGGATGCTTCTCTCCAAGCTCTTTTACTATAGAAATACAATTTAAATACAAACTAAATAATTCGTTTCATTGGGTCCGATAGACCAAATTTTGGTCTGAGTGGATGCTAACCATCATCATCATCATCATAATCTAAACTTTACCAATAAGTCCACTTCTTCCACAAACAAGACTTAAATTGTCTCAAGAGTGATTGCGAGTATCGGATTGCAAGATATAGATCCTTTTTTCTCTTGGAGATGGAGTGTTGAGATATTTAACAAAGAATTTGTTCTCCTTTATTTGTGAAAAAATGGATGAAATGTTAGAATATGAGTTTCAAGTTGATATCTCTATACCGTGTAGTCTTGTAGTAATGGAAGCTATTATAAGCACAAGGATTATAGTGGTTAAATATGGATAAATTTAATAATTACTTATGGAGACTATATTTTTTTAAAGCTCTTTCAAGTCTATCCCCAAATTGTGTTCATCAACAATAGAGATAACGTCCAACATCCATGTAATTAGGTTGTATTTATCTTTGATATTTTATACACCTGGAATAGCCTACAATTTGTCGCAATGAAAGTAAGAATATAAACTCACATTTATACAAAAAAGTAGTAGTTCCCTGTTCAAGCTACTCCTTTTATATTCAATAGAAGACTCTACCAGGCGGTTACCTCAAAGTATTCAACAATTTTGTGAGAACTGTGGCCTAGTGATCCAAAGTAAATGAATTTCCCTCCTAATTTCATCAATAATTATTGAAACCATTACTGTAAGTAAAACATTAATATGACTCTAAAATAAACAATATAATTTTTCTTAGAATATAGCTCTTGCTTAAGCTCATCAAACCCTTCAAAGATGTCAATACTAGGCCGATGAAAGGTATGAACAACATTCCTTCCATTATTATTTTATTACTACCAACTTATATAAGAAGTTTAGCTACCATGCATCTTACCCATAAGTTGGATCATCCATGAAAATTATGGCAGGGTTCACAACCACGGGGGATTCATCTTGTTGAGCAATATCTTATCACGTTCATTCATAAAGGGGGGTTTCTAATTATTAAAATTAATGTTAATATATTCTAGGTATTGGGGGGTGATGAATAGGGTATGGGTCTTTATAGGTATTGGGGGGTATAAAAAGGGGTTTCTAGAAAAAATAAGGAATATATTGTAAAAATAGGGGGTTTTTAATTGGAAATGTGTATTAGGAGGGGGTAGCAACAAATGGATTTGTGTAATTAATTATCAATATATATTGAAATTAGGGGTATTCTTTAATATCCAATGAACGAAGGCACTATGACATGGTTTCACTAATTGAAAATCCCTTGTTCACAACAATCTCCGCAGCTATCGTTATCATTTGTCTTTGTTAAGTTGATAATATAGTCATAAAGGTCACACTTACCAATGCATCCCTTAAATTTTATAATTCCACAAGTTCCATGACCTCATAAATAAAGGACTGTAAATTAAATCTCCGGCATGTCGATAAAAAGAAATTTTGGCACTATGTCAAATAAGGGAAGTTGCAATGTATCAAGTCTGTACCATTGAGATTTGAATGTACACATGTCAATGCCAACACCATTCCTTGTGCCAAGATCAAATGCCAAATTTTTTTATTTATCGGAATCAACAACTAGGGACAGGGTTGCCTACTTGGCACTCACGTAACATGGGGTCTAAGGATCCAATCCCACTACCACTATAGCCCTAAGTGCATCCACAGAGCCTTAACCATGGTGCATGGGTACATTTTAGGGGGAGTTAAACACAATACCTTTTATTTAAAACAATTTCAAACATTTAAACTTTACCACTTGCTCTGCGCCCCATGGCATCTCCATCAGCATAGTTTGTGCCCCCTATCTTTCCATATTTTGGATGGTGTTTGTTGATGTTTGTTGTGGTTTTGTGCAAATTTACAGAGGTTGTTGAGGGATTTTTTTAAAAATTCATATATATAATTATTACAATTTTTATACAAAATATAGGAATGAAACAAAACTTGAATAAAAACATAAAATAAGAAAAAAAAGTATAGAAAAACAAAACAATTCTAATAATCTGAAATAATACTTATTTTTTAATTGAAATACAAATTTCCAAAAACCAATTACGGACTTTAAGTTTGACGATAACATAATTATTGTTGTAATTGTAACTTCAAAGGATATTCTATTGTATAATAATATTGTATATTGTTGTACCCCTGTCATAGATGTTTTCCCTTCGTTTGGGATTTCATTATATGTATGGTCATTGAGATAAAAATTTCTTTGCAAGTCATGGAAATAGTCCCCATAATAAATAAAGGAAAATGTATTTTGAAGTATTTCTAGGTAGGTCAGACCTAATTAGGTAACATGGGAGACCTAGTTAGTTAAGTAAGTCACACAATTGAAGAATATAAATAGGGAGGTGCCCTCCCTTGTTTGACTCACACTCACTCACTCTCAAGTTCCAATTAGAGAGAGATAGGAAAAGTTTTCTAGAGGAGAAAGAGAGAGAGTTGCATAAGAATTTTTATTCTTTGGCTTTTCCATCTTGTGATATTGTGTTAGTGACAGAAATATTCTGAGGAAGTTTGTAGGGTTTTCTCCTTTATGGTTTCCTTGAGGAAAATATTTGTATCTTGTGTATCTTGTACATATTGTTGTGCTTGTTATTCTTTTAGATAAATATCCTAATGAATTTGAATTAAAGTATAAAAACTAACATGCTGTCACAACCACCTTGAAAGAAAGATGAAATACTGCTACCCTTTTATCTATTGGTAATTAGGGTTTCATGCTTGAAAACCCCTAGAAGAAAAAATCTAGTCATCTTTGAATTTTCACTATAACTTGATCTTGGAAAAGATTCAGGAGTTGAAACATGGACATACCGAATATGAAATATTTTTGTACATCACATGCAAGTTTCAACCTTAGATTTGCTATAATTTAGGAGATATGATTCCTCCAAATCAGGCTTCCAAACTCTTCCATAATTCAGTCTTAAAAGGGTGACCTAGGGAGAATTTCTATATCTTGGGTTAGAAATTTCCCAATAAAATTTTGAAAGATGTTACATATAGGTAGCATACCTTAGTTTATGTGGTGCAAGTTTCAGACCCAGAAGTTGAAATAGAGATACGTGGAAGTCCATACAAGTTTGTTATACTAAACTAGTCCTCAAATAAGTCACCTTGATAAACTTAGCATAAGTTCCATTTGGGGAATAAAAATATTCTCTAACTTATGGGGTTGGAAAGAATACATATCAGTCTATTTCAGGATGAATATTCATATGTTGAGGAGAAGGAATTTCAGAGATACATTGTAATCAAGATCAATAAATTTTGTAAAAGAAATTGAAGAAATTAAGGCTTCATGTTCTAGGCACTTTCGTCCACTAATCAATTGAAAAAAGAGGAACACAAAACTTGACCTAGGAGGGAGCATATTTATATGTAATAAGTTTCTCATTATGTGCGTTTTCATTTTTTGACCTAACACTATTATCGGGGAAAAGTAGGACGTTAGATATTTTGCAGTTATGTCCATAGTTTTTGGAAAATGAGTATGATTCCCAGCTCGCCTTGAGGAGGTCCATCTTTCTATCCAATCATATATGGAAGTTACCTAAGTTAAAAAAAAAAAAATTTCTCTATAAAACCTTAGGTCCATTAGAAACAATCTTTCATAATAGTTTTGAAGCAAGAATCAAGTTTAAGCAATATCATTGGTAAGATTTATCCTCTCTATCTCCATTTGAGGTTCTCATTTTTATCATAATTACAAACAATACTAAGATTGAGGACAAGCTTTAAGGAAATGAGAAGTTCTGAGAATGGAAATAGAGATGGTTCTCATATTTTAAGAAGCGTGACTTGGAGAACTATGTCAAAGGACAAGTTGTAGATCTAGAGGGAGATGAAGACATTGAAGAAAAGCACAATAAGGACCTATTCAAAGACAATATGATTGTTTCAATCTCCATTGGATATCACATGTATAATCATTGAAGACTCCAAGGGAGATGTTCGATGCAATCACTAGTACAAAATGAGGAATTAGCTACCAGGTGACTAAAAATTCTAGTCACCATAGCTTTTTCAAGTGATTTACTACTAAATATGAGCAATTTTGATTGACCCACCTATAAATTACTAAAATTAACGACTAATTTAGTCACGAGTTAACAAATATGACTAGATAATAAGTGAGGGAGTTAAAAATGACTAACATAAACGACTAATTTAGTCATGGCATAAAAAATGACTAGCTAGAAGAATAGGAATTAGTCATTTATGTTAGTCATTTTTAATTGTGTCATGGAAAATTGCAAATTTGACAATGAAGTGCAAATTTTGTAATTTTTCTACCTTCTATTAGTAATTTGTGTGCCATGCACCTCGATCTTCAAAGATCCAATAAAGAAATTGCATGAATTTTATCTTGACCATATTTATCCCTGCTACACCATTGAAAAGGAAAATTAGGTTCCTACGTCAATTAAGCGCGTGCCAAAGGAAAACTAGGTTCCTACGTCAATTAAGAATTAGGTACTAGAACCAATACCATATCAATACTTAGCTAGAAGCATCAATATAGCTAGTTGTTGATCCTTTGACAATGTAAGAGTCCTTGCAATCCCCATACATCTGAGGTGCTTTTCTAACTTCAATATAACTATATTCATGATCTGTGGTCATCAAACGTCTAGTTGCACCGGTCGACATAGCTTCACTAGGTTAATTTCCTTTAAACGTTGTAGCAACTGATCCAATATATAATAATTGAACTGGTGGAAGCAACAAGAACAATATTTTAACCAATCAAATACTTGATTATAATTAAACTAGGGTGTTTCCCCAAAACCAGTCTCAGATCCATATGCAGTATAAAGGTAGAGGCCCAACCCCATATTAAAGTTTTAGGAAAATATTTTGATTCCTTGACCTCTTAATATAGGCCTCATGACCTCGCAGAATATGATACGTATAATGCAGTGATGATCTCTCCTCATCACTATCAAGTTAAACATCCTTTATGCATTAGTGGCCATGTAAATTTTGCATCTGACATCATGACCACCCACCTGATTCATGATGTGCACAAATATTTTCGACCAATGTCCTTGATCCAAGTTTATTGTATATACTTATACTATAACAAAAAATACCATTAAAACAAATATTATATTCATAAAAAACATAAATGATTATATTTATATAAAACACAAATTAATTAAATTTTATATTAAACCTAATTTATAAAACTAAACAACTTATATGTTAATTATTAAAAAATATAATCTATAACCAAGTAACATAATTTATATAATAAAATAATAAAAATATAACAAAAACAAAAAAATCTATTATGCAAATTCAACTCTCGACCAAAATCTCGACCCAACAGCTCTCCACCTAGCTTTGTTATGACATTCATGGTCGATGGCCGGTTTTCCTGAACCCATGGAGATTTCATCCTCCAATTCCGTCAATGACTACTCAACCAGCTCGTTGGTGCCAAATATCCTGTCCAAACAGACTGTTGGCGCCAAATAATTTGGTATATATTGACAATGGTAAATATGGAAATGATGATTTATACAATATTTAGCAGGATGTTGATGACAATGATGATATCAATGCCAATAACGATGTTGCAGGTGATTATATCACTATTTGATATTGATTGGTCCCAATGGAAACATAATTCACCATAATGCATTAAATTGACCATAATAGCGACATGGACATCAAGTGAGTTCTAAAATATTCATAGAGGTAACTAGCCCAGGGACTTGAATAAATGAGCATGATGATGAAAATGATGTTGATGTAGCATATGACATTGATGATCATGATGACAACAATGCCAATGTCCATGATGATGGTGCATTTGATAATAAATATGGATATTGATTGATCCCAATGACACTTAAATGTCTGTAATGACATATGAGCAACATACTAATATCACCTAAATGTCTCACAATATCACTTTCTTTATATTTTATAAAAAAAATATCTTTTAGCAACACAATATTTTATTGACCTTGTCATTTTTATTTATCAATTTATTCATCATATTTTCCTCCTTAATGATCCCAAGTTGCTTCTAGGTAGATAATATCTAGATCAAGGAGAGAGACACTAAATCATTATCAATGATCTTAGGCATGAACAAAAAAACCATTATAGGAGTCTCACACACCCCCCTAGGAGCAATCTTTACTCGGAACGCCATGGATTTTCCACATAGTGTTTATTTGTATAGTTTGGTGGCCCATGTCATCTGACCACCTCAACATGGTACTCAACATAAATAAGTAACTTGATAACTCCAAAAGGATTAGAGTTAGTTGAATTAATATAATTATTGAGTTGATCAGTTCAACCCTTTAGACTACCCAACACACAACTCAAATTGTGCAATAAACACCACATAGACACACTTTGTTCCACTTGCACCACACATACCACATAATCCATAGTTGCACCATAAGCGCCACACATAGCACATTGTGAAACACATGCCACACACATAGCACATTGTGAAACACATGCCACACACAATAGACACATGGTACATGTACCATTGGCATAGTTTGTTACCATGCCACATATAAGTCATGCATGGATAAGAAGTAGTCAACTCTTATCAGGAAACATGCAATCAACATGGTTATGAAGGTGATGAGTCTTCTTACTAATGTTTGTTTGATATGGCTAACAAATGACACAAGGAAAGACAACAACACAAAAAAGTGTACAATATGATGGCCAAGAAGTTATGGCACTACATACATTACAACAAGACTCAATATGGTTTATAGAATAATCATTGGCAAGAATATTGATTGTTGAACACCATTTGGAGTTGCATAAACATAGCACCATTTGGCGCTAAAGAAATGAAAACAACTCAACTTCCATAGAACTACTAGATGCCATGGGAATAAAAACAACACAACTTCACACTACACTCAATGCCATTTATCTTCACCCAATAATCATTATCACCCTTTTAGGACAAAACAAACAAACAAAATAAAATCTTCCATTTGAAAAAAAAAGTTATATTTTACATAAATTAAAAATTGCCATGATTTAATGAATTTAATATTTGTATTTTCAAATTAAGATCTCTTTCCTATGAATGTGGATTGCATAGATAACATAGAAAGATACGCGTGTCAAATTGGACTTGGACATTTGGTTTCACTTGGTTAGCTTCACTTGGACTAACTTAGTAGCACATAGCATGGTTAGATTAGCTTGGACCTACTTCGCTTTTAGACATCACATGGTAGACTTAACAACGAACATGCATGACTAAGGGTTTCTTGGACTTGGACTTACTACTAAGTTGGCTTGACTTGGATATAGTTTTCTCTTTGATATTTCATGGTAGGCTTCATAGCGTTAGATTCCAAGTTGTGATTTAGTGATTGGAATGGAGTGTTGTTATGCAAACAATTTAATATCCAACTCCAATTGACATAGAGACCTTGTATATGAGGTACTTGATTGAATTTGATTCGTTTGCCTAAAGCTTTCCTTGGATGAATGGTTGAATTGATTAAGCTAACCATTGGGGTTTATGTGTACAAATTCCTACCATGGTAAACCCTGCACCATGCACTACACTAGGTCAAGGCTCTACCCCCTTTGCAATTAAGCATTGAGTTAACCTTAGTGCATAAAATGTCCATGAGCTATTGTATACCTTCCTTCTACACATTACTCAAATTCGTCACATTTTGGTTGGGTAGTCAATGATAACTCCATGCCACAATAATTCATGTAAATTAAAATTCTTGATTTTATCCATGTGGATTATTCACAACACTCACCCACATACAAAAATAACAACAAATAAACCTTATAATAAAAACAAATTAGCAGAGTAATGCATCAACTAGGAGTAGTTGGTTACGATCCACATAACTACTTAAAAATGTCATAATTAATTTTGAATTTAGATTAATAATAAACATTGTTAGCTCAACATATACTAATTTACTTGACTTTTTGGTCAACTCAATACAAAAGCCAACACTACTACCTAGCCAACTCTTCTTTTTATATAGTTATAACTTATTATTTAACAATTAATATGACCCATATTAAATTTCATGAAGAAATATATGTTGAAATATGTACTCTTTTCTCTCTTACAAATTTATTTTCCTTTTTTCTCCCTATTTGACTTGATCACCTTATGATTATATGTTCATAGAGACTAAATTTTCTAATGTTATTAAATGGCCTTTAAATTGCTTTAAATCTCACAATAAAACTAGTGACCTTCACTATAAACTACTATGAAAACCTTATTATTTACTACTTAAAAAAAAACTAATATTATTAAATAGCCTTTAGGTTACTTGGAATCTCACAATAAAACTAGTGGCCTTCACTATCAATTACTATGAAAACCTTATTATTTGCCACATTATAAAATGAAGCCTCTATCATCACAACTTCTATAACAAATGGTAACCTATTATAATGTGAAAACATGGAAGGTGAGTTGGAATGTCCTAGCACAATGTGAGTTTAAAAAATGTCACGCCATTATAGATTTTTATCCTTTTGACTTTTGAGGAAGCGAGCTTGTGGTCTGTGGAAAAAATTGTTGAATATCTTAGTCCATCTTGTAGTAAGAAGAGTATCATGTATCCATGGCATCCATAAGGCATGGTTAAGCCACAAACAAGCATACGTCTCAATCTTTGTGATCGACCTGGGCCTAAGCAATCTAAGGTACAAGATTTCTTCATGTCTGAATTTTTTTGACACTCCCTTATTTTGGGTGAGGGAATTACCGTAATATTGATCCATTTTGGTTGTTTTGGGTGGGCCTTTTAGTGGGGTAGATCCTGAGAACCCAAACCAGTGGGAAAATCTATGAAATCAACAAAGAATGTATCTAGATACCGAGAACCCAAACCTGTGGGAACATCTCTAAACAGAGATATCCTACCATCCACTTACAAAGCACAATAAGATTCCTTTAAACAGAATGCCTGCGAAGCCTGAACAAACAACAGGTTGAGGTCATAAATTCCAAGGGCTGAAATGTGCCTTCCTCATTGGCGAGGGGCTTGTGCGATGGACACATGCTCTGTGGTTATGTCTACAAATGTAGATTAAATAACCCCAGTGGGTGTCATTGGAATCGTCTAAATAATTTGGTGTGGATGTAGCACACGTTCGAAAATAAGGAATTGGTGAGTTGGGACCCTAACCCTATTTTTTTATCATTCATAACATTATTGTAAAAAACTAGGTTTCTAACTGCAAATATGTAAACGTTAACACCCTCTTCCTACATTCATAGTAATTACTATACAAGTTTTCCAATGGTGTACTTACTGGATTTCCATTTAATTCACGTGATAAAGCCTTGGTTATGCACACTTGTACATTTATAGTTAATTCATTTTTATATCACCCCCCTGAAAAATATTAAACCCACAGCTTAGATACATCAATTTCACCTCCAGTGTAGACATGAGGATTATATTGAATCTAAAAATTGGCACGAACAAAATATGTATACAAACATCGACCAAACAATGTGCACTCTTTGTTACTAAGGATCATTAATTTTACATAGTGAAGTTGCCATGCCAAACACTCCCTTGTACGGGGTAATATTACTATTGAAACCAAATGGTATGCTTCTATTGTAGAGTATTTTGATCAAGTAGGGAAAATATTTCATTGGCATTGCGTTACACAGATCCTGAGAACAATCCCAAATTGACTTATATTGGCATCATTTTTAGTCATCTTTCTTCTGTGGCCATTCTAAGGAATCAGAACCATGTGGCTGATTCTAGATTCCTAGATGATTTGGATCTGAGTTCAACCATAAACAAATACTTCAATAAAATATAAAGTGACCAAATCCTGAACAATCAGAGCAATATTGTTGATTCCCTGATTGCTGGACTATTCCAATTTGGGTATGGGGCTAGGATGGCTGATTCCCTAATCTCTGGACTAGTACGAGGCTAGGATGGATGAATCTGGTCACTCTGACTACACAAAAAATATCCAAACTCTCTCTTAGATTTAAATTCTCTAGGGAAATCAGCAATAATACTGATTAAAGAAGAGCTCTTTTAAGTTTTTCCTTTATTTGACTTCAGCTGACTCTATTGGATGGACTTGCTGAGTTTGAATAAATATGGTACTAACTTGGAGAGTTGGTCCTCTATTACATTATCATCTATATTTTTATCCTCTTAGAACAACAATTCACTTATACATGTGAATTATAAACAAACATCATGCCACTTCGCGAGATCCCACTAGATGAGATGTAAATTCAAGCATGTTTGTAACCGACTTAGGTCTTAAAAATTATCTTGTGGCTTCTAGTCCCTTTTGATTTTGATGCCAACCTCATATGTCATCCTTCATATAGTCAACATACTTATAATTTATGCTTTTATAATAACAATCTCTTTTTCTACCTTTTGAGCTATAAACAAACTTTATGCCACTATGCAAGAACCCAATTGGAGGAAATGTAAATTTGAACATGTTTGTTGGAACCCACTTAAATCTCAAAAATGATCATGTGGCTTCTAGTCCCTATTGTTTTCAATGAAAAACTTGTCATATTACATCCTAATTACAATGTTACTATTAAAAGTGGAAGGTGTAGCTTCAATTTATGATCTAGCTCTTGATGGGATTTTTTTTTGGAGTTAAACAAATATTTTTTGCAGGGTTCCTAATTACCCTATGCTCTTCTTCAAATTTTTCTCCTAATTAGGAAGCTTTTATTCATTTCCAGCATGAGTTTGGAGTTAGCTTAGATCCTTTGTCAATTTTGGACACTTGATTTGAGTGTATTTTGCTAGATTGGGAGCTTCAACATGGGTTTCTAGATGGTCAATGTGGCATGGAAGTTTGGAACAATTCTCTCTTCCTTTGTTTGCAAGATTTCTCTGCCTCTTTCCAAAACTTGTCACATACTCAATGTATTTATATTGGTCGATAGATTTGAAATATAAGCCTAGCTCCAAAATCCCCCATTTGGTGTGAAATAAAATGCTTTTCCAAAGATCCATTTCAATTGAAATCTTAGGGAAATTCCAATACCCAACTTTTCAAATACAAGAATAATATTCATTGATGTAGCTATTGTAGCTCACACATTTTAATATTTTTAACTCAATAAATGCACCCTTTAACACAAAAATTATTTTCATATAGGTAATAACACTATCAAGAAACACATTCAAGCAAAATGGTACAAAACTTCAAATGCATAAGAAATAGGGAATCAAGGTAGGAACAACTACCAAGGTATAGGAAGTCAACTTGAATTCCACCCCTATGTTAATCATATGATAACGAACATGTTAATTGACATAGATGAGTTCATGCAAAAATATGGTCCAACTCCTGTCCTCTAACATGGATCATTCAGACACTCTAAATTGGCTCACAACACTATTTGGTGCAAGTTACCAATTGAGTTTGAGCCTCTGCATTTTCTACAAGTCTAGCTCTCTTGACACTCTCTTACCTAAATTGAGCATCCTTGCATTTGTTATGAGTTTTAAATTTCCCTAAACATCCATTTGTGGACAAGTCCTTGTAGATACAATGGGTAACCAATATCAGTCCATCATATGTATCCTTGCATTTGTTATAAATATAATTCCTAAATTTGCCTCCAATGCTGGTTGTATCTTGGTCCTTGCAATTGCAAATCTCTATACCTTCCTGGTTATGCATTCACTGTTATAGTTCTTCTCAAATCTCCTCGGCATTGGAATACTTGACCAAAAGTTTCAACACACAATTGCTTGAATCATCAACCAGAAGCTCCAGTAGATTACAAATCCTATAATGCGTTCAATGTCTATCTAATGTGATTCCAAACAATATCTATGTTTGATCCATTTTTTAGCAATGCATTCAATGTGTTGCTTGGCTACTTCCACTATTGCAATTCTTCTCAAATATCCTGTAACCAAAATATCAACAAGCAATTCCTCAAACTTCCAACAAGAAGCTCTAGTATATGAGACTTACAAATCCTGCAACAATCTCCAACAATATTCATTCATCAAGCACCAAGAATAAACAGAATACAACATTACATCAAGCGTCACAATCAATGACATGAATAACACCTTGAACCTAGCAATTTGATCTGCTAAGAATTGATTTATTTACATGTATTTCTCCTATGATAAAATGCTACTGTGTGCAACTCATATGCTATATTTAACATCAGGGCCCTAGTATGGAAGGCATCTATGTAATCAGGGCACCATAATTAGCAATTTGATCTACTAAAAATTGATGTATTTACATATATTTTACCGACACCTATTATAAAAGTCTACTGCGTGCAACTCGTATGCTATATTTAGCATTGGTGCCCTTGTATGGAAGGTATTTGTGAATCCTATATTTTACCATAATTGCATTTATTTTTGGATAAATAATGTTTTATCCTTTACAATTATTATTTAATTATTATATATTCTACCTGAAATTGAGAAATATGAAGATCTGTGCAATCTGTTTTTTGAAAGAATTAAACTTCAAATGTACTTATAATTTTGGTATTGGTGGAAGTTGCTCACGCTTTGCATGTTAAATTGGAATTTTAGAGATGGAGGTTCGTAATCCTAGTGCACAAGTTGTACCTAAGGCAGTTCAAAAGACTATCAACAAAGCTGCTCATCTCCTAAGCAAGCCTTCCATAGCAAAGTCTGTAGGCAACAAGTTGTCCAAACAAGCAAATTCAAGATGAAATTGCACAACAGAAGTTAAAATTACTAAACATGCCATAGAAAGGTAAGTTTTGTCAGGAAAATGTAGTAATCCCATTGTATGTGGTAAATACCAGGTAAGATATATATTATCCATTAACATCCATGTGTAATAATGTAATTTTTAGATATTGTGTTGAAAAGAGTGTTGCACAAGAAAACCAAGCAGTGAAAAGGCAAAAGCTTGAAGCGAGATGATTAAGCAGGTGACATGATTATTTAATTGAATGTTCATTTTGTCGATATTGTTTTTGTTGAATACTTTTAACATGCGTTGTATGGATCGGTTATGTTTAGGATAGGGAGAGTGATGCATGTTTGGTATAGAGAGAGGGTTGTATGTCTGTTAGTTTTATACTTTTCTTTTAATTTTTCTTTCAGATTCTTAAGGTGAAAGAACACATTTTTCCACACACAAAAAATCCAAACAAAGGTTCAACTGCTTCTATCGATAAAAACAATGAAAGAAAATGGAACTCAGCCTTGAAGGTAGAGTGTGCTTCTATCAATCCTACATCTTGGATATTTTATGCATATTCCTTTCCTACCTAGTGTAAATTGTGATAATGACCATGCTTATTTGTAGTTAGTGAAATTTTCTTTCTATTTTATTTTGTTGTTAAAAAAGTGTTTTTTTTGTTTAGTGTAGAACATCTGAGTAGCTACAAAAGCAATCTCTATCTCATGTAAGAACAATATGATTCATCTTTCCTTAGTGTTTTAAGTGGTAAATGTCCCCAATGTCTCATTGCAGAAGAAATATATGTAAAAATGGAACTGGTGCACCTTTTCAAAAGCACAAAACATTTATACTCACAATACCGAAGGATCCTGGACTTGAAACAGCTCAGAGGCCCATAAGGCATATTGTGGAATTAATTGTTTACAAACTCTCAAGTTTGTGTGAATGTTAACTTGCACTAGTGAATTTGATTATTTACAAGAAAACCATAAGGGCTTGAAAATAAGCATACATTTTTGACATATTATTCTTTTATTTATTCAGGTTTAAGAGTGCGGATGGGATTGAAGAAGAGATGCTTGACAAAATTCCAAAGTTCAAAGCATGCCCACTCAACAAAAAAGTAAGTATGCAACACAAACTATTACAAGCTAGTTTTCATTTCTTTTCATTCCACTTGAATTTTCAGACATGTTCTCATCCTTTTCGTAATTTGCAGATATTGGAGGCTCCACTGTTGCCACCATTGCATAAAACTATTCCTCAATTACCAGAGTTTTAGGTTCAGTTTGGGAACCAAACACATTCAATACATTTTATCTCTTTATATGCATCTTAACACATGGTCAAGCCTCTTAGAAATTCTTTTTGGATCAAGTTAAATATTTTTTTGGATGCAACTTGATAGGAATTCCATTTGAAGACAATGGAGAGGTCTTTGCAACACTGTTCTGCTTCGTCATCTACAGATTCAGTTGTGGTAAGAAATTCATCTTTACCCCTCTCATGGTATTTGGGGGTTTTCATGCAAAACACGTTAACAACCAGATTCAACTCTGATTTTTACCATGTTAATCATGGAGAGAAGGAATTTTGCACCTTAACCAGAAGATTCAAGGATTCTTCCCATGTAATTTGTGATGGATAAGAGGAAATGTCAAAGAATAGAGAAATGTGAAAATAAATGTTTTGATGTCTACAATTGGTTGCCCTAGATTCTGAATAAATCATCTTTCTAAATGCAGATTCTAGATAAGCGGCGGTGTGAATCAGTTGCTAGAGGTGTTCTTATTGAGCCCAGGCCACCACACCTGGAAACTACTTTGCGTGCACGTCCACCAAAGTGAGTGGTGATTTTTTGAAAGCCACTAATCTTTTATGTAGAATTTAGAGGAAGGAAAATCAGAAATATATCATAAGATGTTCTTCAAGAGCAATTTGAATTTATGTGTGACACTATCATATCTTTTTCATTCGTGCCCTTTGAACAGAGGCTATAGAGACAACACCAACAACATTTTTTCACTCACATCTCTTTTATTCAGGCCCTTTTTTTACCATCAACGGTTTTTTGAGTTTTGAATGAGCCTAGGCCAACACACTTGGAAACTCCTTTGCATGCATGTACAAATAAGAAATGTTCATAATTCTTTGAGAAGACTAAAATATTTCTTCGAGAGCTATTTGAATCTTACTCATAGGGTCTTTTTTATTCAGGAACCATCATCAGGTTTTCACTTGCATGTATGAAAATTTGTGGTTTGATTGTTTCATGTCTCTTTTATTCAGGCCACCCTTTGAACTGGGGATATAGGGAATACACCATCTGCAATTTTTCTATGGAAGTTTGTAGCTAGATTTCTCTATTGCTGATCATTTGTAAACTATTGCATGTTTATTTTTGTAATTGCATTTCATTTATGTTTATGTTCTCGGGTTCGTGTTGTAATGTTTAGTTACTATGTGGCATGCTGTTACTTGTCGGATCTCTCTTAGTGAAGCCCTTTGGATAGGGGCTATAGAGACAACATGATTTTTTGTTCATATGCTTTGTTACAGATCATTTGTGACAGATCTAAAGGTATAATTTTAGATGGGTAAACTATTTCATGTTGAATAAATTTTTATTAGATTTCATTAATTTTCTTCTCTTGGGAAGGTAGCCATCAGAATATAAGTCTTATGAATTTTATGTTAGTATGGCTGTGAGAAATTAATCTAGTTTATGTTCTTTGTATTATGTAAAATATAATACTCTATTTTGATGGATTATTAATATAAATTTTCATAGTTAATATCTTGGAAGAGTTAGAGCAAGAGGAATTGCAAAAGATCCCAAAATCCAAGGCTAGGCCACTTAATAAAAAGGTACCAATTAACAAGTTTTTTTTTTTCTGTCCATACTCTACAATTTTCTCTATCGAGTTTCTGAATGATCTTATGTTTATATATATTTTGCACTAAAGGGGATCTTGATCTATTTTTCAATCTCAAACGTCATGTCACAACACCTGTGGTAGGATGGATGTAATAAGGTTGATGCGATTAAAAGTATTTTCAAGATCATTTCTTATAGGAGGATATTAACTTCTTTTTTATTTGAATTAGGAATTTCACTTTGCAACCGATGAGTGCTTTCTTCTGCCTCCACCAACTGAACTTTTTAAAAAGGTTAGGAACTTAATCCAGGTAGATGATTGATTAGGAAGAAAGTATCACCAGTCAGGTGTCATCTTTTGGTTATTATTATCCAATTGATATTTAATACTTTGGACATGCTGTGTTGTTTTATCATCTCTCTCAAACACATAAGTTTGAGAATTAGGACAAGTAGATAAAAATCGAAAGCACCTCACTAAAAGAAATTACAAAGCATCTAGCTCAAAAATTCATTTGTCTAACCCGAGAGTGAAGTGCTCGGCATATCTTTTATATAACAAGAGATGACAAGTCTACAATGAATGTAGACACCTTGAGTGGCGCACCTCTCTAGAAGAGATAAAACCCTAACCCTGATGCAAGAGCCTGCTAGCTAAGAGTGCAACCTCATGCATGAGTTCACCCTAACTAGTAGAGAACGTCGCTAAAGAAAACTAAAAGCATACAAACGAATCTCTCTCTCATGCAATACGCCTATAAATTGAATATGTTCCTCATGCATGCACCCTATCAATCTTAGAAACTACACCCTTTGTAGATAGATCATGCATGCACCCTACTTACCCACTCAATGTCTACAATACTGCTGCACCCTCATCAGACTCTCTAATGCACCTCCCTCACAAACTGCAAAATCTCTCCATAAGGATCAAGGATGTAATGTCTGCTAAAATTGTTGCTTTTGAAGAAAAACACCTCAAAGCAACATGGTAAAAAAACTAACAGGGTTTGATTATATGGAAGGTCTATAATCGTGTTTCTCATATTTTTATGGACATGATTTGAACACTATCATAGTGTTCAGAATTTTTTTTTATTTAAACAAATAGATTTGCAGAGACTTACCTTCATTTCTTGGTTTTGACCATAGGCCCTTTCTAATATGGAGGCAATATATATATATATATTGATTTCATATTACTACTCTTGAGTATCTGTAAATACAGAAACTGCTTGTTTATATGGATTAATTACATGCTCTAGGTTTCTAGAGGCTTCTCGACAATATCTTGAGAATATTCTATGAACATCTAATCCACTGCAACTTTAGCCTTGGGTTCAAGAACATTTCTACTGCTAATGTTGCCAACGACTGCAGTACAGTCATGGCTCTAGTGTGGATAATTCCTTAAAATGCATTTGACGATTAAAACCAGAGTTTCTATGGTGATAGAATCCTTTTCCATCTCAAGGAATTGAAGAATTCGATCAACAATACCGTTGACATCACACTGCTATAATGCAATTTTTCCAACTGCTTGGATAGACTCTGTTGTAATGGCCAAATCAACATTTGCAACATATTCTCTAACCACAATATCATATGTATTGCTCTCATTTTCCATGACTCTAAGAATCTTATGTTTCAATTTCTTCACAAATAAGGGTCACTACAGTGATAGTAAAAATGCTTATAATTTTATAAAAATAGGATTGGAACAAGTGCTCCCTTTTCTCTTGTATGGTTTCTTTGAAATCCTAGCTTCCATTGTCTTCTTAGCACAAACCACAACCCTAATTCCTTGCTTGTATCAACAAAAGATCCCTAGCTAAGATACCATTTACTAGGAACATCAACAGAGGTTTCCACAACATTTTTATTTTGATAAAAAGGTTCCATGGGAGTTAACTGCATGCTACGATAGATATTGAAGCTAACCTATTGAGTGAATGGATGACCACCATTTCTGTCCATGCATTCTTAAGCATCCATCAAGTCACTCCCAACTGTTCACTCAACACCTAACTTAGAATTGTGAAGACCATCTTCAATATGTGCAACCTTAACTCTTTTATTCAAAGCCTATTTCCCAATCTCTTGAAATTGCATGCATGCTTTTCCCAAGAAAAAATATTCACTTTCTACTGATGTGGCCTCCAAATTTCTAATATCATCCTTTTTTTCAAAACCTTCAACTGAACTACGTTTTTTATGCACCTGAGATACATCTCCAAAAAACAGACTAACCCCCTATTGGACTAACATCCTCCAACTTACTTCCTTCCCCTTTTAAGGAATTATAGTTATTTGTATGATCAAAATCCTCAAGAATTACATGCTTTGAAGGGTTTTATGGTCTTAATATTTCTGTAGGCATACTCATTCTGAATTCAGCAGGGCTCCTATTATTTTCTACCCTTGTACAATGTTCCTAAATCGAATCAGGAAGTGAAGGAGTAGCTCTTATGTGTTCTTCATTGATACTCACAACAGATTTTAGATGTTTCTGCCCTAAAGGGTTAACTTTTGCAACTGATCTTTTGGAACATGCAGCATGCGATTCTATTGTAAAAATCCCATTTCTGGAACCATCCATTGTACAACTATGATCAATATCAACATTTGGAATCTTCCACCCTTGTTGTTGAAGATTACTCGTACTAGCCTTAAAACTGGGTTCAAGTTCTTACAATATAAGATTTGGGATTTTCTGTTTTTCTTCATTAATTTCTTTAACAGGTGCACCTTCTATTAACTTAGAAAAATTTGGACTGACATAAATTTTCCCCCTGTAACTCATAGTTGTTGAATCTGCAATACCAGCTGTATGGAATGTTCCACTTGGAATTGATCTTGTATCCTGTCCCTTTCCTGATCAAATATTCCTCTAGATAATCAATTCATTCTCTTTTGTTTCAATTTGCTTTCTCAAGTTCTCCAAGTCAATGCCACTAGGTTTAGTTACAGATGAGCTAGTCTTGAAAGCATGTTTCTGGCCAATTGAACTATTGTGGCCAACAATAGGCTTTTTATTACAGGATGAGTGCCGAGGTGGACCCTCTCAAGACCCCATAGAATTCACCCCATGGAATTGCACTGCACTTGACATGGTTGTATGAAATGCAGCTAACTACTTATCCACCATAGCCATTTGCTTCTGCGTCCCTGGGGTTTGTTGCGATGTTGTTGTAGCCATCTGTGAAGAAGCTACAAGTGATTGGCTTGCATAAGTCCCACTTGTATTTTCCATTGATAATCCATCTTTCTCACTTCGATCGACTCTTCAACTCTATTCTTCACCCTCACTGTCACTATCTCCATCAGAGAATCTAATCACAAGGTTATCATCTTTCTCTTATGCTGCAGGAGATCTAATAGAAGGATGTAGATCTTGTAAATTGGATAAGAAGACATCATTTTCCTTATGGCCACAGAATGGAACTGATAGTGCACTAGAAACTTGTAGTTGTGTCCCATTTCTGTCAAACAAATTATTTCTAGAAATAAATTTTCCAGATGAGAGTGGGTGCGGCGGCGACTGCTTTCTCTTCCTCTTCTTGTTGGGCATGGAATCCATAGCCCTTGCTCTGATTTATTCAATGTACATAGTGCCAAAATTGACTTTTGCACTAAACGTCTTCGACTTGGCAAGTAAAAAATGTAATTGGGGAGGTCAGACCCTCTCTTACTCTTACCTCCTACTCTGGCCTACCTCTATCCTACTACAGAAACATACCCTATGTTATAATGTTGTACAAATGGAGAAAAGGGTTCCACTTCCATTCATTATTTCCTCCCATTTGGTTTTTGAGAAGAGCTCTCATCCCCAGTGAAGCATTCATGGGAGGTAGGACTCTGCCGTAATGGCCAAATCAACATTTGCAAGATATTCTCTTACAACAATATCATATGTATTGCTCTCATTTTCCATGACTCTAAGCATCTTATGTTTCAATTTCTTCACAAATAAGGGTCACTACAGTGATAATAAAAATTGTTATAATTTGATAAAAATAGGATTGGAGAAGATGTAGATGGATGAAGACTACAGATGAATTTGTTTAGCCTCTTGAACTCACCAAAGTGAGTAATCCTTTTTGTACTGTCACATATTTTATCTTGAAAATGGGATGTTTATACCATACAAACTCAACATGCTGAATAAGGATGGATAGATCTTACATGACATGTGTTGAATAACATTTCATGGCCTTAAACTTTGTATGTGTAAATGGAATTCCACAAATAATTTTCTAATGAAATGAAGAAAGTAAACTATTGGCACTTAATCTTGAGAGTGTTTGTAACTCCCACCAGATCAATCAAAACCAAATTTAAAAATAAAATAAAAAAACTATTGTGCCAAATTTTGTGTCGTATTTGCTCTCTTTTTTGTGAAACTGCTTGGTAGGTTTTGAACAATTCTTCATGAAACTTGAACTTTGTACTTCCACTCTAACTCCACACCAAAATACGAGGCCCGGGTCTTAGTGAGGCTCTTATATTCCATTGAAGAAGAAACACATCCCACGCGGGGAGTTAGCGTGGAAGGCGTAAACATGCCATAGGGCCTGAAGGGAATTGTAACTTAAAAATAATTTATAATTAGATAATCAGGGCAGGGCACTTTCACATTCCACTCAAGTAGGATGGAGACATGCTTTATTACCCTTACAAAGAAATAGTTTCTTGTAGGCAGTTCAAATGGGGGATATGAACCTCATCATGATTTTCTCTATCCTTTGCTTCATCATAAATGTGCTTTTCATGGTCAAGTAAATTCCTTCATTTTGAAAGTCGTAAATCTTGATAAGAATATGCCTTTATGTAACCGTGCATTATAAGAACAGTGTAGAATACCGGTCTCTCCAACCTTTTCGATAGGTTTATTCAATCTCAAAAGATTACTAGAATCTAAATTTTAGTGTAGTCTTATTTTAGGTGACCATACATTCTAAGGAAAGTTCAGTTCTTATCAATGGTTATTTATCTCTATGAACTATTGTCCAATCATCATGGAAGCTGTTTTAGATCCTATACATATCAACACAAAGCTGATATATATATTCTTATACCTAATAGTTTGCAAGTTTTTCCAGTTTAATTCATGGTTAACCAGTTCTCCTTCCTTTCAAATAACTGGTATCATCACCTAGAAGCCAAATATAAAACCCTTTAAAGGTTTCTCTAAAGACGCAATGTTGTAGGAGCGGGGTATTTCTCTTTATATTTGCAACGTGACTCTTTAATTATTGAATCAACTATTAGGTGCCCTTATAGCCAAAGAATAATGATTCACAAAGCATAACTCCTCCATACAAAATGGTAACTTTGAAACAGTAAATGATTCAATGCTAAATACTTGTGATACTTGCAATTACCCAAGTCAAAATAATTGCAATTCTTTGAATCATAGGTCTAGATATCATTTTTGAAATACATTACAGTGCATAGGGAGTCAAGTCTCTAATTTTGCAAATGATAATAGTCGAGTCTCCATTAGCAATAAGTTTTTGAAGTTGCTTGGCTCTTAGAATTTTTATCCCTTGATTTAAAGCTAATGCTTCTATGTTATTATAGGTGGTCACTATTGACCACCAAGCATGAGTCAATTCCCACTGTCGCTTAGGATTGTAAACAAACATCCCCATCCCTCCTCGCTAAAGACTGAAACCTGAGGACATATATTTGATTTTTGATCTACTATTGGTGTTATTTTGAAAGCAGACACACTCGACGTCTCATCTATCATTTTCCCTTTTGACAGTGTTCAAGTTAATGAAATGAATGCAAGTACACAATTTAATTAGATTTTGGCTCTCATTAATTGTATTGGAAATTTGTTTAAATTAGGTAGCAGGTTTCTATTCAGATGGGATAGTGGTAAATTGATCTCTGTATCACCTTTAATTGTTTATCATATTTTACAGTAGAAGTCAAAAATTATTATTCTTCTAATAATGGGAACGTTTTTGTAACTACAACCTTTTTGTCTTTCTGTTATAGTGTCTTGACTGCCATTCTATTATTGGATTCTTAGCTTATGAGTTGAGTAAATGGCAAAGTGAAGGGCACCCATGACATGTGACTATTGTAAAATCTAGTTTGATGGGAAAGGACGAAGCCAAATTGCAGCCCTGGTGGGTAGGATTGGTCATGGAAGGAGTCAGATATTGACAAAGTCCATAACCAGAGGAGTTGAGCCAAAGAAAGGATCCCCTTAAGAAATTGTCAAAGTATGGGTGCACAATTTTGGTTGTTGTATGAGAGTTGCAAATTCAAAATAATCATGAGTGTAGGATGCACATTTTAGGGATTAACTTCAGAGCCAATCAAAGTGGCAACTTAGATATGTATTGCGGATGTTTTAATATTTTACTTGCATAGATCCAGTGTAGTGACATGGGTGCATTGTTCCAATATTCAGTTGTGCTAAGTTGCTAACATACTGTCATGCTCCCTTGGCATGTGCACAGTCCATCAGCCTCTCAGACAAGCAATCCAGTTGCTTTTTGTAATACTCTATGTCAATTACAAAATATAAGTCACCACCGAGGCACCTGATATAAGGTTTTCCATCTGTTTATTTTGCTCATTTTGTGTTTCTAGGTCTTTTTGAGGATAGATAGCATAGGATATTGTAAATATTCCTGCAGGACATCTTATGAATCTTTTTAGACTCACTGTGGTGCATCTAGCCACTATCCCTATTTTGCAACATATAGGATTTGAGTGGTTTATTATATCAACCAATTCTCCCATTCAATTTTGATCAGTGTTTTCATGTCTTGAAAGGAAAAAAATGTAAACATCTGTGATTCTTGATGGTGAAAACTAGCATTTGATCAAGTTCTAACTTTTTTGTAAACATATGGAAAGGAATTAGGTAATTGTTTCCAAGGAAGAATTCAAAGCAAAAATTTTTGGTTTTACATATAATATTGAAAATATAACTATATATATATATATATATGTATATGTATATTTTTCCTGTTTACAAACATCAATGCTATCAGCGCTGTCATCACTACAATCAGAAGGAAGTGGGAAAATAGATGTAGCCAAAGCTGAGGAATTGCTTGGTAAAGCTGATGATGAGATGAGTATTCCTGATATAGTTGCAGACTTGCTTCAGAAAAATAATGCACACATGTAAGATTCTCAATCACATATTTATGCATTGGATTTGCAAGTCAATTCGATCGGATGCTATTAGATTTATCCTTTTGGATATGTACTATTTGTAGAAGATATTCAATGTTTCCAACATCTCTTCTTTTGATGTAGAATGGTCAAGCAATCCAAGCTGAAGGAAAAAGAAAGAAATGAACAGAAGAGTGAGATGGAACAAAAACGGTTGGAGTGGGATCTAAAAAGGGAGAAGGTTCAGCAGGTTAGTTGGAATGTTATGGAAGAATGCAAGTTTTAAAAGGTAGGTTTTGGAGTTTTTACTAACATTTTTTATTACCTTTGCAAGAAAAGGAACAAGCTTGTGCTCAGAAGGAATCCAACATTCAAGTAAGATTCCAAAGCTACATCACTTTCTTTCATTGCTCATTGAAACACATTTGCCTGATTTATTAATCCAGTTGTTGATGCAATTGTGAAAGTGAGAAGTTAACAATATCAACTTTCTTTGTTATATTATTACAACTATGAGGACATGTTATCTTATATTGAGTTTATCGTGTTTTCTATTTATTCCATTTCATCAATTTATTTATCAAAATTTTCCATCTTCTACTTCTGTAGTATATGTGGAATATACTTGTCTTAAAATTACAATTAAACTTTCAAATTCAAGCAAGAAACCTCTTTTTCCAATTTAATATGTATATCATTCCAATAGGGAAACACTTATACTCTGTGTTCCATAATGGCACCATATATAGTTCCTAACATCTTTAGTTTCCTTGAACCAGGAGAAGGAAAAGAAACAGCAGGAAGAAAGAATGTTTTAATATTTTACTTGCAGTGTTTCTTGTTGCAATGTCCTAGTTTTAATGGGTGTAATTGAAGGTTCATTCCATTGTATTGTTGCTGGAACTTACCTCAAAAGCAGGGTTGTTATAGAAGTATATAAGTTGAAAGCAATCATTTAATTACTTAGGGGATGTATATAGTTGAATATATTTATTGGCCTTGATGACTATTAGTAATCCATCGAACTGCGCATCTAATGAGTTACAGGAAGGCATAATGACGGAGTAGTTTCTATAAATGGTTGTTATATTAACCTTTTTTTCATCTTCTACAACCTCCCTATGGGCTATAACATCTTCCTCTTTTACCACACTTACATCATTTCCCTCTCCTTCAAAACTTTCTTTAAAATCTATAGAAATCTTAATGTTGTTCTCCTTTTACTTATAGCCTCAATGGGGTTGCTTCTTCCTTTCCCTAATCCACACATTCATAAACAAGAAAAGTGTTCATTAAACTCTTGTCCTCATGGGTATGTCCTCTAGGGACTCTACATACTTGGATGCACAATAGATTATTGCTTCATTATCCTGATTTTCCAACTCTAGTAGAACATCAAATACCTACTACTCATCATTTTCTCTCAGCTCCCTTGCATGGATATTTAGAGTCACCTCCTCTTTGTAGAAGGTTTCCTCAATATATTCTCTTTTGACACATCAATGTTGTAATATGTAGAACATTCAATGTACATAGATCCAACTTTAGTATATTCATCAAACACTTTAAAATGCATTTAAGATGTATTTTGATGATGATGATCCACTTGATGGACAACCTATAATTTTTTTCTATTTTGCATATTCCATTGGAATTCCCATGCATCATCTTATTTATGTAAAATGTTTTAATGACATTGAATGATAACACTACATTTCATGGTATTATATGTATAATTTATATTCATTTTTTTGTATTTTTAATATAGTACTATGTTATAGTTTTAAAAAAAGCTATCTTTTTTATCCGTATTTTATTTATGTGATTGTTGTATTTTTAATTATATATAATTTTACGAGAGTTCCTTAAAATGTTTAAAGCACATGCTTCTCTTTATTTCATTATTTCAATAAGCTAAAATACATGTTTCTCTTTATTTCATTATTTCAATAAGCTAAAATACATGTTTCTCTTTATTTCATTGTTTCAATAATTTACACAATACAATGAAAACGCATTACAATTTTTCTTCTGCTAAATTTATTTATTTCATTGTTTCAATAATTTACACAATAATAATTTACAGACTACAATGAAAATCATTACATTTTTTCTTATGCTAATTTTAGTTACAGGCCCAAAATGTACATAGCTCTCACGAATTAGTTTATCATAAATACTAGTTATTGGTAGGTTGTAATAGTAATAATTATGTAGTTTGTAGATTGCTATCTATCATAAATTTGTTTGAATATCATCATTGTCAAGCAATAACAACTTCTTAAAGGGTGCTAGCTCAATGGTAGAGCGTCTGCCTAATTATAGGCAGGAGGTTGGTGGTTCGGTTCCTCCGTGCCCTATCATAAATTTGTGACCACAAAAATGACTAAATTCACATATATATGACTATTAGTAGCTAATTTCCCGTATATTAGTCATATTTAGCTTAGTCATTAATATGTTAACATCTAGTTGTTTATTTAGTTGTATATTTGGTCATTAATTGTTGCAATCAGTGACTAAATCAGTGACTAAATCAATGACTAAAACAATGACTAAATCATTGACTATCAATGACTAAAGCATTGTCTATCAATGACTAAATCATTGACTATCAATGACTAAAGCATTGTCTATCAATGACTAAATCATTGTCTATCAATGACTAAATCAATGACTACTAAGTCAAGCTATTAATGACTAGTGAAATACGACTCGCTATAAGATAGTGGAAATTAGCTACTATTAGTCACCGACTCAAAAATAGTCTTTTATAGCCTGATTTTAGTCATTTTTTTTAGTCATTAATTTCTCATTTTGTACTAATGAATGGCTAGTATTTCAGAAAGTAGAACAGTGTTGATCTCAATGCAACCAAGGATGAATATATTGTAGCTCAGAAGAAAGCAAGGGTATATTCCTCAAGTAATGAGGAATTTGTACTTTGATCTATATAGTTCTACTGATGAAGATGGAGATCATACTCTTATCCATTTCAACATTAGATACGAAGGGATGCATTTGTAGGACACAAAGATTCAACACCAATACACAGTTGTATGTGATATGTGGTGTAAGAAGACTCGCCTAGTATTTTGGATCATGAGAAAGATAGGAACAAGTCCTTAGAATCAGATGATGAACTAGAGCACACTTTTAAATATTCTCATAATTTATACAAGAAAACAAGGATCAAGAGGGAGTCCACCGACCAAACAAAAAAATATAAGTGATTAAATTACCATTTTCTATAGATATAGTTATTAAATGATATTGTTTACTTGTGTACATATTTATATTCAATTGATGTATTATGCATGATTTAGTGTCTTCATTTATGAACAGTATACTACTGACTCACATGTGATGGGTAAATAACCTATGGTGTTGTACAACATTCCATTGCAACTTATCTAGAATGAAATCTCTTTGCTAATATATTGGGAGTGGTGCACAATATTAATAATGTTATGGTAGAGATGGCAGGAATATAGAAAGTTACCATATGAATATGAGATATGGATGAATGTTATGGCATTGGCCAAGATAGTTTCATGACTACGTGACATATCTTTATGCATTATAATTTGTCACTATTAATGTCTTAGAAATTATGAAATGTTTCTAATCATGCAACTCGATTTGACTTGTAGGAAAGATCATGTACAATCGCCTACAAGAAAACAAGGACGACACTTATGCTGAAGAACACGTGATGTCGATTCACTCCAACAACATACGCGAAGAGGAACTTGAAGATCCTAGGTTCAGTGACACTGAGATGAAAGAAAGAGCTTCAAAAGAATGTAAGAATCATGATATGACCAAGCCACAAAGAGCGGTAGGTCCACCTTGAGATATGAAGGCCATCTTGGGAACAAGAGAACATCAAATATGAATAAATTTATGAAGGGAATTTAAAATAAAGTAAGATGCCTCGGACACACTCCAGATTTTTAGATTTTTATCATTTTGTCAATATGATCTTAGGATCTTATTTAAGAGAATAAAATGCACAACAATAATCACAAGAGATAAGAGACACAAAGAGTTTTCCTCGGGGAAACCATAAAGGAGAAAACCCCACAACTTCCTCAGAGATAGAATGAGAACCAATGGAAAAAGTAAAACCCAAAGACACAAAGATGATCTCTGACAATTGTTCTCTCTCTCACTTGTGTGAGCTCATCTTCTCTGACTCATGCACTACAGTTGAGTGACTATGTGTCTCAAATAGAGAGGCTCACTCTCTATTTATACTAGTTTCTGAGTTGACAATTACTTACCAGGGCCGTCTTCTTTAGGAGAGTCTAATAACCCTAGTACCCCGGAACTGTGGGGACAATTTCCCCGACTTACAAAGTAGGGTTAACCTATATGACTTTACATGACTTGATTGCATTAATGCTTATCCCAATAGAAACATCGGGGTACAAGGAAATACAACATATAAAATATACAAGTGAATACATTCTGAAGTTACAAATACATTAACACTCCCTCTTAACTAGGACGGTATTCTCTTAACAAAATTCATCAGCATAAGTCTTTGTCACTGGATCATTCATCAAAGTTGGATCATCATCAACACTACTCCCACTATCTCGAGAAAATGGTGTTATCTCTAAATTCTACTTGTCATAGGAAGTTCTACAGAGCCATCCATTTTTCATGCTGGTTGTAGGCCTAGACTCCATGTATGTATTCATCTTCTTCATCGCTTATATACGACCGTGGGAGGCCCATCATGCCACCATGTCAGAAAGGCCCACCCAACACTTATGTCTAACCATGGGAGGCCCATCCTACCACCATGTCAGAAAGACCCAGCACTCACATATGACCATGGGAGGCCCAACCTGTCACCATGTCAGAAATGCTCATCTAGCACTTATATCTGACCATGGGAGGCCCATCCTTCCACTATGTCAAAAAGGACCAGCACTTACATCTGACCATGGGAGGCCTAGCCTGCCACCATGTCAGAAATTCCCAACACTTACATCCAACCATGGGAGGCCCATTCTGCCACCATGTCAGAAAGGCTCAACACTTATATCTAACCATGGGAGGCCCAGCCTGCCACCATGTCAAAAAGTCTCTGCACTTACATCTGACCATGGGAGGTCCAGCCTGCCACCATGTCAGAAAGGCTCTACACTTACATCTCACCATGGGAGGCCTAGCCTACCACCATGTCAGAAAGGATCTACACTTACATCTAACCATGGGAGGCCTAGCCTACCACCATGTTAGAAAAGCACTCGGTTCATATCTAGTCTGAAGTTTCTAAGGCAAACAGCTTCATTGAGCACATTCAACACATTCGCCAACAGGTTCATGACATATTGGAAAGATCCAATGCTAAGTACAAGCAGCAACATGTTGGGATAAACTGGGCAGACCCATGTTTTACCTTTAACTTTGCACCAACAAAAGACCCACAGTGTTGGCCCTTTCGGCAGCAGCCTACGAACAGGCTACAGTCTCACCCGAAACAGCTATGGGGTGCTGCAGAATCAGGCTTCTGGAAGCAGAAGAGAGAATCTTACTGTACCTTTAGTATTTAACTATCAATAATCACTTAACACAATGCATGTATTATCAAATATGTAGCTTCGCGATTAGATAAACAAACAGTTACTTGCACAACCCTTATCTGGGAATTCACAGTGAAGCGAGTTATTAACAGCAATCTTACTTTATCAGTTAATTACTTAGCAGTGCATAAAATATAATAACAAATCAACACAAATGAACCACAACACCAGATGTAACGTGGTTCACCCCCAGTGTAGGGGTTACGTCCACAGAACTACGTTTTATTCAACTCTTTACAACTAAAATGACAGTTTTGATCTGCGCACTCAGCTGCAGATCCTTCAGTCCTCAAAGCCATGCACACAGTAGCAAGCCTCTGCGCACACAGCTGCAGATCTTCCTTTTCACCAAAAACCCCTCTGCGCACACAGCTGCAAAGGTCGTCCACGCACATAGCTGGGACTTAACCTTCTTACACAAAGCCTTATACAATCTCTTATCTTCGCATTACATTAGCTTCGTAAGATAATCATTAAAAACCTAACCCCCCTTCTTTACATAAGTGCCTATTTATATAGCGCACTGTTACAAAACCATGGACTTAAGCCATGGGCACCCAAAACCCTAACCCTAGATTTAACCCAAGGGTTAATTACAAAAAGAGGGGTCTCGACCCACCCGCGACACCCCTAAGACTATTTTAGGCTGTAACTCCGCTTACATTTCCACAAAAAACACGGAGTTACCAAAACTAAGGACCCTTAGGATCGGAGCCCCAACAGGCCCCTAAGACTCACTTGTGGCCCGTCCCGGGGCACTCTGCGACTTTTCTGGTGGGAGAATATTCTTTGTAAGGATATGGAAATGACTGTTGAGGTTGTGTATAATGTCATCATCTGCTTTCTCTTTTTCCACCAATTCTTGTAACACTGAGGATGATACTTCATTAGCCTTTTCCTGCGCAAAAGTATCATAGGTCTTCAAAATTTTGAGCTGACTCTCCGCAGCATTGCTCAATTCCAATGCTTCATCGAAAAGTGGCTGCAGCAAATTTTCCAGTAGTGTTACCTTCATCCTGCAGGAGTCGATTTCCTGCTAGAGCTCCTTGCTCCGCTTCACCTTAGCCATTTTCTGCATAGGAGGTAGCGTCTTAATTTCTGCTCTGACTACATCTAATTCTGTCTGTCGCAGATTGATGGTTGCTTGTACCTTACCTATATCTGGATGGTCCTGTAGGTTCACCCATGCTTCGATACTATCTTCCAGCAGCTTTGCTGCGCTGCCTACAATATCTGATATTTTTGTTGCTGAGGCCTGGATGTCCCTGTGGCGCTGTTCTTAGACCTTCTTAGACCTCAGGTGGGGTTTCTGGAGGGATGCGAAGTTAAAGCTCCGCGATCTGATTCTGGTGTTCTGTTTTTAACTTTTCAATTTCACTACGAGACTGTTGGGTGTAGTCTCTCAGCTTGGAAATTATTTGCTCTGGTTCCTCTTCGTCTTGGATGTTGAAGTCAGGAAGACTCTGACATGCTTCATCTAGCACTCGCGCCAGTGTAGCTCTTTTATGTTCAGCCTCTTTCTTCTTTTGCGCCACTACTTCCAGCCTTGCTGTGAGATTCTAGCTTTTCTTCATGGTGTCTTCCAACTGTATTTGAGAGTAGTGATCTCGTGTGTGGATCTCCTTCGTGATGGCTAACTGGCAGAGGTGCAATTCTGTCATAGACAGCTTGGTATAATCGATTCCAACTGTCATACTCATCTACAGCTGGGAATCTGCATCAGTCAATATTAGAGCTGCGCTTGACACTTGGCCCCTTTTTATCTCTGGTTGGCCATTGCCTCATATCCTGCTGCGCAGATGCTGGGGTACTACTTGTCGATGTATTAGTCACTGGTTTTGTTGCTAGCTCTTTCAGTTCTGACACCCTGTTTGCTACGCCCGTGAGCGCAGCAAGATGCACATCCGTGAACTGTGACCACTTTTGAGTTAGTGTTTCAGTAGATCTGTCAAGAGCTTGCTCAAGCTCTTCCAGCGACATAGTGACTCCTTCGTCTAGATTTTTGTCCTTCGACGCTTTTGTCTTCTTGCGAGACTAAGGCTTGTTTACCTCCTCTACCTCTGGCGATTTGCACTTAGTTGATCGATTAAGATATGATAGAGTTTTGGCCGACTCTTCATCCTCTTCTTCATGGTCACCATCTCCACCTTGGTCCTTTCCATCTTGCTGCGAGTCACTTAGGTCTTCGTTGTCTTCTAGTGGGCTTTGCTGCTGCGCCTGACTGGTACTTGCGCCTGTCTGGGTAACAGGGGGAACTGGAATGGTGGGTTTTTTTCCTACATCTTTTAACCAGTCAGTCGGCCACTATTGAACTATGCCCAGGATGTCTGCTTTGGTTACTACATATGGTAACTTAAACCACTAATGTGTTGGATTTGCACGGGCTTGAATGAAAACATGATGCATGTCGGCACTGAAGTTTGCGGCACCTTCATATTGAGAGAACAACTCATTGGTAAGTCATGGTATTCACAAGATCTCGTAGTGTATACTCATGCCATAAAAGGTGAACACAGTGTTCATCATCTACTGAGATGTTTTGTCCAACGACATCCAAAGGGATGCGTATCTTACTGCACCCGGCATGCCTGGGGGTGCCTCCATGAACTGAGCCTCAGTGGGTTCTTTCCACCCAATTAGTGCAATAAGTATTAATAGACAGGAATAATGAAAAGGTCTACCTTTTTCCTGTGCATCACGGGCATCCTCCAGGAATTCCCTTGCAAGATATGCGGCCCAATTGTAAGTGTAACCCTCAGCGCAGTTTATAGCGATTCTGATAACCGGGGCAGGCACTTCACTGGGCCTGCACTTTCGCAGGAGTTTGTATGCTAAGGGCTCAGCCGCAAAGTGGATGTTCTTGTCCTCAATCGTGGAAGTGTGATACCCTCATTTCCCCTTGGTCAGGCCGAAACGGTCCTTCATGCTCTGCGCGAGCTTCGTATCCTCGTGTTTTGACGGAAATTTAATGCCTGGATCAGGCCCTGCTATCAGTAAGCCTGTGATCTTATGAATAAGCTCGGCTTTGATAGGAATTTGCTTGTCTCCTATCCATAAGTGGTCGTCATGTACTAATGCTAGCAGCTGCTTAACCACAACATTCACCTGTGTACTGCGCCCAAAATGAGGAACATCAAGCATTTTTAGAAGGCCAGCTGTGGCCAAGCCGGTAGCCCATTGTTGCACTTCCAATAGTGTCGCGCCATTGTCTAGGTATTTGACGTGATGCAAATATTGAGCAGGTGCGAACTGTGGAAACTTGCTATGATCATTTGTGTCATGGTCGGCATACTTAAGCTGGTCTATTTTTCCTGTCATGGTTCCAACCAAATGTACACCCGGTGGCAGCGAGGGCGTGCTTAATGTAAACTGCTTTGTCCGCTGGGGTGGCTGGACGCCTGGCAGAACAGGCTGGAGATATGGTGGCTGCAGTGGTTCAATGTGCTCATCTCCTCCAGTCGGGACCTATACTGAACTAGGCGGGTCCATCTGGTGAGTCCCTGATGTTTTCCCTGATTTCCTGTGTCGGTCTTCGTTCCTCTTAGAATGAACTTCAGGTTTAAACTTTTTCCTGGTGGACCGTGTCTGCATTGGCCGCGGCAGTGCTGGGTGAGCTTCTTCACGGGGCACAGAGGTATGTGGGAGATTGGAATGACTCTGCAGACCCCTCTGTTCGAACTCTCTTACTAGATCCTGAAGCTCTCGCTTATCTGTCATGGGTTCACTCGTAAGTGTCAAGGAATTGCAAAATGCGATTTTTGCCAACTTAGGGATCTTCTTATACACTTTATCAATCAAATCTGTTAGGACGATGCATTTAAGGCACCAAATCTGATAAAAATTTTGTCCGACTGGTACTGGATTTTCCATGATTTCATTAGTACAAATAATTAAGGTAATTAAAGTGCCCATGCTGCCAATTCGGCTATTTTCCAACGGTCGGATTTTAAGATTCGCCGTGTTTTTGTGCTTCGGCAAAATCACTGTCCTAGGTTCGTCACAACAAGCAGTCTTGGCACAACATTGCTCCGTGGTCTGTCCTGGTAAGATCTGCGATGGAACTATTAGGTTTGGTGCACTAACTTCTTGGTTCTGCTCCTTAGTTTGGTACTCAGTTCTTTCTTGATCATCAACTGCCTTGTCATGGATCAGTCTGACATCTGCATCTAAAGTAGGGAAAAATTCGTTAATAGAAAATGTAAGCATAAAACTATCAACAAGATCATCCCAACTTACAGTACCGTGTCAAAGCTCGACCTCCGTATACCAGTTTTTTGCTATAGGTTCCAAAGTGTGCACAAACTTATGCACCCATTCCTTGCGAGGTACATGTTCCCATGATGCATAACATTACTTCAAATGTTCCTGAGGACTATTCTGCCCATTGAACTTGCTTCGCACCTCTTGAGATTGGTCTTTGAATCTGAGGCGTAGAATTTTTTGGCAAGCTTCCCAACTATGAATATACTTCCTGTGGCCATTCCACCATCTCGCTGCTGTAGCTCTTAATGCTACTTCCAGAGTCTGCATTCTCTGTGATTCTGGCACTTGTTCTGAGAACTACGCAATAAATTTTCCTGGGTCTGTCAACCCATCATATGTAGGCAAATCTCTGGGATGTGCACTAAGGCAACTAAGAGATTTAGTAATTCGTGTGCACCGATGGCCATGTAGTTCGTATAGTCGATTCTGCCAATTCTCTAGACCATCATCTGATTCAGACATGCAGGAGCTATCACATTGCTAATCCATTACACCTTCGGCATTAGGCTCAACATAATCTTCTTCTTTAGCTGTGATATTATAGATGTGGTCTAGAATATCCTGATCTTCCTCTCTGACTGGTTCTGTATATCTTTCTCCTTGAGAAGGATCCAGTGGTAGTATAGCTCTTAATCCCTTCCCTTCAAAAGTCATTTGTCTCTTTTTAAGATTGATAACCGCATCACTATCTATTTCCCACTCAATTCCTAGCAAAGCTGGATAGGGATTACTATCATCAATGATATCAATAACTTCAAATATGCTACAGTACTAACTCCATCTATATCCACTGGTACTCTAGGCAATCTTCCTAAAGGCAGAATCCTCTGCTGATTAGCTAATCTCAATTGGATAGGGGACCAGTCAAGGGTGGGCTTTCCCATTTGTTCCCATGTATGTTTGGTTAAGATATTGAATTCTGAACCCAGATATAAAATAATATCCTTCATGTCATATTCTCCTATCTGAGCATGTAGTCTCATCTCTCTTCCAGTCCTTCTAATTCTACTGACAACCTTTTCCTTACCAAGGCTTTGCTGAGGTTCGCAAGAATGAATAACTTTTTGTAATTCATTTAAGGCATTCTGATTTCTTAACAATTTGATGCAACTCTGTAAAAAAGATGACAGAGTACTTACTTTGCCTTGTGAATCTTCCTAGGATTGCAGCTGCTGATGCTGCTTGTTTGCTGTGGGCAAATCCGGATCAGCAAAGTCTTGTCTAGCTTCCAAAAAAGTTTATTTTTCTCGTCGAACATCAAATGCTGGAGTTTTCTCTACCGCCTTGCGAACCCAAGCTTCGACAGGCTGCTTCATCTGGCACTTCGCATCTATCGTAGCTCCACTTCTTGTAACAACATTAACAGCTGGGATTGGTCGTGGCTCGACAGCAATCAACTGGACACTCAGACTAGGTTTTCTATTCCTTTCTTGAATCTTAGCTAGCAACTGTGGGCACTGCTCGATGACATGATCGACTGCTCTACAGTATCGGCATGTCATGGTTGGGTTTCGACAGTCTTGAGCTAGATGTCCTACCTGATTGCAGTTATAGCAAATAAATTGACCTCGACCTCCTCCAGGAATACCATGACCACGGCCTCTAAAACTACCTCTACCACCTCGGTAACCATATCCATCATTACCTTGTGCATCCGGATAGATCCTATAAGTGTCGTAGGTCCACTCCCTCATAAGGTCGAAGCTGCGACACTCATCTTCATTGTGGCCTACTAACTTACAGAATTTACAGTAAGGGTTCTTCGGGACTTGAACATACCTCTGTAACAGATAGCAGTCTTCTGGTCGGTGCTGGCCAGTAGTTCGACAGATATCACAATACAGAACACTAGGATTTAGTGGGTTTGGTGCGCCAGTATTCAAATAGTTTCTCAGCGCCGGAAACTGGTCCTTGTCGTGGCCATCTGTTCAACAACGCATACACCATACCTCTTCGCGGGTGGAATTCCCTTTTTTCATGTCGTAAAGTTCTAAAGCCATCTCCGCGAGCTGTTCTTGAATTTGAGCTATGCCAGATTTATCTTCGACAGGTGTAGTTTCAAGCTTTATGGAAATCTCTAAGGCCTCTTGCTGATCAACAACCTTCTGTTGCATGAGTGGAGCTCTGATGTGAGGTAATAATCCTGCAATAAACCACTCCTTATGTTGTGCTGGTCCAATAATGAAGCTAAATTGGTCAAGCAGAACTTTGAATCTCTGATCAAAGTCCCACACAGATTCACCTCACTGCTGTTGAATCTCTTTTAACTCAGTGATGCACTGCGACTCTGATTTAGGTTTCTTAAATTCTTGGATCAGTGCTGCTTTGATGTCAGCCAAGACAGGATTCTACGTGATAGAAAACTTCATAAACCAAGTTAGGGCTCGGTCTCTAAAAGAAGTGATCAGGTGCGCTCGTCCGTAATGTTCTTCACGGTCCACACAGCTTCGCACAAAAACCAGAAATGTTCTAGATCTTCTAACCCAGTTCCTTTAAAAACTGGTAGTTTGATGTCATCATGAACATGGGCCATCTGGGATCTAGGGGGGGAGGAATGGTTTGAACTAGCTAGGGAAGACTGACCTGCGACAGGGATACTCGGGCTAGGGTTACTTTCAGACTACGACAGGTTCTCGGGAATAATAGGTCTCTACTGCAGGGTTATCGGAGGGTTTCTAATAGAGGGGGGCTTAGCGGATTCAGAGGATTCAGAGCTTACAGGGGTATACTCAGTAGAGGGGCCGATATCTCTCTTATATCTTTTGCCACTTCGCAATAAACCACTTTGCTCGTCGAAGTCGTAGTCACTTCCAATCATAGGTTAGCAATACTAGATCTAACAATCTGATTCTATAAGTAAGATTCCTTTTTCAGCCAATAGTATTTTAATATTCAAACTAAATAGGTTCAAGTACTTACCCCTTGGTCCTTTGAAAAATTGTCGCTCAGCTTCGCTAAAGGAGGTACTTGTGTCGATGGTGAACTCCATCACAAATGCTTCGAGAGTTCGCGTAGTCCAGAAATCCACAGCTCGCGAGATCACGTTGTTCACTCTTTTCAAGATAGCGATTCTTGAGGGGGTCCAAGGAGGAAACTGGTTTTCTTGGAAGTTCATCCTCCTTTCTGTTAACCTGGATAACCACTGGTGCAACTCTATGTGTATAGTACCAAAGAAAATTTCATGAACCTCAGAAAAGACGTACCTTTGCAAAAACGGTTTCACACTACAACGGGGATCTTTATTTTCCTATTCTGCAAACTTCAAATAGGTCGCTTCGATCCAATCACCAATTTCTTTTACAGAGGGTCTCCAAAACATAGCCCTTGAGGTACGATGTAGATCCCTCTTCAACAGATACCGAGTTGAACTGAAAACAGAACCAATTTGTTGGGCTAAACTGGGAAGACCCGAGTTTTACCTTTAACTTCGCACCAACAAAAGACCCACAGTGTTGGCCCTTTCGGCAGCAGCCTGCGAATAGGCTACAGTCTCACCCGAAACAGCTATGGGGTGCCGTAGAATCAGGTTTCTGCAAGCAGAAGAGAGAATCTTACTGTACCTTTAGTCTTTAACTATCAATAATCACTTAACACAATGCATGTATTATCAAATATGTAGCTTCGCGATTAGATAAACAAACAGTTACTTGCACAACCCTTATCTGGGAATTCACAGTGAAGCTAGTTATTAACAGCAATCTTACTTTATCAGTTATTTACTTAGCAGTGCATAAAATATAATAACAAATCAACACAAATGAACCACAACACCAGATGTAATGTGTTTCACCCCCAGAGTAGGGGTTACGTCCACAGAACTGCGTTTTATTCAACTCTTTACAACTAAAACGATAGTTCTGATCTGCGCACTTAGCTGCAGATCCTTCAGTCCTCAAAGCCACGCACATAGCAGCAAGCCTCTGCGCACACAGCTGCAGATCTTCCTTTTCACGAAAAACCTCTTTGCGCACACAGCTGCAGAGGTCATCCACACACACATCTGGGACTTAACCTTCTTACAAAAACCCTTATACAATCTCTTATCTTCGCATTACATTAACTTCGTAAGATAATCATTAAAAACCTAACCCCCCTTCTTTACATAAGTCCCTATTTATATAGCGCACTGTTACAAAACCATGGACTTAAGCCATGGGCGCCCAAAACCCTAACCCTAGATTTAACCCAAGGGTTTATTACAAAAAGAGGGGTCTCGACCCACCCGCGACACCCCTAAGACTATTTTAGGCTGTAACTCTGCTTACATTTCCACAAAAACCGCGAGTTACCAAAACTAAGGACCCTTAGGGCCGGAGCCCCAACACAACATGATCAGCATTGGGTGAAACACAACTTCTAGGTGGCTGACAAAGTGTGGCTACATTTACAGAAGGAGCGCCTCCCTGGACCCGACCACAAGCTTCACCCGCTCTGATATGGCCCATACACCATCACCAAGGCTATCAGGGACAATGCCTTCAAGCTCAGTATTCCACCATTCCTTGGTTTTCACCTAGTGTTCAATGTGGACCGCCTTTGGCCCTACTTTCCACCTCTACTGGACACATCAGACGTTGTAGAACAACTCACACCAATAGAGTTAAACCCCGACTACATGGAACAATCCACAGCTGATCGGATTATGGACACACAGATCAAGAACACCCACCAGTAGAATATCCAGCTATATCGAGTTGTCAAAGCAGGCCAACTCCTTCACCAAGGAAAGTGGCTCACCAAGGGCCACGTTCAACAGAAGTTTCCTCATCTCATGGAGGAACTCAACGCAATGGGGACCATTGATTCCTAAAAGGGGAGGAATGAGCCAAGAGGATATTGGTGGCCACCCACCTATTCCTCTTGGACCCCCACCATTGTTTCTTTTAGTTTTCCAGTTTCCTTAATTGTAGCACAATTTACTATTTTTGGAAATTTTCAGGTCCTAAACTTCTGGAGCCGTTTTGAGGCTCTAAATGACATCTTTTTGGCATCGAATGGTTTTATGGATGTATTCCTTAAATAGATATTTCTAACGATATATCATGCATGTCAAATGGAGGTAGTATGCTAAAGTTACGACCCCGAGAAATTGATCTACCAAGTTACCCAACGGGGCCCACATTAAGGCATTTCACCTCCTAGGGTTAGGTTTTTGGATGTGTAGGGTTTCCATTGTTTCTCAATAATATATAGGCCTTCGAGCCTCATTGTAACATAGAGTTTAGAAGCATTTAGCTGCCACATCTCTTCTCAAAGATAAGCTACCAGCACTCTAGCTAGTTTATTTCCATTCTGTATGTAAACAAGTTTCAGTTATTGATTAATGAAATGAAGTGTTATTTCCACTACATATTTGTTTCTATGGTTATTTATGTATTTTGTTTCATTCCTGCATAAATCCGGATCAAATGCTCTCTCATTCGATCCCTATATTTGCTCAAACTGGTTATCTAACTGTAGGAAATGTTGATAGATTCTATAATGTTTTGTATTGATGTGGCAAGGGAAACCCGAGAGGGTTCGCTCGTGTTCTTCAATTCATCACTCAAAATTATTAATTGGTTTAAATCCCCATGTAATTCATCTTCGGGTTTTTCTTCTTCGTTTAATTCGAGGTTTTCCTTGTTTAATTCGGGGTTTGGTTCCTCTATTTGGTTTGTTTCATTCATTTCTTCGGATGGTTCATTGGTATTGGTCATTTTGGTTAGGTAATTTGT
>LPNX010830697.1:364524-379292 GCA_001517045.1 Pseudotsuga menziesii | reverse complement strand
AATATCTGATTTTTCAAGTACATGTTGAATGTACTTATATGTGCCATTTAATTTCCATATTGCAACATCATAATTCTTTAAGCAGTATTTTAATAATTCTGACTAAAAAGGCCTTTAAAAATAGGACTTGCCACCAAATTCCCAATCTGGTATTCTTTGAGTAGGACAATTTGGTTCATCTCTAGTATATGACGCAAAGAGCACTCCTTCCATTTCAAAGATCAACAACATCTTTTGACTGATATTAATTCCCATCTGTGCTGCAACCACAAACATCATTGACATTAACATAGCTTCATTTCTTTACTTAAAGACATCAAAACATAATATTTAAAATTATATTAAAAATTCTTTTAATTCCTATCTATTGTCAATTTTTTCCATTATTATACAAAGAAAATCATATAAGGAGTTAAATGGAAATTAAAAAATATAATTATAGTAGCCTCATTCTATTGATTGAACTAATGATATGATAACATATACATTAATCAAATACTTTTATTCTACTTTATTTATTTTTATTAATAATAGTTCCTAAAGCTGCAATGGGAAAATATAATTATAGTGACACAATTCAAACAATTAAACCAATTAGCTTTCATATGGTAGTTTTCCACCTAACACAACCACACTGTAATCAAATGCATTACGTCATGAAGGAAATATATTTCATGTCAGAGTTCCTTCTAACCGCATTGTCATCAAAGTTAATGCATGCTAGCTTTCATATAGTAAATTTCCTTCTAGCACTATGAATGGAAAATATAATTAGAAGGGCACAATACAAGCAATCAAATTGTTTATATGTAAATTTCCACATACAACCTAATCATATGTTGAAATAATAAAATTTTATAAATTCACATTTAACCATTCTTCAAACCAATAATTTATAAGAGATATAATGATCAATTAAACCACACATGCAATAATTATTTGAATAGTCCAATTCAAACAAACTTACCATTTATCTAATAATCTCTAAATCCAACTTCATACATTAAACATCCAATGAGTACTTAAATTTAAGCTATGTCAAACTTCACCTATGCAACTTGTGAATCCTCAACTTGTGTGTCCATTACTTCTCGATGCATAACAGGGACAACTAGATTTTAGTGCAGAGAAAGATATCTGCTCAAACAGTTTATGACAAGAAAATTGCAAATTTACTCCGCAATACAATGCCAGTCTTTCTGGCGTATCTAAAGGGAGATGTTAATTTGGGCCATTTAATAAAGGAAAATGAGCAAGGAATATGGACAAGGATGTTACAATTATCTGTCACAAGATAGGTGATATAATTTGCGTATATTCCGCTAAAAGGGCCATTTTAATGGAACAAGCTACCTATGTTCACAAAAAAGAGAAATCTGGATTAACTGTTGCTTAAAAAATAGGAAGGAATGCTATGACTTTTTCTAGAACTTAACTCAATGGGGTCATTGAGCAACATGGTGGCTCTAAATTGATTCCCTTGGCCTCGAGTAGGTGGTTTAAAAATTTATGTCAAATAAGTGTATACCATATACCATCAAACAACTAAGGACCCACATTAGAGAGAGAGAGACGAGGTTGAGATGCATTGTGCACATTATACTTGGTTGTCAGCTCACACGACACATGATTAGGAGCTAGATTGGGTGTTGAGCCCAATGTGGTTTGGGTTTTGGAACTTAACTTGGATGGTATAACATGGGAGGTACTAAAGCATGGTTGTCTTGTGAAATAATATAGAGATTGGCTAAGAACTAGTTTAAGTAGGAAATATGTGGTTCCTGGTACCAATTGGGGGTTCCCATTGGAATGGAGAAAATTGTTGATTCATGGTAGGAAAACAACAATTTTTAAAATTTGTTCTTCGTTACTCAACCCTTATTGTTGATATTTCTGCTGGTTTGTAGACTCAGAAATATCAATACAAATGTAATTGTTCCTTGAGAAATATGGACTCATATCTTGGTTGATTTATGGGTAGATCCATTGCAATAAATTCAACTCTTTAATGCCAATCCCAAAAGTGTGGGTTTGTTAACCTTGTCAAATAGGGCATCTTGATATATTTAGTTTTCCTCAAGGGTGGATATCAAGGGTGGTTTCCCTAAATTCTAGTAATGAAAAATAAAAAATATTTGGCCATCTAAAACAAACATGTAAAAAGCATAATAAAAACACAAATACTAAAAATAACATTAAAATAAAAAATCATAAAAAATAAAACAAAATCATAAAAAAAAAACACAAAATCATAAAAAAATATCAAAATCAAAATGCACAACAAAGAACAAAACCCGATCAAAATATCCATTTGTTTATGGTTTTTGAATCAGATCAGTTTCCAACCAGGGAATCCATTTCCTGTATCAGTGGGGGTGGATTTGGTTGAAGGAATCATCAGGGTTTACATTGGAATTGTTTCTGATAAAAGGAAATAACTCGCTAGGGTTAGGCATTATATCCATCCACTAGAAATGATTTCACCTTGAATCACAAACTGGAAAAGACAACGCATGAACTCTGGTTTTGTTAGGGGCAGGCAGGGGAAAGGGCAAGGAGGGCACCACAGGAGAAGGACTCCTAAACCCTACAATCACAAAAACCGCAACTTAAGCATTTCACTTACTTGAGCATCATGTTTTAACATTTCAGAGAGAAGAGAGGCACATACATCGTTTTTTATTAAAAGTTAGAGGCATGTCAATTCCATTTCCCAGTGAGAAGGGCATACTGCACCTTGATACCAGTCCACTGGAAGGTGAGTAACCATACCTAAGCCCTACTTCTTCAGACGTTGGCTATACAGAATTTGAACTTTGAATGTAGATAGTGTATCAATGCTCGTTGTTTTAGTTAGATACATATAGTCATTAGTCCGTTTTATTTTAGAGACAACCTACAGGTGGTTGCAGAAATATGAATAACTGATGAGTGAACTTGTATCTGTTTATTGTAAAGCAATTGTATTTACTATTTAGCAGGCAATCATATTAAATCCCTAACTAATCAGGGTTCCCAAACTTCCAAATTTACAGGTATTTAGGATGTTGCCAAACATGTTTCCCTTTATTAGCAACCTATTTGTGGCATACAACCCTTGTTCAAACAGCCAAGAGGCTATCTAATATAGTGATGTCTGCTTACTATAGGGCCTGGATGTGTTGAAGCAGAGTCTCAAGCAGCTGCCAGCAATACACCATCGCTAGCAAGTTTTTGCTTTGTCCAATCGCCTAACACTTTTCACTTCAACCTGGGCAAGGATTTCATGGTGCAGAGAGAGGAAATAGCGACCATCTAAAATATCAACAACAAAAATACCCTGTTGATTACACAAAGGCCTCTAGATATGTTGTACGTAAAAATCTTGGAGTTCGGGAACAAGAATGAAGAGATTTGTTCTCAACAGGAAACTGAGACTTAGTTCAAGCCTTGAACAAAGGTAGTTCAAGGGGGCACGAGACCGCCCCACTTGCAGCAATTGACGAAGTAGTATATAATAGGATTGCCAGGAAAGGCATAAGAAAGACACAGGAGATGAACTTGAAGGTAAGGGTGCTACCCACTTCTCCAGAACCCAATACTAAAACAATATACCAATAGCAACAAGTTCTGCCTATGTCCAATGGCCCCACATTTATCAGTTCAATCTGGGCATAAACTTGACCTTGGTTACCTTTTATGGGCTTCTTCAAAAGGGCATAACTTTGACATCCAGATACTATTTTCAATGTTGTTTTCCGAAGCTTCTACTTTTAGTTTAGTTCTTTCCCTATCACCATGTGGATCAACCTCAACTGCCACATGGCTCCTTGGTTACATTTTATGCCTTTAGAGCATAGCTTTGACATCTAGAATCTATTTTCAATGTTGGTTTTTCTCAACTATCTATTTTTTTTAGCTCTTTCCATCTAGACATTTAGGTTTTACTTTTGAAGCCATCTTATGCAAACAAACAATCTGTCCCCACATCATCCTTGCCAAGGGCCCAGATTATCCAACTTGAGACTGTGTTCCACCTTGTTTATTTCTTCATTGGGTTAGTAATTTCTTCATCTCAGCAAAGGGGTGAGTTTGGTATCCATATCACAAACTACATCTTCTCATTGGATTCTCACTTTGTGGTGTTTCGGTATGCTTATGGCCCCAAACATAACAGCCAGACAATATTTGCACTTAACTTGCTTTGATCCACCTGGAGACAATGTTCCCATGCTTGATCAAGAGTCCTATTAGGTTTGGAATTAGGCACCATGGATAAGAATCAAGATTGGCAGAATTATGGCAGAATACCCATGCAATAGAAATGCATGGGAACATAGAAGCATTTAACCCCTCATGTTTACAAGTGGCATCATAAACATACAATGTACCTACAATATTCATTAAGATCCAAGGAGAGAATCCAAATATGACTTTGGGATAATGAATGGACCAAGTTAATCCCTCTTTCTTCTTAGCATCCTAAAAAACAATATACTCAATAGTGTAGTAAATAATGGGAACATGTAGCCTAGGAATTTCTTCATGATAGGCCCTTCATGTGGCCATTAGCAGAGCATATTATGGCCATTACATGCCAAATTTTGTATATTTGATTGTGTAAACAAGCCAAGGGATGTTAAGAAAGAAAACTCACTATTCTTTCATGAGAAATAAACCAACGTGAGGTATCAAAGAAAACATTGTGAGAAGTGACAATGTATGGTGAGATACTGAACATTGTTGTGGTCACTTGAAAACCAGACTTATTATGTGGAAATGGAAGACAATGGGTTTCTAAGGAAGTACAAACAAAAGAAAATGTTGTTGAAGGATTCCATGAATGCTTGAAACTATTTTTTTTAGCAGGCCCATGTGATTTTCATGGCGATTCCATGGGTTTGTACATTTTTAAGTTATGACTATTTCTTGATTTATATACCATGTGGGTTTGTGAAAACTAGTGCTCTGTGAAGTAATCTTGAAGGTGTAAGGTGAAGCAAGAAACTGAAGGAACTTTATTAGTCTGTGATATGAAGTCCTCAAAACAATTAAAATACTATAGAATGATGTAGAGAATGGACACTCTAGAAGTTTTAGAAGCATAGGTCTATGGAAGCTAGTGGAAAATCGTGAATGTTGTAGAAGCAATTGAGGTCATAATAAATCTAATGAAAACCGGGGATGATGTAGTAGTAGGTTTAGGTTGTGAATGTTGTGGGAGTAGCATTAGTTTCATGGGATCAATAAAATTTTAAATCCTAGGGATCCCAATTAGAACTAAATATTTAGGCATATACAATCAGTAGGGGAAAAGTAGGAAATAGAAGAATTAGATATTTCCATTGAACCATTTTTATTTATTAATACTATAACTTATTTTGTCTTGCAGTTATTTTGCATGGACTACCTACCTTTGCATCATGGAAAGAATTGAAGGTTTATAATCATTTTCTAAAAACTACTCATTGTCTAGAGTACCCAAACCTCTCCAAATTTAAGTTGGTTTCAAGGGTAAATACTTTGTACTTGTCAGTTTGGTTGTTTAGTAAGGAAAATGTTTGAGTTAGTGTTAGAGGTTGCATGTTCTCTCTCCAAGCTATAGACCCCCTCAACCCTTTAATCTATAATCTATAGGTTTACCTCAGAGATGACACTTTCGAGATGCATTTCTAGTCTTATTGAAATGTCTGACATTCAGAAAGATATGCTTCCTTTTATGAGAAATGGTCTCTTGTTTCCCCTCATGATATGGTCACAGATAGCACATAAGTAACAAGGAGATAACCCTTGATGAATCCAACTTACTTGTCATCGAAATGGAGTCAATATTCTACATTAGATATCAATTCCCAAATACCAAATTTCATTAGCTTTTGATCTCCCTGAGTTGTCTTCATAACCACACAACACTTTTAATTCTCTTAGTCCTCTTCCCTGTCATTATTTTGTATGCCCTTTCAAGTTCTTTTAAGGGAGACGCGAAAATCATATGACTGGTTTAAATGCTTATCTTTGATATTATCATTCATCTCAATTACTAATGGATTGTAAATGAGAATTTCAATTCCTGGAAGCTTCCATCAGCCTATATTAATAAGACATCTCTAAAGTTTGGATCACCTCCTTATACATTGATGATAAAATACATGTGACAATATACCTTGAGTGGGTTGGTTGTCTTCTTCTATAGGATGTGGTTTTCTATCCTAGATGGGCCATTTTTCCTTTGCTATTCGTGGAATGTTTCTCTCCTTATAGGTCATGGGTTTCTATCCTAGCTGGGTCATGTTTCCTTTACTAGATGTGGACTATATTTTTTCCTTTGTTAGCTGTGGATTGTTTCTCTCATTGTAGGCAGTGGGTTTCTATCCTATTTGGTCCATGTTTCCTTTTCTATCTGTGAAATTTATTTTCTCCTTTCTGGGCCATGAGGACGGGCTGTAATTTTGTGCGCTAGGGCTGGGCTGTGAACTATGCCAGCATGATTGTGACTGTGTATGCTATGGCTGGGCTGTGAACTCTGCCAACATCAAGGGGATTTCATTAAATCAACAGGGAAATTACATTGGAGAATGAGATATATGGAGATACAAGAAGAATATACAAAATTACAATAGAGATTACATAATACTATAGAAAAAAGTTTGAATCTGTATGGCCCAAACACACCAAAAGAGTCATAAGCTCTGTCTTCTAATGTCTCTGTGATCAAACAAAAATTGGAAGGAGATACACTCTGCTTCCAAAATATGTGATCCATTTCTTGTGATAATTTTGTCCATTTCTTGTGATAATTTTGTCTAGGATATGTATCATAGGAGCTGCAATTTTTATATGTTTTTGTCATATCTTAAGGAAATTGAAGTGTGATGCCAAATATTCATTTCACTTTCATTTAATGTATAGATTGTAGAATCACATATTCAGCCTGGAGAATTATGTACTAGGAAAGAATATGCCCAGTGGTTTCTTTCTTCAAATTCACTGTTGTCAAGGTAAAAGTTAAGAAAAATATGGTTTTCATCAAAGAACTAAATGTGCAAATCTTAAACCCATTTTCCCAACATATTTTCAAGAGGTCTGTATAAACTATAATCTTCTAAATATCACGTGTGCAGAAGGCCAATCAACAAGGTGTTTCCTTCAGTATACATTGAAGGTGTTACACAACTTTCCTTTGATGATATAACACCACAAAGTATAGATTTCCCTTATATTCAAGGTTTGAGTTTCTCTATTTATGATTTTGATTGTAGGGATTGGTGATAAATTTCTAATAGGTATTTAGAAACTACATTGACTTTTATGAAAGCTTGATTGAGTCAGGTCTGGCAGAAGCAGGGATTATACCTAGTAAGTTATCTAATGACGTAACATGTAGAATCAGTGACAAAGAGCAGAGTCACAGTTGTAACATGTTTTACCCAAACAGGTAATGCATAATTTTGGCAAGCTTTTTCATCTATTTTTGTGAGCTATCCTGTCAAAGAAATGCAATATCTGGATTCATTTCTCACCCACTGGTCTTTTTTCTTCCTTCCTAAAGTCCTTTATCACGAGTGGACCTGGTGACCTGGAAAATTGTTGTAGAACACAATCACTTACCACAAACCGATAAAAGGGTATGACTGCAATGATAATGAGCCAAAAAAGTGGTTATAGCATGCACTTATATGTTAAAATTTTGCACTGATAATAACAAATGTTAATATCAACAATTACTACACAAATATTCATGCACTCTAGATAGGACTTTAAAATAATGACCTGTTAGCAGTCCTGTTAGAGAAGAAATCTGGGTTCCTTGATGTTCAACGAATTCGCAAAGATGCATGGCCTGCTATTTTTATTGATGCTACAGCAGGAGATCAAAGTATTACACAAAGAGCATTTGGTGAGTCAACTTTTACTTGTAAAGGCATAGGGATCTTAGCTGTAAATAGTTAAAATGAAGTATATGAGTCGGTTAGGTTCCTTTCAAGGGGTTAAAGTATATGATTATGCATACAAAACATGACAGCCCTAGGATGATGATGACTAGAATACACTGTCAAGCCTGAAAGTGATGTCCAGTGGTGAAGAATGCAGTGGCATGTATACATTGTATGTATGTATAGTGACGTAGACTATAGTGTATGAACAATGATACATACAATGGTGTATGAACAGTCATGAAGATGCATATGCACACTATGATGTTGATTATTTATGATGATGATGTATGCATGATGATGCATGCTAATATATGATATATGTCTTGTTAACTATGATGGCGCTTTGTACATGATGATGTGATTGTACCCTATTATGTTATAGACCTTGATGGAGGATTTGAAAAACTTGGGAATTGTTTTTTTTTAGACAATAGCGTGTAAGAGTAGCTTTAATGGTTTGGAAAAACAGCTGCTGAGAAATTTTACAGGGAAAACAAACTATTTGACAATTGGACACTGAAAAGGACTGTTTACCGATACGTAAGACAAGGGGTCTTGATTCTGGCATGATGGTTCGGGACTATCTCTGCTTGCCACTTGTCTTCTTCACTGGATAGAGCTGATGCATTTGTGAGGGTGGATTTGGCTTCTAGAGCCTCCCCTAGAAGGGCTCTGATGCTGGCTGCTACTCTATCCGGGGTGCTGCTCTATTCCTTGAAGATCCTGTTGTTCCTCTCAATCCAAAGCTTCCAGTAGATGAACTTGGGGAGCCACATCCAAATGTCTTTGAGGAGATCCTTCTTGGCAGTGTTGAACGGTGATATGTTGGCCCATGTTTTCATTAGCTCCTGGGTATTTGCTGGCATACTGAATCTGTCCAGGCTTATTTTCAGCAAATCCTTCCAGACTTCACTGGCAAAAGAATAGTGCAGGAGCAGATGGTCTGCGTTCTCCTCATCAGAAACAAACAGGGGGCACTGACCCAACTCAGCCTTCTTCCCGATGGGCTGGTCTCCAAGGATCGATTCATCCCAGTATCTTATCTTTTTCCCATTGCCAGGAATCCAGTAGAGGTTAGATTTGAAGTGATCCAGGGCTGTGAGGAAGAGCTTTAAGACAGGGGATCCGGTTAAAGTTCTTGGAGGCTTCTCCATGCATCTTGAGCGGCTTCCTTGGAAGTATTTTTTCCAAAGGAATTTCTTACTCCAGCTGGTGTGCCCAGACACCAAGTTCCAGAGGAGTTTGGAGCCTAGAGCTAAATTTTGAAAATCAATGTTCCGGATGTGGAGACCGCCTTCCAGAATTGGTTTCTTTATCTTGTCTCAGCTTACTAAATGGAGTCTTCTCTCATTATTTTTCCCACCTTCCCACAAAAACCTTTGACCAGAGGGGTGATCCACGAGGAGGCAATGCAGGCTTTGACCGAGTTTATGAAGTCCTTAAAAAACCCAAATTTTCCCATTACTGCGAACATAAAATCATGTCTCACCCTGTCGAATGTATTTTCCAAGTCGATCTTGATTACCATTCCTTTTTATTTCCATTGGCAACTCGAGTGGATTGCTTCTTGGACAAGCACAATATTGTCCATGATCTTCCACCCTTTTATGAAACCACCTTAGTTTTCAGGGATGATTGCTGGCAATATATTCTTAATCCGATTGGCAATGATTTCAATAATTAGTTTATAGCCCGTGTTGCATAACGAGATAGGCCTGAATCTGCTGAAGTTATTAGCTCCTTTTTCTTTTGGGATCAGGGCCAGGAAATCCGAGTTGGTACTGCCCCCTAGCTTGCTGTTGCTTTGAGATTTCGTGACCATTCTCAGGAGGTCGATTTTAATGATGGGACAACAAGAAAAGAAAAACCTTGCCGTGAACCCATCAGGCCCTGGGGCTTTCTCAGCGTCCATATCATCCAAATATTTTTTAAGTTCTTCCATTCTGATTGGGGCAGCTAAAAGGAGATTATCAGTTTCCTGGACTAGCTTTGGGATGAGATCGAGTGGGTAGTTGTTTGCATCAATTGGGTCCTCTTCTAGGGCTGAGAAGAGGTCTTTGAAGTGGGAGTGGGCTTCTTTCTTAATGTCTTCGAAGTCTTTGACCAGATTTCCTTGAAACTGAATTTCATTGATAGTTTTGAATTGCTTACAAGCCTCAGCCTGCTTGTGGAAATAGCTGGTGCTTTTATCTCCTGCATGCAGCCACATACTTCTATATTTCTGCCTCCAGTACTCCTCTTCCACCCTGCATGCTCTATGTAAATATTTTTGAATATTTTCTTCTGTTTGTAATAGTTCTTGAGATATTTCAGTGTCCTCCATAATTAATTGGTGGCTCTCTAGGTCAGCCTGCACTTCTTTTCTTTTGGAGGTGGCAGTGATCAACGATTTAGCCCAATTTTTCAGCTCTTTTTTTAGAGATCTTATCTTTTCTTCCCAGACATAGAAAGGGGAGCCATGGATCTGTCAGTTCCAATCCGTGGAGACCACATCCTTGAACCCTTCTTGCTGAATCCAGATGGGGCTGAATCTAAATGGAATGGGACCCATATTTTTACCCATGGGCAGCTCGAGAAGTATTGGTTATGATCCGAGGTGTAGATGGGAAAGATTTTGGAGGATGCCATAAGATCAAAAGTCAGAAATGAAGACTAGACGAGGAATCTATCTAGATGAGCAGAAATGTGGCCAGGGCCCCTTCTTTTGTTCGTCCAGGTGAATTTACCACGGGAGGGCTTGATATCCTCCATCTCCCAATCTAAAATGATGTCTTCAACTCATTCTCTAGCTTGATCTCTGACCGGCGAGCCTCCCTTTTTTCCTCTACTGCTATGGTGACATTTAGATCCCCTGCTATAATGATATTCACCAGGTTGTGCGTGCTAAGATAGGAATTTAAGGAGTCCCAACAAGATCTTTTTTCAGCTGGTGAAACAGGGACATAAACATTGAACAGACTTACAGTATGACCAGAGTCTTTGTGGAGAATTTTGGTGAACAGCCAATGTATGCTGCTTTCTTCAGCTTCCAGATCGTATTTGGAGGTGTCCCAGAAGGTAGTTATCCCTCCTGAGGCTCCTCTTGCACTGACTACTTTTCCATGACCTTTTCTCCAATAAGTTTTTGCTTGCTTGGAGGAGAGCGAGGTCCTCCATTTTAGTCTCCTGGATGAGAAGTATATTTGGCGAATACAAAGTTACAATGTATTTTAGAGCTTCTTCTTTCATATCGCTACCTAGACCTCTGCAGTTCCAGGAGATGTATTGCATTACTTACTAGCTTGGGAGGTTGTGGCTCCCTTTGGAGCCTGGCCTTGCTTGATAGTGGATTTGGTATTTATCATTCCCTTGAGGGTCTTCTGGGAGCCTTGGAGAATATCAAAGTAGGTTTTTTCCTCTCTCTGTTTCTTCTTAGTTTTTCGACCCAAGGTGACCTTGACAGGGGTGACTTGGGAGTTTCCAGATTCGGTTCCTTCGTCCTCGGAGTCCCCTCCTGATTTTGATCCCAGACTAATGTGATCTTCCTCTACATCTTTTTCCCTTTGATCTTCCACTGGGGGAGTCGGGTCTGCCATTTCCCCGGTTTGCCCTGTTTCATTCGTATCCTTCCAAGATGTTTCTGGTCCCCCCAGGTTTTCATTGGTATTCCCGGAGCTAAATCATCCTTTGCTTTTCCTATGGGTTCAGTGACTGGTGGAGGGTTTTCTGATGGTACGGATCTTCTTTTCCCACTTGGCTTTGGGGCTACCTTATTCTTTTTGGCCTTTTCCCAGCCTTCTCCATCCTCTTTGTCATCTGGTTGATCCTTTGGGCAGTTCCTTTGGAAATGGCCATGCTCTTGACAGTTTTTGGAGTTGAATGGGAGCTGCTCATAATCCAACTTTTGATAGTGCTGCCATGACCCAATCGTGAGTTTTACCGCTTTTGGAAGACCAGCTTCCAGATCCACTTCTACACATATCCTGGTGCAGGTGTATTGGCCTTTGTTGTCTACTATGTCAATAAATTTGCCGAGTCTGTTTCCAATCTTTTGCAGCGAGTGGAAGTTCCAGCAGTGGACCGAAAGGTTCAGAAGCCTTACCCATACTGGCACTTCTTTAGGCATGTCGACCGTGGGATCAAATTCAGGCATCCACCTATTGAGGTACAGGCCTTGAGACCCCATGAAATACATGCCACTCCTGAAGACCAGATCTCGATCTTGCTTGGATATGAAATCAAAAATGAAGAATCCTCTTCCAACGGCATAGCAGGTCACACTATTCTTCATTTGGGGTCTCTAGTTACGCTGGATCCAGTCGTCGGTGGTTTTTGTGTATGGACAGAGCCCCATAAATTTTCCTATCAGTCCTCTTTCAGCTAGTGCTAGGGAAATTTTAATGGGTCGCTCTTCTGGAAAAGAAATTTTAGGAACTTCATCCAGTTTCTTTACAAATTTCGGGATAGGAAGCAAGGTTGGTTTCTTCTTATCTTGCCTGATTAACTTCATGAAGGCCTCATTAGCCGAGATCGAAGTGGGGGAAGGCGGCTCCCCACCCCAGACGCACTCATGGACGCTCTGGGTTGCGCCCTGCACCAGGATCCAGAGGTCGACACAGAGGTCAAGGTCGACTGCGATCCAGTTGCATGCAAATTCCTTTTGTTTACATCGATCCGATCACCATGAGCGCAATGTTTAGGTTAACGCTGAGAAAAATCATAAAATTCTTGTTAAATGATTGATCGCTGATCTTCTCCACGAGGTTTCCAGCCATATCGAGAAAGTCAATCCTTGTTTCAAAATTAGAATTTCTCATCCTAAAACCTTGGGAATTGTTATTCAAACAATTGCATTGTAATTTTGGAGATTCATAAAGTATGTGCGATTGAAGCAGTTAGTAAGGCTGAGGGTAAACTATGGAGGTTAGGTAGAAATTCATAAAAAAAATGAGCTACTTACCAGAAAGCCTAGCATTACCGGTAAATGATCTCTAAGGAGTGTGGGCATAAACTTCTACTATCTACTAGAATTCTGATCCATAGTGATCTAATACAAATTCCTCCAAAGGATGGACCTAAAGAGTAAAATATCTTGGGGAGAAAACAGATATCATACAAGAATACTTTAAATTTCTTGGTTGGAAATCTTGAAAAATGACAAGTAGGAACACTTGGTTGGGTAAATCCAGGAGAGCTATTGACATGAGAAATTGTATCAAGAGACTCTAACCAGCATCCCATTGGCACACCCGCAATCACTAAAGAAGCATGCCAACTGTCACCAAACTTTTATCACAAAATAAGCATGTACTTTTAAATAAAAGGATAAGATGTGAGTTTGTCAAACAACTGGACTTCATCAACAGTTATGTAATAACTAAAAGGTCGTTCCATTAGCTAGCTGATTAGTTGTCAATTCAGCCTAGGCCAGGTGGTGGAGAGTAGGAGTGTTATCTTCAATTCAAGTTTCTCACAACATTTTACTAATCAGAAAGATTGGTATATTGATTTTGTTGAGGACAAATCCAACTCTAATTCTGTATTCGAGTGGTGGAGAAAATGCAGAGTTGAGAAGTGGGAAGGTTCAGATGAGAGGTAAGAGGTTGTTATTTATGACTATGTCCCTAGTTCATAGAAAAAAATATTTTTTGTTAGTTGGAGAATGAAGCATAGCCCACAGTTCAATGTTTTCCTTCAGTAATAATAAAATTTTAATTGCTGATAAGAAGTGCAAGAAGATGATTTATAAGTTCCAAAGATCAGGGTTTGTTTCAACTGGTGGATGGTAAAAAAAAGTTGGCAGTTAGTAGATTCATTAAGCTTTATCTGTTCATTTTCATGAAAGAGAGAAAGACACTTAAGGAGGGTGAATAGGAGGCAATGAATTAAAATGGTGCTTTCTCAAAGAAGTTAACACAAAACTTTGAAATCTTGAAGCGCCAAGATGTTGAAAATTTGATATTTTGGAATAAGCTGCAAATGAGTTAAATGGGTTGTTTTTATTTAGGGAGTATAGGGTGGTAACCAAGCTGAGTAACCAAGGATATAAGCCAATCCAAGTAGCCAAGTGAGTAGCTATGGATCCAGAGCCTTACTAGTCAGCTATGGAAGTGGGGGAAAGGGTCCAAGAGCATTCCTACCCATCAGAGGGAAACTTTCTTTTTGTTCTGCAACCTCTCCCTCCTGGCCTGTAACCCTAAAATGAGAAGGTTTTGAAATATGTACGTCCTACCCCACAAAAAAAACATGGATTCTTTGGGTTTTATATAAGTTTTTACGCGGGTAATGAGTGCTCAAGATAACCCACTGAAATGAAAAGTTACACATATATATAGTCTGAGTTCGATTTTAGCTCCACAAGAAACCATAACCCGCAGTACTGAGAAGGCGGCATATGTATTGGACAAAGTTGAAGATACTTACTTGGGGGTTACTGCTGAGTTGGCTAGGAAGCCTTTAGGAAAGATTTCACAATTGTCTTGTGGGGATCATTTTCGACTATAAATTAGCAGTAACAAGACATAACCTTTGAATATGGGCTGAATCTAAGGGTTGAAATACATTTTTGGGCATGTTTTAGTCTTAAAAGGTGATGAATAACAACATTAAACTAGATTTGGTAAATTCTAGTCCAATTTTTGATGGTTAAAGCTCCAATTTTGGGCATGAGCAGGGATGGTAAGAGAACTCAATTATCATTTACAAACTATTTGGAGGGGTTTTGAGTGCAATGTGTGCCCTAGAATAACAATATAAAAATTTGATATAGCCTTTTGCATTAGAAAAGGTGACAAAAGTATAAACAATAGTCATAAAATCCTTAAAAAATCCAGGTTTGATGTGTGTTAGGGATTCATGTGTATGAAACTAAAT
>LPNX010830697.1:292447-364312 GCA_001517045.1 Pseudotsuga menziesii | reverse complement strand
AAGTCAATATAATGTACAAAGAGTAATCATTTACATCATTGAATTTCCTCTTACCACCACAATGAGGAAGGCAATCATATCCAACTGGGCTGTAATAGTAAATGACACAATGTACTCTCCTAGAAAGGAATGAAATCCAACTCCAGCTAGATTTTTATCATGGTGTAATGTATTTGATAACAATGTGGCTGTGTTAGATGGAAAACTACCTTATGAAAGCTAACATACATTAGCTTTACTGACCCTGCAATGTTTTAAGAACAAAAAATAACTCTAGTTAGATTTCCATCATTGTGCATTGTGATTGATGACAATGTGGTTGTGCTAGATGAAAAGCTACATTATAAAATCTAACACACATTAGATTTCACTCATCGTGCAATGATTTAAGAACGAAAACTAACTCCAGCTTGATTTCCATCATGGTGCAATGTGATCAATGACGATGTGTTGTGTTAGATGGAAAACTACGTTATGAAAGCTAACACACATTATCTTTCACTCATTGTGCCATGTTGTTAGAAGGAAAGCTAACTCCAGCTAGATTTGCATTAGGGTGTAATGTATTTGATGACATTGTGGCTGTGTTAGATAGAAAACTACCTTACAAAAGCTAACACACATTAGTTATTACTCACCATGCAACGTTTTAAGAATGAAAGCTAACTCTAGCTAGATTTCCAAAATGGTGCATTTTGATTAATGACAGTGTAGTTATGTTATATAGAAAACTACATTATCAAAGTTAACACACATTAGATTTCACTCACCGTGTAAAGATTTAATGTTGAAAGCTAACTCCAGCTAGATTTCCATCATGGTGCAATGTGACAATGTGGTTGTGTTAGATGAAAAACTACCTTATGAAAGCTAATACACAATAGATTTCACTTATCGTGCCATGTTATTAAAATAAAGCTAGCTCCAACTAGATTTTGATCATGGTGTAATGAGCTAACATACATAAGCTTTCATTTATAGTGCCATGTTGTTATAATGAAAGCTAACTCCAAATAGATTTTCATCATGGTGTAATGTATTTGATGACAATGTAGTTGTGTTAGATGAAAAACTACATTATGAAGGCTAATAGACATTAGCTTTACTCACTGTGCAATGTTTTAAGAACGAAAGCTAACTCCAGCTAGATTTCCATCATGGTGCATTGTGATTGATGATAATGCGGTTGTGCTAGATGACAAAATACACTATGAAAGTTTACACACATTAGATTTCACTCATCGTGCAATGATTTAAGGATGAAAGCTAACTCTAGCTAGAATTCCAACACGATGCAATGTGCTTGATGATAATGTGGTTGTGTTACATGAAAAACTACCTTATGAAAGCTAACACACATTACCTTTTACTCATTGTGCCATGATGTTTAAAGGAAAGGTAACTCCAACTAGATTTTCATCATGGTGTAATGAGCTAACACACACAAACTTTTCCTTATAGTGCCATGTTGTTAGAAGGAAAGCTAATTCCAACTAGATTTTCGTCATGGTGTAATGTATTTGATAACAATGTGGCTGTGTTAGATGAAAAAGTACCTTATGAAAGCTAACATACGTTAGTTTTATTAACCATGAAATGTTTGAAGAACGAAAACTAACTCTAGCTAGATTTCCATCATAGTGCATTGTGATTGATGATAATGTGGTTGTGCTGGATGGAAAACTACATTATGAAAGATAACACATTAGATTTCACTCACTGTGCAATGATTTAAGGATGAAAGCTAACTCCAGCTAGATTTCCATCACAGTGCAATGTGATCAATGACGATGTATTGTGTTAGATGGAAAACTACCTTATGAAAGCTAACACATTGTTTTTCACTCACCATGCTATGTTAGAAGAAAAGCTAACTCCATCTAGATTTGCATCATGGTGTAATGTATTTGATGACAATGTAGCTGTGTTAGATTGAAAACTATTTTACAAAAGCTAACACACATTAGCTATTACTCATCGTGCAACGTTTTAAGAATGAAAACTAACTCTAGCTAGATTTCCAAAATGTCACATTTTGATTGATGACAATGTGGTTGTGCTAAATGAAAAAATATATTATGAAAGGTAATATATATTAGATTTCATTCATTGTGCAATGATTTAAGGTTGAAAGATAACTCCAGCAATATTTCCATCACGGTGTAATGAGACAATGTAGCAGTGTTAGATTAAAAACTACCTTATGGAAGCTAACAAACATTAGCCTTTACTCACTGTGCAATGTTTTAAGAACGAAAGCTAACCCCAGCTATATTTTTATCACGGTGCATTGTGATTTATGACAATGTAACTTTGTTAGATAGAAAACTACACTATGAAATCTTACACACATTAGATTTCACTCACCGTGCAACAATTTAAGGATGAAAGCTAACTTCAACTAGATTTTCAACACAACGCAATGTGATTGATGAAAATGGGGTTGTATTATATGGAAAACTACCTTATGAAAGCTAATACACATTAGCTATAACTCATCATGCCATGTTAAAAAAAAATCTAATTCCAACTAGATTTTCATCATGGTGTAATGAGCTAACACACATAAGCTTTCCCTTATAGTGCCATGTTGTTAGAAGGAAAACTAGCTCTAGCTAGATTTTCATCATGATATATTGTATGTGATAACAATGTGGCTGTGCTAGATGGAAAACTACTTTATGAAAGCTAACATACATTAGTTTACTCACAATGCAATGTTTTAAGAAGAAAAACTAACTCTAGCTAGATTTTCATATTGATGCATTGTGATTGATGACGATGTGATTGTGCTAAATGAAAAACTACATTATGAATGCTAACAGACATTATATTTCTCTCACTATGCAATGATTTAAGGATGAAAGTTAACTCCAGCCAGATTTCCAACACGGTGCAATGTGTTTGATGACAATGTGGTTTTGTTACATGGAAAACTACCTTATGAAAGATAACACATATTGGCTTTCACTCATTGTGCCATGTTGTTAAAAGAAAAGCTAACTCCAGCTATATTTCCATCATGGTGTAATGTATTTGATGACAATGTGGTTGTGTTAGATCAAAAACTACTTAATCCAAGTTAACATACATTTGCTTTACTCACCGTGCAATGTTTTAAAAACGAAAGCTAACTCTAGCTACATTTTAATCATGGTGCATTATGATTGATGACAATGTGATTGTGCTAGATGAAAAACTCCATTATGAAAGCTAACACAGATTGCGTTTCACTCATCATGCAATGATTTAAGGATGAAAGGTAACTCCAACTATAATTCTATCACGGATCAATGAGATCGATGATGATGTGGTTGTGTTAGATGAAAAACTACCTTATGGAAGCTAACACACATTAGCTTTCACTCATTGTGCCATGTTGTTAGAAAGAAAGCTAATTCCAGGTAGATTTGCATCATGATGTAATGTATTTGATGACAATGTGGCTGTGTTAGATGAAAAACTACCTTACGAAAGTTAACGCACATTAGCTATTACTCACCGTGCAACGTTTTAAGAACAAAAGCTAACTCTAACGAGATTTTCAACATAGTGCATTTTGATTGATGACAATTTGGCTGTGTTAAATGGAAAACTATATTATAAAAGCGAACACACATTATATTTCACTCATCGTGCAACTATTTAAGGTTGAAAGCTAACTCCAGCTAGATTTCCATCACGGTGCAATGTGACAATGTGATTGTGTTAGATAGAAAACTAATCCGGCTATGTTGTTAAGAGCAAAGCTAACTTAAACTAGATTTACATTATGGTGTAATGTATTTGATGACAATGTGGTTGTGTTAGATGGAAAACTAACTTATGAAAGATAACAACAACTAGATTTCTATCATGGTACATTGTGATTGATGACAACCTGGTTGTGTTAGATGGAAACTACATTATGAAAGCTAACATATTAGATTTCAATCATCGTGCAATGATTTAAGGACTAAAGCTAACTTCAGCTATATTTTCATCATGGTGTTATGTATTTGATGACAATGTGACTCTTTTAGATAGAAAACTACCTTATGAATTCTAACACACATTAACTTTCACTCACCGTGCAATGTTTTAAAAACAAAAGCTAACACTAACTAGATTTCCATCTTGGTGCAATGAGCTAATCCACATTAGGCTTTCATTCATCATACAATGCTTTAAGAATGAAAGCTAACACATTGTTAAAAGGAAAGCTAATTATAGCTAGATTTCCATCATCATGTTATGTATTTGATGACAATGTGATTGTTTTAGATAGAAAGCTACATTTCGAAAACTAACACACATTAAATTTCACTCAAACGTGCAATGTTTTAAGAACAAAATCTAACTCCAGCTAGCTTTCTATCAAGGTGTAATGAACTAACACACATTTGCTTTCACTCATCATGCCATGTTGTTAGAAGGAAAACTAACTCCAGTTATATTTTCATCATGGTGTAATGTATTTGAGGACAATATGAACGTGTTAGATAGAAAACTAATTTATGATAGCTAACACACATTATCTTTTACTCATCGTGCAATGTCTTAAGAACAAAAGCTAACTCCAACTAGATTTCCATCATGGTGAATTGTGATTGATAACAATGTGGTTTTGCTAGATGGAAAACTACATTATGAAAGCTAACACACATTAGATTTTACTCACCATGCAATGAGTTAAGGACGAAAGCTAATTCCAACTAGATATCCATTGTGGTACAATGTGATTGATGACAATGTGGTTGTGGTAAATGAAAAACTACCTTATAAAATCTAACACACATTAGCTTTCTCTCATCATGACATGTTGTTAAAATAAAAGATAACTCCAGTTATATTTCCATCATGGTGTGATATATTTGATGACAATGTGGTTGTTTTAGATAGAAAGCTACCTTATGAAAACTAACACACATAAGCTTTCACTCATCATGCAATGTTTTAAGAACGAAAGCCAACTCCAACTACATTTCCATCATGGTGTAATGTGATTGATGACAATGTGGTTGTCTTAGATTTAAAACTGCATTATGAAAAACTAACACACATTACCTTTTACTCACGATGCAATGTTTAATGAATGAAAGTTAACTGTAACTAGATTTTCATCATGGTGCTATGCAATTAATGACAATATGGTTGTGTCAGATGAAAAACTAATTGATGACAATGTGGTTGTGTCAGATGAAAAACTACCTTATGAAAAGTAACACACTTTAGCTTTCACTAACCGTGCAATGTTTTAAGAACGAAAACTAACTTCAGCTAGATTTACATCGTAGTGCAATGTGATTGATGACAATGTAGTCGTGTTAGATGGAAAACTTCCTTATGAAAGCAATCGCATGTTAGTTTTCACTTACCATGCCATGTTGTTAGAAGGAAGCTAACTCCATTATATTTTCATTATGGTGTAATGTATTTGATAACAATGTGGTTGTGTTAGATAGAAAATTACCATATTAAAACTAACACAAATTAGCTTTTAGTCACCATGCAATGTTTTATGAATGAAAGCTAACTACAGCTAGATTTTCATCATGGTGTAATGTGATTGATGACAGTAAGATTTTGTTAAATAAAAAATTACATTATGAAAACTAACACAGCTATATTTCCATCATGGTGTAATGTGATTGATGACAATGTGATTTTGTTAGATGAAAAACTACATTATGAAAACTAACACAGCTAGATTTTCATCATGGTGTAATGTGATTGATGACAATGTGATTTTGTTAGATGAAAAACTACATTATTAAAACTAACACACATTAAATTTCATTCAACGTGCAACATTTTAAGAACGAAAGCTAACTCTAGCTAGATTTCTAGCACACTCATACACATACATCAATAATATAAGTTCCATGTCCAAAGTCTAATAGGAATTTGGTGGTTTTATTGGAGTTGATATCTATCATTCTCTAATAATTCTTGGATCTCTTATTGTTATCTCTTCATATATATTTTGTGTAATTTATATGTAAATTCCTTTTTGCAAGCATGCACAAGATGTAGGGGAACAATGTTTCGTGGCATACAAAAAGGCTGCCCTATTGTTTTGAATTATTGCAACTATATTACTTTTTTGAACATACACTTCATATGGCTTAACCTTAATTACAAACTACAATTCAAATGTCTTACGAAAATTGGGAGGAGTTACAATGGAAAATATAATTTTGACAAGAGGAGACTATGTTGACCTCCTAATTAATGGTCAAGATGTTGGACTAGGAAAGGTTGAATATACAGAGACTACAACTCATTATGGTGGAAAAAGGCTTAATGTAGGAGATGTTATGGTTTTGATAATTGATGTCATTGAACCACATTTGATTGTGGAAGATGTTGATGAAGGGGACTTACATCCATGGAAGATCATATATTTGAGGCATAACAAAGGTAAATTAAAATCTTGAAGCACATGTTAAGTGTTTTTTATAGTACATTGCTTGTTTTTTTTGAGCAAATACTAAGTTTGTTTAATTTGCTGTGTAGGTGCAAATGTCTCTTATGCATTTTCTATTGGAGACAAGGTAGATCTTTTGCAATTTGGATTGAAGGTGGGTGAAGGCTCCATATTCAATACAAATATTGGTCATAAGGTGCATGGAAGGATGGTAAAAAAGGGATCCATAGTGGTTAACATTGAGAAAGTGTTAAAACATGATGCTCTTTTGCCACATCCAACAGGATTTGAGAATACACTAGGGGGTGCATTGGGATCTTATGAGATTTGGCCAGAATCAGATTTGGAACCTCATTGTCAAGATCATCCAGTAAATACTCCCCAATATAGGATTACATTAACATGTAAAAAGGTTTCTCTTACACATGAATGCACAGGAACAAGCATGCGCATTGCCAAATGGATCATAGTTAATGTTCGTGAGGATGACATGGTTGAGGGTGAAATGTTAGGTGAAAAGGAATTCAGTGTTTTTGTGGAAGACATAGATAGAAATTGTGAAAGATGTAGGATTGGGGACAAGTCTATACATTGTTTGGTTAGATGGCCAATAAATAAGTTGGTGGACAATGAAGGTGAGATTTTAAGGGTGAATGAAAATTTCAAGGAGGCACCCAAGGAAATGGTGGTATGGGATCTTATAGAGGACACAAGTCCCTTAAACACATGGGATGATGATCTTTATAACGAAAAATATGCAGACTCAATTGATATGCATGCAACGAGGCCATATAAAAGGATTAAACAATTTGTGGCTACAAAAAAAGTTGGAAACTTTCAAATACAAAAAGATGAAGAGAAAGAAATCCAATTTTTGGCAGCGGATGAATGTTGCAAACAAGATTGTCTTCAACATGTGGATAGGAAAGCCATTGCAACTGCTAGAAGGGGTATGAAACTCTTTTAAAAAATGACATTAGGGAATTTGTCTTGAATTCACTCCTTTCCAACACAATCATGTCTAAGAGCCATGGCCATGGCCTACCTCCTACTATTAGGAAAGTAAAGGACATGAGGTTTAATGGAGATATTATTTGTAAGAAAGCATGGTACAAGATACATAATATTCCTCAAAGCACCTTTTATAATTACCAACATAATTTCCAACAAGGACATGTGAAAGGAATTCATGGTAACACCAACAAATGCAAACCACGTGCACATACTGTGGCAGCCATAGAAATATTGCACAAAATTGTAATGGATAATTCAGAATTTTCACCAAACCAAACACGACAAGTTGAAGAAGATGGAACATCTGCTCCTTTAAGATTGTTGCCATCAACATACACCCAAAGTTCTTTGTTAAAAGAGATCAACGAGGCTCTTCAAGAGCTAAATTTTCCATCAATATCACAACCAACAATGAGCAAGATTTGGAATACTCATTTTCTAGATGTGGCATTCTCAAAGAACACTAAATTCAGTAAATGTAGTGAATGTATCGTGTTGAAAGCACAGATGAAGACATAGACTACAAAAGAGCTGGAAGAAAAGGCACGAGCTAGACTGAAGAAACATAACAAGATTGTTATGTGTGGAAGATATTGCTACTATGACCACAGAATTATGTCAGAGCGGTATCCAAAGGAATACTTGAGCATTATCCATGATAAAATGGACAAAACAAAGACTTCAATCCCAAGATTACGTGTCAAATCAAAATCTGTTGCAGGAACAAACTTGGATTTGTCGTTGATAGGTATGCTAACACATGGGCATAGCATAGGAGGTTTTGGTCATTTTTCCCTACCATTTGTACACATGGGATCACAATTTACCATTACATTTCTTGCAAAGTGCTTGAGGGACCTTGAAGACCCACACCTTGATATGTATGGTGATTTTCTTTATGAGAGTGGAAGTTCAAGAAACGCACTTTCAAATGCATTACTTCAAAACTCTATTTACTCGAAATGTAGAGTGTACAAGGATGCTTTCCTATCTTTAAATGGAAGATCAACAAATCAAAATCTTGATTTTAAACCTCTTCCTCCACTTTTGTTGTTACAGTTGGACAATGTAGCTAGTGATAATAAGAATCATTATGTTTTCATGTTTCTATCACTATTAACTGCACTTGGTGTCTTCATCACTATTGAGGTTGGGTTCTTGCTTGTGGGGCACACCCATGAAGACATAGATGGAACCTACGGAAGAATGTCTTCCAACTTGAAAAGTAAAGATATATATTCTTTACCTGAGATGATGGATACATATCGCACAATAGAAGAAAAAAGGGTGTTTCCACCTAAACTTATTGACAAAGTGTATGACTTCAAAAAATTTCTTAATGGGTACATCAAGGAGGGGGAAAATGCACTAGTTGGACATCTTAATGTCCAGTACTTCCAATTCCTTGTACTCAATGATGTTCTAGTTATGAGGTATAAAGAATCCATCAGAGACATTGAGTGGTAAAAACCAGTGGAGTTGTGGAATATAGATGACGAAGGTCAACCTATATTGCCCACAGGGAAGCCATATTTCTTACATCCCAAAGACAATGATGCATATTTAAAAGAACTAAAGGAAGGAATAACATCATACATAAAAATGTGGAAAGAGACTATTGGCAATGAGAATTCACCAATTGTTATAGAGGAATGGAATGAAAAACTAGATTATTGGAAAAGAGTTCTTGATGCATTAGATGGAATCTACAATGACCATACACCCTTGGATGAAAGTGATTCTTCTTCTGATGATTTTTGGCCAAAGACGAGGCAAAATGTTAACGTTGATGGTAATGCACTCCATGCAATATCAAGTATTATGGATGGGGATTTTGATAATGTGATAGATGAACCGATATATGTTGGACCCAAGTGCAACAAGCCAAAGCCAACATTCGATCCTAGAATTGATGTTGAGAAAGGAAATATGTTGCTTGTTAGATCAGGAAATGAGGATAAAGGAGAGATGATTTGGATGGAAAAAGCCACCTTAGATATCTTCCAGGATGATGATAGTGAGACCCTTCATGTAAATATTGATTGGTGGCAGCCTAGCTCAGGGAAATACAAGGGAAAAGTTTTAGAACAATATTGGGTACCAAATCTTGATGACACAGAACTTGGATCTATTCCATTTAATACCATAGTTTGGGCATGGATGCCAAAGAAAGAAGATTGCAAGAAGACAAAGATAAATAAATGTGGTGTACAAGCTGTACTTGATCTACTTGAGCGGATATAAGGAGATTAGGTGGAGATGATACATGAATGTAACTTTGCTTTTTGAATGAATTTTAGTATACATGAAGAAACATTTTTCAATATTTGTACTATAATAAATACTCTTCAAGATACTTTTTAAGGAATTTTATATTATTTACTACATATATGAAATTTCACTTCAAGTTCAATGTTAATTTATGTGATGATACTTTATGCGAATTAGATAATACCATTCAAATTTTAACTTTTCAATTTGTCTTTTAGATCAACACAACATCTCACTATATCAAATGTGCATAATTATATTCATTAATGCATGTACAAAATCCTTTCCTTATTTATTATTAGCTTTTGCTCACTCTCTTCAATACTACTTTGAGCTTTTCATTTTGTTCCCCTGATGATTGGTGGAGTGTCCACTTGAAACGTAGGGACGTTTCAATACACACAATTTAATTCCATAAACTCTCTTTGTCATTATGATTAACTATAGAAATATTCATCCTGAAGTTGTACTTGATAGACTAATTAATATACATGAAGAAAAAGTTGTCAATGTTTGTAGTATATCAAATATTCTGTTCAAGCTACCTTTTGAGGAATTTTATATTATTTGCTACATATATGAAAATCTTGGTTCAACTTTAATGTTAATTCATGTGGTGATACTTTATGCGAATCACCTTAAAATATCTTATAGAATTGCTTTGTGAATAAATGTAAGGCACTTGCAATAAGGTTTGAAGTGAGTTTTTCCTATTATTCGTTATTATAGTTGATATAAATTTAATTGTACTACTATGTTGCATTCAAATTCATAATTATATTTTCTTGTGTAGACTTTAAAGCGGTGCCAACTTTGTACCAATATATTAACTTATATTCAATAAATACAGTACTAACATTTTGAGTGTGCAGGTTTTATCAGTTTGTCATCATTCTGATTGATTTTCTGGATTAAACTGTGTGAACGTTTTGAGTGGACACTCCACCCATGTTTGTTACGGGAACCATGAAAAATTCATTGTGGACTAAAAATATTTCACATAACTTAATCCATAAAATCAATCATTAAGTGATAACATCATGTTAGCTTTAATTCATGTTAGAAATTATCATCAAATACATTGCATCATAAAGACAATTTAATCCATGTGAGATTTAATGCTAATCGTAATGCACTGCATGTAATATAAGTATTATGGATGGAGAATTTGATAATGTGACGGATGAAATGGTATATGTTGGATCCAGGTGCAACAAGATAAAGCCAAGATTCAATCCTATGATTGAATTTGAGAAAGTAAAGGTGTTGGTAGTTAGATCATGAACTAAGGATGAAGGATAGAGGATTTGGATGGCAAAAACCACCTCATATATCTTCCAGAATGATGAAAGTGAGACTCTTCATGTAAAGGTTGGTTGATGGAAGCCTAGTTTAGGGAAATATAAAGGAAAATTTTAGAACAATATTGGGTACCAAACCTTGATGACACATGAATTGGATATATTCCAGTTAATACCATGGTTTTTGCATGGATGCAAAAGAAAGAAGATTGCAGGAAGACCACAATAAATAAATGTGGTGTACAAGTTGTAATTGATTTGCTTAACTAAATATAAGGAGATTATGTGGAGATGATTCATGAATGTAATTTTCTCTTTGAACTAGTTATTAATATAGAAGGAACACTTTTAAATGTTTGTTGTATATCAAATATTCTCTTCAAGCCTTTTTTTTGAGGAATTTTATATTATTTACTAATATGAAAATTTTGGTCCAACTTCTATGTTAATTCATGTGATGGTACTTTATGTGAATTAGATAACACCATTCAATTTTTAACTTTTCAATTTGTTTTTTACATAAACTCAACATGTCACTATATCAAATGTGCATAATCATATTCAATAATGAACTTTAAAACATCTTGTAGACTTCCTCCCTGAATAAAACATTCTTTTGCTTTGTCACAGAGGATTAGAAATGTGTAATCCAGGTGTTAACACAGTCCCTCTCCCCTCATGTTGTAAAGGGTGCTAGCTCAATGGAAGAGCACCTGCATTCCAAGCAGGACGATGGTGGTTCGATTCCTCCGTGCCCTAACATAAATTAAGACATGATTTAAATCTTATTGATAATATAAATATTGTAAGATATCTATACTTTCAATAAAAATATGCTTTTTTCAATTAAACACATTGTTCAAATACTTCATAAATAAATAATGGACACTTGCAATAATTAGTTAAGTTGGTTTTCCCCCTTTCCTCTTGTATATTAAAAAAATCAAACTCTACCGCACTAATGCTATTCTAGTTCATAATTAATTTTGATTGTTAAAATAAATAATATTAATAAATAAGGGAGGCTTTACTAACATCAATATCATTAAATAAATTTATAGGTAAGAAATTTCTCACGTTAATCTATAATTCATAAAGTAAACATTCATCAACTTAGTTTTTAATACACTACCACTACCACTACCAACAACAATAATAATAAGTTATGTTGCTATTTGAATTCATAATTTATTTTAATCATTACAAGGTTAAAACTTAGACTTTAAAGTCATAAAATATTATCCTCTATTGATTATAAGTGGTGCGAACTTCCAAAAATAAAACAACATACTCAACAAAGACACAAGTAATTACTATGACAATATTTCTAATTGTTGTAGTAACAAATACAATGTTGGTATTATGTCATAAAATAATTTAATCAACTTAATATTAAATACAAACTATAAATAATATTACTAGACATTATGTAAGGATTCAAAGTCTATGACTTTCCTCATCTTGAAAGAACTCAATCTAGTGGAAGTTCTAAATTCTAGATCCACTAAATAATTACAAATTTAATCAAATATGTGTTACTTGCAATATCAAATTTTGCCCATTTCAATTGATTTTCATTTTTTTTTAATTTTATAATTTATTTTAAAAACAATAAAAACAATGAAATAAACAAAAAATTGCATTCCGACTCTATTTACCTTAATCCAGCGTCGTTTTAGGTGGTTTGCACAAGTTAGTTGGATTCATTGGGGGGTGTTGGCTCCTCCTTGCATGCTCGCAAGTTGCTAAAAAACAATACGCCCACTGTTTTGTTTTTATTTTTATTTTTAATACACAGGGATGAACGCGCGTCCTTGTTTGCTATCGCGCCCAACACACACGTGCGTCCACATGCACGTGCGCGCTCTTATTTCCCACGTTGGCAATCCGGCATGGAGGTTCGTCACTCTAAAGTGGGAGCATGTGCACGCATCTAAGCGGTGCGTGCGTGTTGTGGATTAAGCCCGCTCGTGTGCTCCCATTGCATCATAATTGGGTAGCAGCTTCTTGTGGGTGCCCTACATGTATGAGTTACAATATCATGAATTCGTCTACCTCCTTTCTCAACATAGAACAAGAGGATATTGATTGAATTTGTGATGATTTATATTTTCCTTTGGTGGACATTTAGAATGGGATCATGTATTTAGGATTTGACTTAAATACAAATACTTATCAAAGAAGGGATTGGTCTTGGTTAATCTTTAAGATTAAAAAAATATATCAGTTGTGGCTCAATGAATGGCTTAGCAGAGGTGTGCCCCTGATCTTGGTGAGATCAGTTATGGAATCTGTTTATGTGTATTGGGTGTCTTTGGAATATGTTCCTATTAGCACTTTGGACCAAATTAGGAAGCTTAGCTACAATTTTGTATGGAAGGGTTGTAAAGAGGGTTTCTCATTACACTGGGCTACATGGAATAAAATTACAAGGCCAAATGATATGGATGGATGGTGTCTAAAGTACCCTTATTGATTTGCAACAACTCTAACTACCAAAGGAGTACAGAAAGTTATGAAAGGTGAAGGATTATGGGTTTTGCAGTGTATATTATAAATATATATCCCCTTTATTAGTGGAGGAATGATTAAGAAGCAGAGAGAATCCTTAAGAAATGCATCTATTATGTAGAAAGCACTATTACTGGCTTTTCTAGTATTTGGTGACTTGTTGGAATGTCACATAGGAAATGGAAGAAAGGTGGGAGTGGGATAGGATGTGGAGGGGCCCACATGCTTCCAATTACTTCGGTGGAATGTCTAAGAGAATAGGGTTTTATTACTTTGGATCAGAGTAGCGATCCAACAAATACTAGTGTTTTGTCTCAAGAATGGCTTAATGCAGAAGATCTGAATTTTGAGAAACGAGGATAAGGTTTCATGCAATGGGTATAGAAATCCATTAAAAGATATTTATATAAGTTTGAAATGCTATGAGGATGCACTAATTTGATCAAGGAAAGAAGAAGGGGGATCCTACTCCACCAACATTGGTTACCTGGTTATCTGACAAGAAGAGGATAATCTAGATTTGTCTTAGTGGCATGCAACATTTTGGAGGCATAAATGTCCTCTTAAGACTAAGGTTTTTTTATGGCTTACCTTCTCAAACAAGATCTCAGTATGGGATCTTATGCTTATAAAATTCTAGAGTGGTCATAGCTATGTCCTTTGTGTAAAGTTAATAAAGAGACCGCTGAACATATTTTTATCTCTTCTCTTTCATTAAATTTATGTGGGATGATGCATCACAAGTATACGGTATTCCTTTCAATTGGGATGGTCCTTCACTTGATTAAGCTCTCAAGGCTTAGTCCAATAACTTAGCTTACCATGTTCATTTGGCATTACCTATTATTTTCCTCTAGGGAGTTTGGCTCTCTAGAAATAAGGCTATTTTTTAGAATCCACCAGTTGTTTGTGTATCAAAAGGATTCAATGTCATTACTGATTTCCCATAAGAGGATACGCTCAAAAAAGTTCAAAACATTGTGGAAGATCCCATAAATAGATCTCTCTGTTGCTTATACTTTGATGGAGTTGCTTAGGGTAATCCAATGATGAGTGGTGTTGGGGGTATTTTTTTTCGTCTATAAAGTTGCAGCTAGACTGGGGCCACGTATAAGTAACAAATTTGAGTTGATGACCTTAAGCTCTTAATATCTCCATCTTTTTTAAAAGAAGCTCAATAGTTTCAATTTTTTGGGGACTCCAAGTTAGCCATTGGTTGATTCAAAAAGAAAAGACCTCCAAAAAAATATTCACTTAATTCTCATATATAATGAGATTATCAAATTGGTGGGATTTTTCTTAGAGTGTTACTTTTGTGTATATTTACATAGAAAGAAACACTCAAGCAAATTAACAATCCAATGCTAGCATACAAGTGAGAGAAGATATTTGACATACATCTGAGAATGCTAATGATGCAACGACAACTTTTGACCTTGGTTTTTACCTAGGGTAGCAATAATTAAAGCATATCTCTTACCTAGGGTAGATATAGTTTTGATAGTTTTCTTGTATGAATCTTGTAGATGACTATATACAGCTTTTTCAGTAATGCTTTGTAACATTGATGAGCATATCCCTCCTCTTTTGGGTTTGTTCTATGATGATAGAAGACCTTGATCCATGTACAATACAATTTTATATTATTATCTATAAGGTGTTGTTTTTTTCCAAGGTTAAAATAGTAGAATTTAGGGAATGAGTTAAAATAGAAACAAATTTGGCTTTTCTTATAAGGTTACTTTCTTTTTCATAAATAAAGTTTTTATTTATTCATTTTGGAATTTTATTAAAATAAACCATTTTGAAAAAAAATAAAAGATCTCATTTATTATTTTTTTGAGTTTTTTAAAAATAAACTAATATTTTAACAACAAAACTTTATCAACTCATCAATTAAGTAAAACTATAATTTAGAACAAATTATTTTAATTTAAACAAGTGAAATAGCAGCAATTTATACCTGCCTCTTAGAAATATTTTATTGTGATATTGTATATAGTTTAAAGCTAAAAGTTAAAGAAATTATGAAATATTCAAACTTGAAACAATGTATTACTCTAATGGAATCGATTGCAAACAATTTAGAAAAACATCTTTCACTCTCCAATCACAACATTATACAATCGCTGCCCAAAACTCATAATCATTCGACCATGTGAACTTCTCTAGAAACTGATCAATCTGCTAATCCTTTTCTTAAGAGGCAGGTACTTAGCAACTATGTTGCTATTTCCACTTGTTTACTTTTATTTTAGGCTTTATGACCAGCGGAATGAGGTATATCAATTTTTGCAGAAATGGAAATTTGTAATGATTAAATTGTAATTTTTGTGATTTAGGTAGTTTGAAAATCAATTATTAAGTAGAGTTTTAAATTGCTAAAATTGTAAATTGCCAAAATAGCAATTTCAAGCAACAATTTGGACAGTTTTTTTAATCCAAATAGCGAGGCGTTTTAATTGTATTTTATTCTACTCGAGTGTAAAAAGGGTTTTGTGGCCACTGGCCATTCTCTGGTGACTTAGGGAATGGCTTTTAATCAAAAGCGGTTTCGGGAACGTAAAACTTTTTGACTTTGAATGTATAGTTGGTTGCCAGAAGTCAGTGAAAGCTGCTTCCACGAATTCATTTCGGTCAACGGTATAGTTGAGCTGTCACGTTGAATAATTCCAAAAATCCCAGAGTGACGTTTGGTTGTGGAATTGTTTGTCAACAGTGGATAAGCCATATGATTTATATTGTTCATCTGCCGCGTGTATAGTTAGTTGGCTTATGTTGCACGAAAGCATCCAATATCATCATGTTTGCACGTTTTAAGAGGCTGCTATTGCAGTTTCTCTGTTATTTGTTTAATAAAGAAATGTTCAAGTTCTACCACTTGTCTCATGATCTTTCTAGAAACGTTCTCTGCAGCCAACACATATTTGGCCGGTCCTGTCTTGAATGTTGTTCTTCTAAGATATTGTTCCTGCTGTTTCTGCACCCGTTTCTTATATTAGACACGCGTTCTAACTTTGCTTCAAAGGTTTCACGTGTGGTTGTATTGAATTGACTCGGCTGTTTACAAGAAGTCTGAATATATGTGCATCTGCATTTTCGCACTTTGTTTCGAATTCGAATTGCTTACTTCACATTAGCACAACTCGGCTTATTTCAGTTCTTGCAGAGAGATACTGATTTCAATTTGGATGTTTTAGAGGACCCGTATGGGAATTGCAGAAGGATCCAAGCACTCCAGGGAATTTTCAGTAAAGATAGGAGATTCTCCGAAAGGCGAAAGAACTATGCTCGAGAATTTTCTGCAATCAAATCTAAGCCTGCCTTCAACCAGCAGCCGTTCATCAGATGAGAGCTTTGGCCTCAACAATAGCTCATAGCTCAGGTATGAAGTCGAACTACAGCCTTCTATCACCGGGCGCCATTTCCCCGGTGAGCTTCAGTCCCGCTTCTCCCTTTGCGATGTCGGCGTGGAGCAATGGCTCGGCGTGTCCTTCACCGTGGACATTAATGTCTCCTGTGCACTCCCTCGACTTGATGCCCTTTCTAGACGGGAGATCCTACGGATGCATAGCTACGATGGTGAGACAAGACGGCCACGTATACGCACTTGCAGTGTCTGGCGACGGCCTGCTTTACACCGGTTCTGAGAGTGAAAACATTCGTGTATGGAAACAGCCCAGTTTGCACGAATACGACTGCTTCAAAGCTGGGAGCGGTTCTGTCAAGGCCCTACTGATTGCACGGAACTACGTTTTCAGCGCCCATCAGGACCAGAAAATCCGCGTATGGCACCGCTCTCGAAAGAATTCCGGTGCTTGCAGGTGAGTAGGCACCCTTCCAACGATGAAAGATCGAATGCTGAGTTCAATGGACCCCGAAAACTATGCCCAGGTTCGGAGGCATCACAGTGCCCTTTGGATCAAGCACACAGACGCTATTTCCTCGTTGGCCTATAACGAAGAACGGGGTGTTCTGTATTCCGGTTCGTGGGACAAAACTATGAAGATGTGGAGAATGCGACATTGGAAATGCGTGGAATCAATCGTAGCTCACAACATTGCCGTCAGTTCTGTAGCCGTTGCAAAGGATGGATTGCTCTTTACTCGCCCGAACCTTTCTCCGTCAATGGATATTATAATTTTTATTTTTTTAATTTTAATATTATGACGTCATGTGGACACATGTCAACCCAAACCAGATAGCAAATCCCAAGGTTAACATCACCTCCTATCCACCAATCAGCTGTTGACAAAAATTGCTTTTTAACAAAATTAAAAAAAATATTTTACACACCCTTAAGTCTCACTTTGCAAAACAGGTTTCGATTTTTTAAAACTGCCTCAAAAGACACCAGCTAATAGCAAAGTCAAAGCAAAGTCAAACCTGATCGATTACAATATACCTGCAGGTATAATAAAAACTAAATAATTTTCTATTTTATAAAGTAAATTTTAATTAATTTAAATTAAAAAATAAATATTTTTATTTTTTATGTACCTTGAATAATGTCGGCTTCAAAACTGTTGTCTCACTACCTGATTAACGACTTATGAGTTGCCGGGAAGTTTGGGAGATTAGTGAGAAAAATGTCGGCTGCAAAACTATGAAACTTATGTCGTCGCTCGCTTCAATTTGACTAGTTTGGAATTTAACTATGTTTATGTTTTATTTGATGATTATACCCTATCTTGTTTTCCAACATTGTTGGTTTTCTATTTCTTATTCTGTGAAGCACGCTCCGAGTGGAATTTCCAACACATTGCCGAAAAAGTCTTTGGAAATATGGCAGCAAGTTCAAGTTCATCATCTTCAGACTTTGCCGCCCGTTCTACTAAAGAAAAAAATTCGTCAAACGATGGACCTGCAGAAGTCTCAAGAGCAGGAGTTCAGAGGACTATACAAGATGAAATCCCTTCTTTCATGGAAGGGTTTAGTAATTCCCAGGATGACAAAGGCAACGGAAAGGGAATAATTAGTGAAGGCGCAGGTCACTCTGATGAACTAACTGGTGGAAAAATTGTTCAGAAAATGCCTGACACTCTTCGTGGGAAAGATGGAGAGAGGATGATCAATAATCCCCAAATCAGAATAGAGATTCATCGAGGTCCACTGAGTTACGACGGAGAAAAAATGGATCTTGAATGTCATTGCTGTGATTGGGGATTTCGATTAGAAGACATGGTACAGTGTCCGAATGGGCATCTATTTTGTTTTGATTGTATAAGGAAGCAGGTAAACCAAATCATATATGGAGGTTTGAAAGCACATTCCTCTCTAAGTTGTATGTTTATGGGTGGATGCGAAGAGTCAGTTCCTTTGTCAGAGATTCGGAGAGCTCTACCAAATCATATCATTGAAAAATACCAAGATCACATCTATAGGACACAGGCCCAAGAATCTATAGCTACCTCAGTTAAGAAAAGAAGAAGGATCTAACTCCCATCCCCTAACTCCTCCCATCTAACTCGGAGCAAGGAAGCAAATATCGGTTAGCAAACAAATATCGGTTGTTAAAGCTGTAAAGAAGAAGGATGGTCCTACGCCTATTACAACTGGCCCGGCGGTTGTTATGCGAAAGGATAGCGCCTATTACAACTTGGTTCTTCAGTTTCAGCCAGCTAGTATATTGAAACTCATTATAGAACTATCCCTCGCTCGGACCGGATAAAATGAAAGGGAAGATAGGGTAGGTGGCACTCACATGAATGCGAGTAGGCAAGTTGACGGCTTGGTTTATTGCCCATTTTGTAACATTCCATATGAAGTAGACAAGTGTCTGCAAGTTTTGGACTGTCCAAACACAAAATGTCTACAGGCTTCTTGTATCCACTGCAAGAAGCTGGATCACTCACCATTACTCTGTGAAGAGGTTCAGAAAATGCCTGACACTCTTCGTTGGGAAGTTGAAGAGAGAATGACAAAAGCTGTGATAAGAGAATGTAACATTTGCCACGCGCAGTTAATCAAGGAGGATTGGAGCTGCAATAAGCTGACATGTTCGTGTGGGAACACAATGTGTTACATTTGCAGACTGACAATTACGACAGGCTATCATCATTTTTGTGCTTGTCTTCGTCCTAGATCAGAACCAGGAAAACCTTGTCAAATATGCAACAAGTGCTCTTTGGGGGAGGCTTCATTAGAAGATAATGAAGCGCTGGATGCTAAGGAGGAAGCTTTGAAAGAATTGGCAGCCAAGGAACCTAAGTTGCTTGATCTCCAAATTGGACCTCCCATCCTCAAAAAGAAGATAAGATGAGAAGGAGAATTCAACGGTGAAGCATTTTCATTTTGGTAATTTATTAGTATAGTTGTGTATTCACTAGGGAAGGTCAAATTAATTTAGATAAGTGTTTATATTTTAGAAATTAGGGATAGGTTAGTAAGTATGTTTTTTCTAAAATAAAGGAGGACGAGAGATGTGTATTTTTAAGATGGTTGATTTATTGGTGTTACCTGTTACAAGTTAATTGCCTGTGCTATTTCACACTTTAAATTTTCTAAATTTTTATTAGGATTGTTTTCTTTTTAATATTGATGGTTTTTTATTTAAAATTGACTTTCATATGATATTTGATATTTATTTTAACTTTGTTTTTCTCTGAGACAGGTTCATGTTAATAGACTCACAGCATATTGCAAAAATGGCAGGTCAACACTCTAATGATATTGCAAGAATGCAGGTAAACCAACACTCTAATGAAAATAAATACAATTAGGCTAGAACACGCATGGCATAGGGACACCAATATCTTTCTCTTATTAGACTCTAAAACACCTCGCTACTTTCAATACAATATAAAAGCAACATGCATGCCATAATAAGATGATCTAATATATATATATATATATATATATATATATATATATTCCACTTCCATTTTAAATTAATGATTTTAAAATTAAATAAATATACTAATAATAAGTAGATTTCAAATATATCATGGATAAATAATATAAAACAATCACATTCAACCCCTTATTGTTGGTCCTAATATATGATCTAAACGAAAATATAAGACATATACAGATTTATAAGTGAATAAGCACACATATACATTGATTGTTATATTGTGGGATTGCAAGACATTTGAAAGTTAAAAGTCAACACAATACAAGTTGTATTTTTTTGTTACCCTCATTCCATAGCGATGCTTGTATTGTTTTGTTAATATGATTATATATTGATACATACTTATTTATTTTGTAAGATTGTTCTTATTTAAAAAAATGTATTATTATGGTGTTTTTTTTTTCTTTTAATGTTTTTAAATGTTGTTAGTAAAACTCTAAATCATGAGATTTTATATAGTTTTTTTCGTCTTAGAAATTCTTTTGAACATTCTTTAATTCTTATATCAAAAGTTTCTACACTTGTTGTTAAAAGTATTATGTGAAAGTGTAATTTGTGCTACTAAAACTTTGGGGATGAATTGTATTATGTGAAAGTGTAATTGCGCGGAGAGGCACTCTACAGCTCAGTATGGGGAAGATCTTGTAACGTGATGTAACGTTACTAACTTTTGTAACATGTCGGCCAAAAATAATAGTGGTAGTGAATATTATGGGAGAGATCTTGTAATGTGATTTAACTTTTGTAACGTTTGTAACATGTCCCAAAAAATAATAGTTATAGTAAATATTATGGAAGAGATCTTGTAACATGATGTAACGTTTGTAATATTGAAGTAACTAATGTAAAAAGTAGTAAATATTTTGTCGGCCTAATAATCTAAGGTGGTAATGTTTCGTTTGAAATACAGTCGCTATATTAATACTTGCTTTCGAATTTGTGCATGGGAGTTAAAAAAAAAAGGCACCTATGCCTCTACCTGTTCATGATAGACGAGAGAGGATAACTTTCTGTTCAGTTTCCATTTGTTTGAGTGATAATCATGTTGATTCCTGTATACTATTTCATGCTCATCGCGCTCTTCCACAATTTCAAAGGCGGCGTAGACATCTAAACCAATTTTCTATGAAGCTCATTCCTGCCATTAACTGCAACCCCATCAATTTATATTCCTTCTTGCTTCTTCGCCACTTCTACGACCTGTCAGCACTCTAGAATTTAAATTATACTTTTGATATTTATTTAGATATTGAATTTTGATATTTCTTCAATTAAATTATACTCGTTGATCTACAGGATTAAGATACCATTTTTACTATTTTATGACGCTCCAAGTTGTATTTTTAGCGGATTACAGTAGAAATATTGACTTGCATTTTCCAAATATGGTCACGTGTTCATCACCTTTAGACTACGCTTCAACTTCTACCGATGAAAAATTGGTTAGTTTGGATTTGTCAGATCATGGACCTTCAAAAGTCATGAGCTCTGGAGTTCAATGGAGGAGTGTACAAGCAGAAGGGTCTACTTTGAAGGGAAAGGAAAATGCAATAATTAGTGGAGTAGGTGACTTTGATGAATTAAGCGGTTTAAAAGTTGTGATTCCAAATAATTTAGAAGAAGAAATCTCTAAAATAAAAGGCGCGATGTATAAGAATCCCAAAATTCAAAGGAAGATTCGTCGAATTCTGAATAACAGAGAAACAATTTAAATGGATGAAGGGCGAGCAACGGGTACCTTATGTGGTTTTTGTTATGGGATATTTCAATGTAAAAATATGGTGAAGTGTCAAAATGGGCATGAATTTTGTTTCGAATGTATAAGGAGGTGGGTACAAGAAATCATTTATGGAGGTCTCACAGCACATGGTTCTCTATCTTGCACAGATATTGCTAGCTGTAATGAGTCAATTCCGTCGTCAAAGATTCAGAGAGCTCTTACAAAGGATGCCCTTGAAAAATATGAATATATTGTTGTCTCACGACGCTATTGTAGAAGCCAACCTTGAAGGGTTAGTTTACTGCCCATTTTGTACCATTCCGTATGAGGCAGATAAGTGTCTACAAGTTTTGGACTGTCAAAACCCTAAATGTTTGAATTCTTTCTGTATCAAATGCAATAAACTGAGTCACTTACCATTATCTTGTGAACAGGTTCTGAAAATATCTGGCACTGCTCTTTGTAGGGAAGTTGAAGAGAGGATGGCAAACGCTGTGATCAGAAAATGTAACATTTTTAAGGCGGGTTAATAAAGATGGATGGGACCTGCAATAGGGTGATATGTAGGTGTGGAAACGCAATGTGTTATATTTGTTCAAAGAAAATTGTCACTATAGAATATAACCACTTTTGTCATTGTAAGTATTTCAGTGGCCGAGATCCTCGGAAACCCTGTCTGAGGTGTAACTTCGTGGATATTGTGGTAGAAGATAAAGAGGCTCTGCAGGCTAAGGAGGAAGCACTGCAAAATTCATTTAGTAGACATGGAACCTAAGCTGTTTGATCTGAAAATTGGACCTCCTATAAGAGAGATAACAGAACAATCACCTAAAGAGTAGCAGAATCGTCATTTACACTGTCCTTAACTTTTTTCTCCACAAGGGACTCTTCTGCCAAAAAAAATGTTTGTGAGAAAAAAAACTCAATATAGGGAGAACAATCACCTAAAGAGTAGTAGAATCGTCATTTACACTGTCCTTAACTTTTTTCTCCACAAGGGACTCTTCTGCCAAAAAAAATGTTTGTGAGAAAAAAAACTCAATATAGGGCAGATGTTGTAATGTTCCTACTTAACAAAATAATAAAAAATAAAAATTTAAGTATCCCCCCAAAAAATGTTGGTCGTGCACATGGTTTTAAAACCATGTGAAGGCCTCTAAACAACCCAACCCATGGTTTTATTGTACATGGTTTAGGAGGGCCTTGCAAATGGTTTTAAAACTATGTGAAGGCCTCCTAAACAACCCATGGTTTTATTGTACATTGTTTAGGAGGTCGTTGCAAATGGTTTTAATACCATGTGCAAGGCCTCCTAAACAACCCATGGTTTTAGGAGGGCTTTGCACATAGTTTTAAAACCATGTATGGGGTAGATGTTGTAATGTTATTTTGTAACAAAATAAAAAATAATAAAAAATATAGTATTAAATATTAATAATAAAAATACTATATGTCGACCTTAAATAAAAAGATGTGTCTTTTGGCCTGAATCACACAAAAGCTAATAGTTGAGTGCAATACTTAAAAAGAGGTTTGCACCTCCAAATATTTGATCCCTCTCGGCACTTGATAGAGCCTAGGATTTGGATCTATGCTGGTTGTAGGGAAGTTGAAGAGAGGATGGCAAACGCTGTAATCAGAAAATGTAACATTTGTAAGGCGGGTTAATAATGATGGATGGGACCTGCAATAGGGTGATATGTAGGTGTGGAAACACAATGTGTTATATTTGCAGAAAGAAAATTGGCACTATAGAATATAACCACTTTTTGTCATTGTAAGTATTTCAGTGGCTCAGATCCTAGGAAACCCTATCTTAGGTGTAACATGTGTAACTTCGTGGATATTGTGGTAGAAGATAAAGAGGCTTTGTAGGCTAAGGAGGAAGCACTGCAAAATTCATTTAGTAGACATGGAACCTAAGCTGTTTGATCTGAAAATTGGACCTCCTATAAGAGAGATAACAGCACAATCAACTAAAGAGTAGCAGAATTGTCATCTACATTGTCCTTAACTTTTTACTCCACAAGGGACTCTCCTGCCGAAAAAAATGTCTGTGAGAAAAAAAACTGGGAGATGTTGTAATGTTCCTACTTAACAAAATAAAAAAAATAAAAAAATTTAAGTATCCCCCAAAAAATGTTGGTCATGCACATGGTTTTAAAACCATGTGAAGGCCTCTAAACAACCCAACCCATGGTTTTATTGTACATGGTTTAGGAGGGCCTTGCAAATGGTTTTAAAACTATGTGAAGGCCTCATAAACAACCCATGGTATTATTGTACATTGTTTAGGAGGTTGTTGAAAATGGTTTTAATATCATGTGCAAGGCCTCCTAAACAACCCATGGTTGTAGGAGGGCTTTGCACATGGTTTTAAAACCATGTATGGGGTCGATGTTGTAATGTTCTTTTGTAGCAAAATAAAAAGTAATAAAAAATATAGTATTAAATATTAATAATAAAAATATTATATGTCGACCTTAAATAAAAAGATGTGTCTTTTGGTCTGAATCACACAAAAGTTGATAGTTGAGTGCAATACTTAAAAAAGATGTTTGCACCTCCAAATATTTGATCCCTCTCGGCGCTTGATAGAGCCTAGGATTTGGATCTATGTTGGTATTTGTGCAACCAAAACTTTGGGGATGAATGCAATTCAACTAAAATTATGTGCTCCTGTTGTATGTCAATGACTTGTTCCTGACATAAAAGAGGAACTCATTAAAGTTGCAAGAAGGAGACTTGCTTCCGAGTTCGAGATGAAGGACCTCGATATGATGCACTACTTTCTAGGCATGGAGGTGTGTTAGAATGCAGATGGAATCTCCCTGGGACAAGGGAACTATGCAGTAGAGATCCTGAATAGGTTCAGGATGATGGAATGCAAGGCCACGACCACACTTGTGGCATCGAACCTGAAGCTATTAAGTGTTGCTTCATCAGAGACAGTTGATGCCACGATGTATCGTCAGATGATTTGTTCCTTAATGTACCTAAGGAATACAAGACCAGATATTTGCTTTGCTGTGAATAAATTGATACATGTTCACCTGATAGTTGCAAAGCATGTAGTGAGGTACCTGAAGGGTACAGTTGAGCATGGGCTCAAGTATGATACGAATGTGAAGATTAACCTGGAGGGTTATGTGGATTCAGATTGGGTAGGAAGTACCATTGATAGAAAGAGCACTTTGGGGAGTTGCTTCAGTATGGGACCAGGTGTGATATCTTGGTTTGGCAGGATGGAGTCCTGCATGGCACTGATTACAGTTGAGGAAAAATATGTTGTCACTTTCTATTCGGGAGGTAGTATGTTTATTTTAAAAAGTACTATTTGATTTGATTAATCTAACTTGCATTTTTTGTATGATGAAGAGAGGAGTAGTGAAGCTCCAGTTTGTGATCCAAATCAAGATCTCTCGAAGGAGTGAGTTCTAGCAAAGCCGGTGAGATAGGTTGTCTGAGCATAAACCGTTGGTGAAGCTCACAGGTTGCTCAGATGTAATCAATCCTATAGGTTGTCCTCAGATGTAATCGGCCATGGAAAAGCTCGCAGGTTATCCTTGGACATAATTAGCCCTAATGTGATTCTATGCTAGAAATGGCCAAAGGGAAGTTTGAGTACTTCAGGGAGAATCTTGGTGTTCTCCAAATAAGGTTCCTTCCATGGGAAAGTGATGAGTACGTGAGCCCTTCTGACATGGTGGCAGGATGTATTCCTCCCATGGTTAGATGTAAGTGTTGTGCCCTTCTGACATGGTGGTAGGATTGGCTCCTCCCAAGGTAATATGTAAGTGATGTGCCATTCTAACATGGTGGAAGGATGAGCTCCACATGGTCCGGTGTAAGTGTAGAGATATTTTGATGTGATTGTGGAATGTGTTCCCACATGATTAGTGCAGATCCATTTTGATGTGATTACAAGATGTGTTCCCACATGATCAGATGTAAGTGCAGAGCCTTTATGACAAGATGAGGTCAGATGTAAGTGCAGATCCTTTCTGACAAGATTAGGTCAGATGTGAGTGCTAGGCCTTTCTGACATGGGTTTTGGATGTGTTCCTCCCATGGTCATATGTGAGTGATGGGCGTGCCTTTCTGACATGGTGATGGATGTGTTCCTCCCATGGTTAGATGTAAGTGTTGGGAAGGGCTTTCTGACATGGTTCATTCCATGGTTAGATATAATTATTGAATATGATGAAGACCTACATGGAGGCTAGGCCTACAACCAACATGAAAAAGGGATGGACTTGTAGAACTTCCTATGACGAGAAGAATTGAGAGATAGCACCATTTGTTTGAGATGACAGAAAAAGTGATGATGATCCAGCCTTGATGATCCAGTAATGATCCAGATCAAGTGATGATCCAGACTTAATGATCCATATCAAGTGATGATCTAGACTTGATTATCCAATCATCTAACGATACATTGTGGCATCAACCAACTCTTATGAAGCATCACTCAATAGCTTTAGGTTAGATGTCATAGGTGTGGTCATGGCCTTACAGTCCATCATCCTGAACCTCTCCAAGATCTCTATTATACACTTTCGTTATCCCAGGGAGATTCCATCTGCATTCTACCACACCTCCATGCCTAGAAAGTAGTGCATCATACCCAATTCTTTCATCTCGAACTCGGCATCAAACTTCCTCTTGTTTCAACTTTACTGAGTTCCTATTTTCATGTCAAGAACAATTCAACGACATGTAACATGAGCATCACTGGTCTTCCTCCTTCAACCTTGAAGAAAAATTTGGAGTCCTATTTACTCTTAGTAAAGCCTAGAGCTATCAATAATCTCTCCATCATATCATATCATGTCAAACCTTAGGATCTTCTGCAGTCACTCCCTCTGAAGCAAAACATCATTCTCCCTCTGCCTTTCATACACTATGTATTTTGTACCTGAATGACAAGTATCTTCCTCTGCCACTAATATTCTATGTATCCATCTAGGGTCACTGGATACCAAGATCCTCGATATTAAACCTTTTCAAAAGTTCTTCTCGCACCCATCTGTGAGCTTTTCATCCTTCATAGGATTTCATCTTCAACCTTGTAGAAAAGGTTAAGATCTTCATCACTCTAGGGGATCCTCAAGCTCCTCATGTATGCGTTATCCCATGGGTTCCTTATAAGCTCGTACAAGGCCTTATTTAATTTGCACACATGAGTATTCCTCTCACATCTCTCAACTCCCAGTAGCAGCAAATGTCTCTTCTTCTTTCTGTGAGAAGAATCGTGCTACGAATCTTGCCTTGTATCCCACAATGTTTTTGTCTACTGGTGCATGCTGGGTCTTGTAGATCCATATGGAAGATACTATATACTTCCCTTTAGGTCTTCAACATCACATTATAGTCATCACTCTTCATTTTGGATTATTAGAGTGAATCTTGAACTTTTGTCACTTGTTCTTTGGAACAAGTCTGATCCTTCTTTTATTGTAGGAAATTGTATGCAATCTTTCCTACAAGTCAAATGCACCAGTTGTATGGTTAGAAACATTTCATAATGCATATTCATAATGGAAAACTCCTATGAATAAATATATAATCATACAACTATTTTAGCCAATACAACATTCATCCATATCTTACGGAAAATTTCTAGATTCCTTCCATCTCTACCATGACATCATTGAGATTGCACACTAATCCAAGATGTTAGCAAAGAGGTTTCATTCTAGATGAGTAGTAATAGATATTTTTATAGCACCATGGGATACTTACAACCACGAGAAATTTTATTTACAACCACTTAAAACATTTCAACTTTACCACTTGCTCTGTCGCCCATGGCATCTCCATCGGCATAGTTTGTGCCCCCTATCTTTCCATCTTTTGGATGGTGTTTGTTGATGTTTGTTGTGGTTTTGTACAAATTTACTGAGGTCGTTGAGGGGTTTAAAAAAAAATTCATATATATAATTATTACAATTTTTATACAAAATATATGAATGAAACAAAACTTGAATAAAAACATAAATTAAGAAAAAAGTATAGAAAAACAAAACAATTCTAATAATATTAAATAATACTTATTTTTTAATTGAAATTCAAATTTCAAAAAACTAATTACGGACTTTAAGTTTGATGATAACATAATTGTTGTTGTAATTGTAACTTCAGAAGATATTCTATTGTATAATATTACTATATATTGTTGTACCACTGTCATAGATGTTTTCCCTTCGTTTGAGATTTCATTATATGTATAATACTTGAGATAAAACTTTCATTGTAAGCCAGGGAAATAGTCCCTAGAATAAATAAAGGAAAATGTATTTTGAAGTCTTTCTAGGTAGGTCATCCGTAATTAGGTAACCTGGGTGACCTAGTTAGTTAAGTAAGTCACACAATTGAAGAATATAAATAGGGAGGTGCCCTCCCTTCTTTGACACACACTCACTCACTGTCAAGTTCCAATTAGAGAGAGATAGGAAAAGTTTGCTAGAGGAGAAAGAGAGAGAGTTGCATAAGACTTCTTATTCTTGGGTTTTCTCATCTTGTGATATTGTTTTAGTGACAAAACTATTCTAAGGAAGTTTGCAAGGTTTTCTCCTTTATGGTTTCCTTGAGGAAAATATTTGTATCTTGTTTATCTTGTACATCTTGTTGTGCTTGTTATTATTTTAGATAAAGATCCTAATGAATTTGAATTAAAGTAGAAAACTAAAATTCTATCACAACCACCTTAAAAGAAAGCCAAAATATGCTACACTTGCAGCTACTGGTAATTAGGGTTTCAAGCATGAAAACCCCTAGAAGACAAAATCTAGTCATCTTTGAATTTTCAATATAACTTGAGCTTGGAAAAGAATCACGAGTTGAAACATGGAAATACCGAATATGAAATTTTTTTGTACATTGTATGTGAGTTTCAACCTCAGATTCGCTATAATTTAGGAGATACAATTCCTCCAAATCAGGGTTCCAACATCTTCTGTAATTCAGTCTTAAACAGGTGACCTAGGGTGAATTTCTATATCTCGGGTTATAAATTTCCAAATCAAATTTTGAAAGATGTTACAGATAGGTAACATACTTTTGTTAATGTGGTGTGAGTTTCATACCTAGAAGTTTAAATAGAGATACGTGGAAGTCTGTAGAAGTTTGTTATACTAAACCGATACTCAAATAAGTCACATTGATAAACTTACATAAGTTCCATTTTGGGAATAAAATTATGCTCTGACCTACATGGTTGGAAAGAATACATATCAGACTATTTCAGGACGAAGTTTCATACATTGAAGAGAAGGAATTTTGGAGATACATTATAATCAAGATCAAGAAATTCTGTAGAAGAAATTGGAGAAATTAGGGCTTCATGTTGCAGGAACTTTCATCCACTAATCAGTTGAAAAATGAGGAACATAAAACTTGACCTATGAGGGAGCATATTTATATGGAATAGGTTTCTCATTTTTTGGGTTTTCATTTGTTGACCTAACACTATTGTCAGGGAAAACTAGGGAATTAGATATTTTGCAGTTATGTCCATAGTTTTTGGAAAATGAGTATGATGCTCAGCATGCCTTGAGGAGGTCCATCTTTCTATCCAATAAGATATGATGGTTACCTAAGTTGAAAAATTAGAGTTTCTCTATCAAACCTTAGGTCCGCCAGATGCAATCTTTCATAATAGTTTTCAACCAAGCATCAAGTTGAAGCAATCTCATTGGTAAGTTCTATCCTCTCTATTTCCATTTTAGTTTCTCATTTTTATCATAATTACAAACAATACTAAGCTTGAGGACAATATTTCAGGAAACAAGAACTGTTGAGAATGGAAATAGAGATGGTTCTCATATTTTGAGAAGCATGACTTGGAGAATTTTGTCAAAGAAGAAGTTGTATATCCAGAGGGAGATGAAGACATTGAAGCAATGCATAATAAGGACCTAGTCAAAGACAACAGGATTATTTCCATATCAATTGGATCTCACATGTATAATCATTGAAGATTCCAAGTTAGATTTTCGATGCAATGGCTAGCTTGTATGAAGGAAATAACATCAACAAGAAGATTAACTTGAAAACTAAACTCAAGGATGTGAACATGCAAATGTCAGAAAGAGAACTACAACATGTTACAGAAAGAGGACCAGTGTTGCTCTCAATGCAACCAAGGATGAACATATTGTAGCTCAGAAGAAAGAAAGGGAAGATTCCTCAAGTAATGAGGAATTTGTACTTTCATCCATAATAATTCTATTGATGAAGATCAATATCATACTCTTATCCATTTCAACATTAGATAAGAAGGGATGCATTTGTAGAACACAAAGATTCAACACCAATACACAGTTGTATGTGATATGTGGTGTAAGAAGACTCGCTTATTATTTTGGATCATGAGAAAGATAGGCACAAGCCCTCAGAATAAGATGATGGAGTAGAGCACACTTTCAAAGATTCCCGTAATTTATGCAAGAGTAAAAGGATCAACATGGAGTCCACCAACCAAACAAACAAAGATGAGTGATTAAATTGCCATTTTCTATATATATAGTTACTTAAATGATATTGTTTAGTTGTGTACATATTTGTATTCAATTGATGTATTATGCATGATTCAGTGTCTTCATTTATGAATAGTATACTACTAACTTGCATGTGATGGGTAAGTAACCTATGGCGTTGTACAACATTCCATTGCTAGTTATCTAGAAGGAAACCTATTTGCTAACATATTGGGAGTAGTGCACACTATTAATAATGTTATGGTAGAGATGGAAGGAATATATAAAGTTACCATATGAATACGAGATATGGATGAATGTTGTAGCATTGGATAAGATAGTTTCATGATGGTGTGACATATCTTTATGCATTAGAATTTGTCGCTATTAATATGTCTTAGAAATTATGAAATGCTTCTAATCATGCAATTGAATTTGACTTGTAGGAAAGATCATGTATAGTCACCTATAAGAAAAGAAGGATGAACCTTATGCTAAAGAAAACGTGATGACGATTCACTCCAACAACATACATGAAGAGGAACCTAAAGATCCTAGGGTCAGTGAAAATGAGACGAAAGAAATAGCTTCAGATGAATGTAATAATAATGATATGACCAAGCCACAAAGAGCGGTAGGTCCACCTTGAGATATGAAGACCATCTCAAGAACAATATAACATCAAATATGAAGAAATTTATTTAGGGAATTTCAAATAAAGTAAGATGCCTCGTACACACTCCAGCTATGTGTCAATGTTATGTGACTTCACTGATGGAGATCCTTCCAGCTAGGAAAAATAAAGCAAGAAGAAATGAAAGGACACTATGATAGAACAATATGAGTTGATCATGAAGAATGATGTCTAGGATGCGGTTCTAAGACCTGAAGGGAAGTCCGTATTATCTTCCATATGGATCTACAAGATAAAGCATGCAATAGATGGGAGCATAGAGGAGTACAAATTAAGTTTTGTTGTTTTTCTCGGAAAGAGTGAGTAGATTATGAGAAGATGTTCTAACACACTTCTCCAGTGAAGTAGACGTGCATATCAAGCAAAGAACCACATGTACACATAAGGATTTGTACGATATCAGAGGGCGGCCATGAGATAGCACACATAATTACATGAGGAGATCGAAGATAATCTAGAATGATGGATATCTCAACCTTTGCTACAAGGTTGAAGATGGAATCCTATAGAGGATGACAAGCTCACAGATGGGTGCAAGAGGAACTTTCAACAAAGTTCAATATAGAGGATCTTGGTATCCAATGACCTTAAGATATGAAATAGATGGATACATAGAATATCAATAGAAGAGGAATCAACCTGTCAGTCCAGTACATAATGTTCTGATACATAGAATACAAAAATGTAGAGGGAGTGACTACAAAAAAAAATTTAGTCCAAGAATCTTGACATTGTACAACAAGATGGATAGCTTCCTGATGATCTTAGGATTTACAAAGAGTAAAGAAAACTCCAAACTTTATTTCAAGGTTGAAGGAAAAATACCAATGATACTCCTGCTATATGTAGATGACCTATTTCTAACAAGTGTGGATGAACTCATTGCATATGCAAAGAGGAGGCTTACTGCTGAGAGGAGGCTTACTGCTGAGTTCGAGATGAAAGAACTAAGGATGAAGTAGTACTTCTTAGGCATGGAGGTGTGGTAGAGTGAGGATGGAATTTTCCTTGGTCAAATAAATTATGTCATGGATATTCTGAAGAGATTCAGAATGTTTGACTGCAAGGAAATGACCACACCTATGGCATCGAACTTGAATCTATTGTGTGATGCTTCATCATAATCCGTTGATGCCACTATGTATCATCAAATGATTGGTTCATGATGTAACTGACGAACATGAGACCTGCCATATGCTTTTTTATGAACACCCTGATCCAGTTCTTGACGAATATGAGACATGTTCACGTGATTGTTGTAAACCATGTATTAAGGTACCTAAAGGGCACACTAGATTATGGGATCAAGTATGACGTGAATTAGAAGATTAAATTACATGATTATGTTGATTCAGTTTAGGAAAACAACACCACCAATAGGAAGAACACTTTGGGATACTGCTTCAGTTTGGGATCTCGTATCATTGCCTTGTTTAGTAGGAACCAGTCTTGCATTGCGTTGAATATAACCGAAGTAGAGTATGTTGTAGTTTTTTCGGCTATTTGTGAGGCAGTATGGATTTAGAAGCTATTATTTGATTTGTTTTATATTGAGTTAGAGAAAACTTGTATCTTTTTTATAACAAGATATGCGTGAATTTGTCGGAGAACCCGGTGTTCCATGATAAGTTGAAGCACATTGAGATCAAGTATCACTATATGTGGGTTATGGTGCAGAGAGGGGTAGTGAAGCTCTAGTATGTGGTGACATACAAGAAGATAACTGATGTATTGAAAAAGGCGTTAGACAAAGTGAATTTCAAATAGTTTGGAGAGAGACTTGGTGTCATCCAGATCGAGGTCCCTAGAAAGAGGGAGTGGTGAGTTCTCGCATGGTTGTAGATGCAGGTAGTCCTTGGGACGTAATGTGTCATGGAATGATCCCATGCCGGGGATTATGAAAGACTGGAAGATGTAGATTCTCTAGAATGAGGTCTCGCATAGAAGTAGATACAAGTATTCCTTGGGATGTAATGTGTCCTGCCACGCTCCTATGCTGAAGATGGGTCCTACATGGTGGTACACGTGGGTAGTCCTTGGGACGTAATAAGTCCTAGAATGCTCATATGATGGAGATGGTTCTTGTATGGTCATAGACACAGGTAGTCATTGGGATGTACTATGTCCTGGTGTTCTCCTATATAGGAGATCATTAGAATTCTACTGGTCACAAGACACTTGGTGTGTGCCTAGGTGATTCTCACATAGTGGTAGACGTAGGTAGTCCTTGGGACATAATTAGTCCTTGTGTTCTCCTATGCCGGCAGGACATGGGATAAATGTGAAGAGACATAATGCACTTGGTGTGATCCTATGATATTATCACATGGTGGAATATGGATGTATTCCTTGGTATGTAATGTGTCCTAGCATGCTCCCATGCTGGTAAAACACAGGTAGTCTGTTGGACATGACGTATGCATTTGGGCTACCCTCCATATGCGATGATGAGATGATCTAGATATGAAAAGACGAAGATAGAAGATGAAGGTGATTTTCGTGGCAATGTAATGTACGGTCTTGGGTTGTACCTACGTGATGGCTTGCTCATGGATATGACGATGACCTAGATTCAAGCTAGGCTTACACCCAACATGAAACATGGTTGGCTATGTAGAAAGTTCTTATGACAGATAGGTTCAAAATATGTCACTAATCAATGATTGACAAGATCATGACTACAACAACATCAATGATGATGACGTGACTAGAGTGTTGATGACTATGGCGAAATAATACCTTCCTAGTTAAGAGGGAGTGCTGTTGTAATTGTAACTTTGAAAGATATTATGTTGTATATTATTATTGCATATTGTTCTACCCATGTCAAAGATGTTTTACCTCCATTCGGGATTCCATTATTATGTATGATTATTGAGTTAAAACCTCTATTGTAAGTCAGGAAAATAGTCCCCAGAATAATTAAAGGAAAATGTATTTTGAGGTCCTCCTAGGTAGGTCATCCTTAATTAGGTAACCTAGCCGACCTAGTTAGTTAAGTCACACAACTAAATAATATAAGTAAGGAGGCTCCCTCCCTCATTTGACACACACTCACTCACTCTCAAGTTCGCATTAGAGAGAGAGAGGACAATTTTTCTAAAGGAGAAAGAGAGAGAGATGCAAAAGACTTCTTATCCTTGGGGTTTTCCATCTTGTGATATTGTGTTAGTGACAGAACTATTATGAGGAAGTTTGTGGGGTTTTCTCCTTTATGGTTTCTTCAAGGAAAATATTTGTGTCTTGTGCATTTGTATATCTTGTTGTGCTTCTTATTCTTACAGATAAATATCCTAATCAATTTGAATTTAAGTAGAAAAACTAACCATAATAATGTATAGGGACAGACTTGTGCTTTCAAAACATGGTGTCGTATTCTTTCAGATAAAGATCCTAATCATTTTGAACTGAAGTAGAAAAACTAACTGTAATAATGTATAGGGACATACTTGTGCTTTCAAAACATGGTGTACTAGAACATGAAGCATATCATGTTCATGGAATCTTCCTTGGTATACATACGTTGTTATTTTCTATTTTCGACCTTGGCCAAAGAACATGTCCAAGTTAATGAGATTGCATAGTATTTTTTATTTTATTGCATTATTACAGAAATGATCATTTTGTTTTGGATTGAACTATAAAATGGATGAAATAATGAGCCTTCGCCAATCCTGAGATATAGCGAATGTACCAAAACTTATCAGTTTTAGTATTTAGGGTTTTTCCATCTCAGGGTCAAACTAGGTTTTGACTTTATCGAAGTTTCACCCAACCAAAAATATTGATCCAGGTCTCTAAACTTCAATTTTTATGACGAAAGAAATCCTATGCTGGGCTCACTCAAAAATTCCTCTTCTGTAATAAGCCCTAATTTTCCGCACCAAAACTGAAAATGCTTGGAATTGAATTCTGCTTCGACAGAAATATGCGCCCTTCAATGGAGAGTCAGCCTAGCATACTTTTGTTGATGGATTGTGGAGAGAGACCCAAAAATTAAGAAGCCCTAGATTTTTTAGCTGCACAATGTCTTCTTCTCAGGTTAGTTGTGATACCATGTTAGAGTTTTATCATTCAAGCTAGCATTATGATCTTAGGATATTTAACTAAGAGAATAACATGCACAACAATAAACACAAGAGACAAGAGACAGAAATAATTTTCCTCGGGGAAACCATAAAGGAGAACTCCCCACAACTTCCTCAAATATAGAATCAGCACCAAAAGTAAAACCAAAAAACATAAAGATGATCTTGTGACAGCAGTAGTCTCTCTCTTGTCACAGCAACTTCTCATCTCACTCATGCGCTCCAATGAGTGAGTGTGTGTGTGATAAATAAAGAGGCTCGCTCTCTATTTATATTATTTCATTCACTTGAAACCCTCTCCAACATGTCGCCCTCACTTAACAATTACTTACTAGAGCTGACATCTCTAGGAGTGTTTAATAACCCTAGTGCCCCACAACTTGTGGGGACTTTGCCTCCTTTGACCAATAAGGAGGTTTATCCATAACACAATGGTGGGGACTATTGTCCTGACTTACAATGAATCACCTAGGGTTGAATTCTCTAGGATATTCTAATAACCCTAGGGCCCCACAACTGTGGGGACTTTAACTCTTGACCAATAGGAGGGTTATCCACAATGACTTGACATGACTTGTTACATTATAGAAAATCTCGATAAGAACATCGGGGCATGACATGACTCAAGTACATTACAGACACATCCCATAATAAACATCGGGGTACAATACATAAGATATACAGATGAATACATTACGAAGTTACAATTACATCAACACTCCCTCTTAGCTAGGAAGGTATTCTCTTGACACAATTTATCAGCACAAGTCTTCTTCTCTGGATCATCATCGAGTCCTCGTCATCTTCATCTTCATCTTCAATTCATATTCATCTATATCTGGATCATCACTAGATCTGGATCGTAGTCACTGGATCTAGATCATCACTGGATCTAGATCATCATCACTGGATCTAGATCATCACTCAATTTGGATCATCACTGGACATCATCACTGGATCTGGATCATCACTAGACATCATCACTGGATCTGGATCATCACTCGATCAGGATCATTACTGTTGAATCATCATCACTGGATCTGGATCATCACTATTGAATCATCATCATTAGATCTAAATCCTCACTCAATCTGGATCAGTACCATGGGTGCTATCTCATTATTCTTCTCGTCACAGGAAGTTCTACAAAGCCAACCCTTTTTCATGCTAGGTGTAGGCCTAGCCTCCATGCAGGTATTTCTCAGCACTTATATATGACCCTAAGTCAAAATATCCCATCCAGCACTTACATCTAACCTTGACTCGTCAGAAAGGAATGCCCAGCACTCACATCTGACCATGAGAGGAACCTAATCCACTCACCATGTTATAATGTCCTAGCCCTTACATCTAACCATGGAAGGAACCTCATTCTCTCCCATGTCAGAATGTAATAGCCCTTACATCTAACTGACTCATTAGAATGGCCCAGTACTTACATCTAACCTACTCGTTAGAATGGCATGCACTCACATATGATCTTGTAGGAACCAATCCTACAGTCACATCAGAATGGCCCCCAGTCCCAGACTGAGCTACCTGGTAACTGACCAGGTGCCTCCATTCTCCCAGAGAATGGCCCATCACTTATATCTAACCTACTCGTTAGAATGGCCCAGCACTTACATTTGACCTACTCGTCAGAATGGCATGCACTCACATCTGATCTTATAGGAACCAATCCTATAGCTCTCACCATGATAGAATGGCTTAGCCCTTACATCTGACCATGGAAGGAACTTAATCCTCTCACCATGTCAGAATGGCTACGGGTCTCATCATTTCCCCTTGGAGGAAACCTCGATCTAGAGAACACCAAGCTTCTCCTTGAAGTACTCGAACTTCACCCTAGCCATTGGCTTCATCAATACATCATCTATATGTTCCTTCGTCGTAGCATACTGGAACTTCACTACTCCCCTCTACATCATATCCCTGATATAGTGATACTTGATCTCAATATGCTTCGACTTGTCATGAAAAACTCGATTCTTTGACAATTTCATGCAACTCTGGTTGTCACAATGTATATAGGTAGCATCCATCTGGAGATCAAATAAATCAAACAGTAGCTTCCTCAACCATACTGACTCACAACGAGCTGAACAAGCTATGACATACTCTACTTCAGTTGTACTCAGTGCCACATAGGACTGCTTCCTGCTAAAACAAGAGATTGCACCCAATCCCATACTGAAGCAACACCCTCAAGTGCTCTTCCTATCGATGGCACTTCCTGCCCAATCTGAATCAACATAACCCTCCAGGTTAATCTTTTGAATCACCTCATACTTGAGCCCATAATCAACTATACCCCTCAGGTACCTCAGAATATGCTTTGCAGTAATCAAGTGAGCATGTCTCGGATCTGTCAAGGATTGGCTCAAGGTGTTCACAGTAAGGAAAATATCTGGTCTCGTGTTCATCAGGTACATCAAGGACCCAATCATCTAACGATGCATCATAGCATCAACTGTCTCTGATGAAGCATCATTCAATAGCTTCATGTTCGATTCCATAGGTGTGGTCATGGCCTTGCAGTCCATCATCCTGATCCTCTTTAGGATCGCTACTACATACTTCCCTTGTCTAAGGAAGATTCCATCCGCATTTTGCCACACCTTCATGCCTAGAAAATAGTGCATCGACACATAATAGGAGCATCATTGATCTTCCGCCTTCAACCTTGAAGAAAATATTGGAATCCAATTTACTCTCAGTAAATCCTAGAGTCATCAGTAATTTTTCCATCCGGTCGTACCATGTCAAACCTCAAGATATTATGTAGTCACTCCCTCTGAAGCAAAGAATCATACTCCCTTTGTCTTATGTACTCTATGCACTGAAACATTCTATACGGGAGTGACAAGTAGCTTCCTAGGCCACTAATATTCTATGTATCCATATAGTGTATAGACTTTCATCTTCAATCTTGTAGCAAAGGTTAAGATCTTCATCAAGCTCATCATGTATGTGTTTCAACTTCCACTGGCCGCAAATGTCTCTTCGTAGTCTATGCCTTATTTTCATGAGAAGCCTCGTGCCACAAATCTTTCCTTGTATCCCACGATGTTTCCATCTACTACATGATGGAACTACGAACTTCCATTCATGTATCGATACTGCATCCTAGACATCATTCTTCTTGAACTGGTCTTCCCTTTCTTCGTGGTTATTTATTCATAGGTGGAAGGTTCTGCATCAATGATGTTGCTGCACTTGTCATATTATTCTTCATCTTGAACTGTCGTCACTTGTTATTCGAAACAAGTCTCATTCTTCTTTGCTTGTAGGCGATTATGTATGCGATCTTTCTTACAAGTCAAATGCATTTGTATGGTTAGAAGCATTTCATAAGGAATACTCATACTAGCAAATTCTTATGCATAAATATATGATCATGCAACTACTTTAGGCAATACAACATTCATCCATATCTCACGGAAATTTTTCCAGATGCTTTCCATCTCCACCAGGACAACATTGAGATTGTGCACTAATCCAATATGTCAGCAAAGAGGTTTCATTCTAGATAAGTAGCAATGGAAAGTTCTATAGCACCATGAGCTACTTACCCATCTCATGCATATTAGTAGTATACTATTGTTAATGCAAACATTCTATCATGCATAATACATCATCTGAATATAAACAAATGCATAACAAAAACAATATCATGAAATGAAAATTGAATACTTATCTTTATTTGTTTTGTGGGTAGATTCCTTCTTGATCCTTCCGCTTCATCATCTTCTTCATTCATGAGTTCATCATTTCTTATCCAAATGCTAATATGGATAATAGCTTCTTCAAGAGTTGAGTTCTTCATATTCCTAATCGCTTGAGGGATCTTCTTTGGATGGTGAGAGCTTGATCTTCAATTGCTCCCATCTTCTCTTCTCTTCTTATGAGTCGAGCTTCTTCTTCTTCCCAGAGTATACTAAAAGTAATCACTTTCTTCTGGCACACATTCCTCAAATGAATGAATCCCATGTTATTGGGATTCCATTCAAGGTGGCTATCACCACTTTTTCATTCTTCACTTCTTTTTTACCGCTTCAAGTTGTTCTTTGATTTGAGAGACCTTTGCAAAGTATGACTGCATGGTCTCTGCATTCTGGATCTTCACGTTCTTCAACTGGTTTCTTAAGGTCATATTCTGATTTATGTTCTTCCCTTCAAATAGATTGGTCAAGGATTCAAACATCTTCGATGTCTTTATGGAAGACAATTTGTGGTACAAGTTGATCCGTGACTGAATCAACAATGATCTTCTTGGCCTTGACTAAGTTCTTCTTGTGTAAGGCTTTCAGCCTTCTCTCCTTTTGGCACTGGAACCTCTCTACTTATGTAGGTATCCAATTCATTTTCTTCAGAGAGATCATATACTTCCATGCTTGGGAGTTGTCAACTTCACCAAGCTTATCATTAAGCTAATGTGATAGATCACTTGGAAATGAGAACCTCAAATTAAAATAGCAAAAGATTAGATCTTACGATTTTGAGGTGTCTGTCCTGGTTCTGGAGCTAGCTGATCTAGGGTTTGTCAGAGAAACCCTACTTTTAAAAACTTGGAATCTTTCATATCTGATTGGATAGAAATATATATCTCTTTAATTTGATCTATCCAATGTACTCATTTTCTGAAAACAGTGGAGGGAAGTTCCTGGAACAGGAAGCCCTAGTTTTCCAATTTCTTCTGCAGAAATGTTTGTTAATGTTTCTATGATATATCTGTAATTAATATTCCTCTATGTCTGAAAATTCACACTGGGGTAACCTTTCATGTTCCTGTTCCAAAACCATAGGTTTCATCAGAATTGGTTTCACCAACTGCGACTTATGATCATTTTCCCAAGGTGACTTGTTACAGGACTGTTCAGAACAGCGACATTGTACGGACTTCCATGTGTCACTGTTTCATCTTCTGGGTCAAAAACTCATACCATAGAAATTAAATTCTATTCCCTTTCTAGAAAATCTTTAGAAATTTCATTTGGACCTTGGTAGCCCAATATTTAACAATTCTCCCCAGGTGTCCTATTTAAGGATGAATTCTGGAAGAGGCTGGAACCCTAACTTGGAGGGATCATATCTTCTAGAATATAGCGAATATGAAGCTGAATGTTGGACACAGGATAAATCAAGATTTTATATTCAGCATATGCAATTTTCATCTCTTGAACATTCTCCAATCCTGAGATATAGCGAATACCAAAACTTAGCAATTTTAGTATTTCAGGGTTTTTCTAGCTCGAGGTCAAACTAGGGTTTGAATTTTCTGGAGTTTCACCCAACCAAAAATATTGATGTAGGTCTCTAAACTTCAATTTTGATGAGGAGAGAAATACTATGTTGGGCTCACTAAAAAATACCTCTTCTGTAAGAAACCCTAATTTCCTGCACCAAAATTGAAAATGCTCAAAATCAAATTCCGCTTTGATGGGAAGATGCGCCCTTCAATGCAAAGTCATCCTAGCATCATTTTGCTGATGGATTGTGGAGAGAGACCCAAAAAGTGAGAAGCCCTAGATTCTGCAGCTGCACAATGTCTTCTTCTCAGGTTAGCTTTGATACCATGATAGATTTTTATCATTCAAGCTAGCATTATGATCTTAGGATCTTTAACTAAGAGAATAACATGCACATCAATAAAACACAAGATACAAGAGACACAAAGAATTTTCATTGGGGAAACCATAAATGAGAAAAACCTACAACTTCCTCAGAGATAGAATCAACACCAAACTTAAAACCTGAAAACATAAAGATGATCTCTTGATAGCAGTAGTCTTTCTCTTGTCCGAACAACTTCTCCTCTCACTCATGCACCCCAATGAGTGAGTGAGTGTGTGATAAATAGAGAGGCTCACTCTCTATTTATATTCTTTTGTTCACTTGAAACCCACTCCAACATGTTGGCCTCACTTAAAAATTACTTAATAGAGCCGACATCTCTAGGAGTTTCTAATAACCCTAGTGCCCCACAACTTGTGGGGACTTTGCCTCCTCCGACCAGCAAGGAAGTTTATCCTTAACACAATGGTGGGGACTATTGCCCCAACTTACAATGAATCACCTAGGGTTGACTTCTCTAGGATATTCTAATAACCCTAGGGCCCCACAACTGTGGAGACTTTAACCCTTGACCAATAGGAGGGCTACCCACAATGACTTCACATGACTTCTTACATTATAGAAACTCCCGATAGGAACATCAAGGCATGACATGACTCAAGTACATTACAGACACATCCCAAAATAAACATCGTGGTACAATACATAAGATATATAGATGAATACATTGTGAAGTTCCAATTACATCAACACAGAAACGTGACGTTATGAGCGTTTCCACCTATAAGTTTTCACCCCATGACCATTTTTTCTAGTAAATTTGAACTCACATCATTTTTAGACATGGTTCCTAAAATTCAATCAGAGAAGGAATTTTCCATGACCAGGAATACCAGATCTAAAATGACTCTTCAAGGGAAGAAAAAGAAAGATCCCAGTGATGGTGTTTTCAATGACACCAGTGGGCATGTGTCTGACACCTCATATATGGACTAGTCCAAAATTTATGCTATTTTTCACAATGATGACTTTTCCTCTGTTGCTCATGACCAACTTGCCTACCTCCATAGATGCATTTCTTAGCTCCATTGTGTTGCTTCCAAACCTAAATTTATTCCTTACATAGACCATGTTAAGTGGGCATTGGACCACATCGACCCTAAGCAACGGATGTTTTATGATATCCATAATGCCCCTATTTCTTCATTCCATCCAAATGTGTTTCCTAAGGATTACGCTTTGGAAACCCCCAAGCAACTTCCCTTGTTTAAAATTTCAACGAAACCCTTGCAAAATTCAATTACGAAGAAGTGGTGAAATCCTGGTTGGAAGTCCCAACACTAGTATCCCTGTTTCATTTCCGGCATATCAAGTTTCTTGGTTTAGAGAGCCCTTCTCATTGTTGGCTAACATGTTTTGCAGGTTACATGGATTACCGAACTGTTCCTCATTCAAAACAAAATGGGTCCTTATGGCGAATCATATCCTGCTTACAGGTGACTCCTTCAACTGGGCATAGATTCTATCCTGCAATTTTGTGGGACGAAATTGAAAAATATAAAAAAACCCCAGCCAACCGGAAACCATCTTTCTACATGTCATGGTTTGTAATGGATGCATTATGCACGTATTCTTATTTACCGACCCTAAATTGGAATTGGAGTGAAAAATATCCACCCGTTCATATATATTGCACTGATATGTGGGACAATAATTTCATCCCTCAAGTTTATGCGCTCCGTGACCTATTTCTTGGATCAATGTACTTCAAGATTTTCAAAATTGATGCTCTTGCATTCTCTCAAAGCTCTAGGGAACTCATTTCAGTGTATGGAAACTGGTACGTAGGAGAATATTTCTCTTACATAAGGATTTGGGGAAGCAATATAGTTCACTCGCTTCCCATAATAGTTCCAGACCGAATGGTGCTTCAAGAATTTTACTATCAGATTGTAATTGACATGGTTTTCCCCAAGTTGACCAAACATAAGAAGGTGTGGCCCAAATTTCCTATGAATTTTTTCAACCTTACACACAGAATCCTGGTCATGCATCCTTGGTGGGAAAGGATATTTCTATTATGAACTTGGGGGAGGCATCCAAAAGAATGCATGACCAAGTGGAATATTTGGCTAACTATTTTCTCATGGGCACGTCAAATTTCAATACGCTCATGAAAATGATCTCAATGATTCCATGTTCCAACGAGCCACCAATTTTCAGGAGGAAATGGGTAAAATCACTGATCCAAACGCCAAGTCCCATATGTACGAGTATCAAAAGGATCTTAAGATAATAACTCTCTGAGAAAGAGGAGATAAACTAAAAATAAAACAATATCGTCAAAAGGAGAAGACAAAAGAACAAGCGAGAGAACATGCAACAAGCTCTACTACTGTTGTTGCTTCTCAACCCAAGGATAAGGGAAAAGATGTCCTTGAAGGCCCATCAAACCCCTCTCTTACCACAATGAAAAATACACTGTAGAAAGGGGTAGAATTCAAAATAAATCTTGAAAAAATCACATTCGAACTGCAAACTTATGAAGAGATGACAGAAGTACAACCTAAAATATAGAAGATTGAAGTAGTTTCTGAACATGCTCAACTACCAGAAGAACTCACAAAATAAAATCCCATGTCTTCAATCCCAATAATTGGAAAGAAAGAGCAGACACGTATGCAACAACCTTCTACACAAAAGTTAATCTCTTTATCATCAGCTCAGATTCATATTCGTGATACAGACGTGGAAGAAGACCCTTAGATTGTTATGACTACCCTTCTGTCATCCATCCCCAATATCCAAATATTTCCCAGTATTTTAGGTTCATCATCTTCCCAACATTCATTTTCCAAGATAAATCTCTCATAAATAATGGGAGATACTACTAGCATACCCACCATTTCAGTTAACTCACCTATTCATACTTATCCTCCTTCCCTTTCACCACCTCACCTTATCACTACATCCCCAATTCCCCAGTTTTTTCAGGAGGACATTCAATCTGCATCTATGAATCTTCCTCAAAAGGAATATTTTCCTATATCTAATTCTTTTACATCACTCACCTTTACCTCTGCATCTACTTTTATGAATATTCCCCCCCTCAGCATAGACATTCCTTTAAACCAAAGTCAAACTGATCCCTTGCTTACGATCCACCACCATACCATTTCATCATCAAAAATCATTATGGATTTTGGAGAAGATGCAATGGTATCCATGGGAAAATGTTATTAGAGTAAAAAATATAAATCCATGGTTAAAAGGGGAGCCAAAGATCCAAAGAAGGGTCAGCAAAGCATGTGCCTACCCTTATTTAGGTCATTTGGAAAGAAAACACAAGTGATATCCAGCAGAGGGAAGTGGACACAACAAATTCCATGTGAGCTTTTGTTGGAGCTAATTTTGACTCAGTTTCACAATTAAGTTTGGCTCTTGGTGAAATAGAGAAGGAATTGCAGAAGGCTAAATAGGACTTAGCAGAAATAGAACAGAGGCATGAACAAGAAATCAACCAGTTGAAATGAGAACATGAAGGAAGAGTACAACAATGGAAAAAAAAAAGTTGAACAACTCAAGCACCAGCTTGGGAATGAAGACATTTTGAATCAACAACAAGCATAGAAAATTTCTCTCATCAATCAAAAAATGAAATATTCCCATCTAGCCTCAAAAGCCTCCTCTTTTCTAGGTTTGACACCTGAGGATTTCAAATAGGTACTCTGTAAAGTACACCAAGAATTTTGAGAGGATGTGATAGATTTGTATAAATGTTTTGATGAGATGCAAGGGTTGTATGTCAAGTTTACCAATGATTTTGAAACCCTTGAGGATCACCATGATCAGATGAGAGAAACATCCACTGCTTTATAGAAAGTAACAGGTTGGAAAAAGCATATTAAGGAAAGACCTCATGGCTTTCTAATCTTAGACAAGTTACAGGTCAAAACAACTACAGTTTCCATTGAGACATGGGAGGGTATCTGTGATTCAGTTAAATCTCTAATCAATGTAGGAAAAAAGGTTTGTGAACAGAGGTGGTTAGATTCAAATAATTTGATAACCTATTTGAGTTTACCTATTCTAGATCCTATCAGTGAGGACCATTCATCTAAACTTCATTTGGAATAAGTGGAAAAGCAATTTGATGATACCAAAGAGTTGATCCAACAAATTAGTCAGCTCATAGTGCAAGAAATGGAGAAATGGATCAAAGATCCCCATCCTTTGATAGCTCAGATATAGATGTTCATTAAAGAATGGAAGAAAATCAGAAAGGAGGAGATTTTCTCCCAAATTTTCAAGACCAAAATTCAGTTGAGGAATGCTCATTTTCAGGAAGTCAATGACATTGTGGACCTATTTTCCAAGTGGCGTTCTTCCCTTGGCCAAGCCTAGAAACTATTTGATTGTGTAATCCCATGTTTTGGGAATATTTTCTTTTCTTTTAAGTTTGTAATCTTATTGAAAGAAGGATAGACATTGTGTTATTTGGACTTCCTTGTAATTTAGAATTCTACCCATGCAGCTGTGCTGGGAAAATAAATTTCTATCATGAATTTGTGAGAGGCACCTAAGAGGATACATGACCCAAAATATTATGTTGCCAACATATTTGCACAAATTGTAATGAACAATGTTTCTTGGACTTATTATGTATCTTTAACACTTTGGACATTGTTCTTTGCAATTTTATTTGTTATGTTGGTCTAAAGTAATTTGAAAGAAGTAATCTTGATTTGCATATTTGCACATAAACTTGTGGTTTTCTTTCATATGTTATATCCTGTAATATTTTTATCTTGAAATAATTACTCAGCGTGTTTAAGTGTCTGTACATAGTTAGTTAGGAGTCAGTAATTTTTCAATCTTTTTCATTTTATCCTCAAAGTAACTTCCAATTTCTGGAGTTTGACATCGGAATTGCAGAAAAGGCTAAAGTTGAAAGTTAAGTTTTTTGATTCCCGAGTTCCACACTGAAGGGTGGAAATGCAGAAAGCGAAAATCGGGAATACATAAAGTTTTATTACGAACTTGTAACTTCCGGTTTCCATGTTCCGCACTATGGAAAGTGGAAGTCGGGAATCATGAATATGTATGTTTAATTCATAAATTTGTTTGCAATAATTTTTTCATTTGTAATCATTTTTCTTCTTCATTATATTACATTGTTTATAGATTAATCTTTAAATATATAATTTAATATTTAAACAGATTTTGTGTTGCATATTTTCATATTTTTTATTCAAATCTTGTTTAAAATTTGCAATAATTGCATTTTATCTTCAGTTATTTTTCTTCTTCTTGTAAATCGTACCAATTTAGTGTTTAAGTGTCCTTAAATAGTTAGTTAGCAATCAATTATTTTTCAATATTTTTCTGTTTATCCTCAAAGTAATCTTGGAAATCAGAAGTTGGAATTGGAGAAAGCGCTAAAGTCAAAAACTAAGTTTTCTGATTCGCAAATTCCGCACTGAAGAGAAGAAATACAGAATTCGCATTGTGGAAAGTGAATGTCAGGAATCATGAATAAGTATGTTTAATTTATTAAATTTGTTTGCAATAACTTTTTTCATCATTCATTGTAATCACTTTTTCTTTTTCATTATATTACTGAGTTTATAGATTATTTTTTAAATATATCATTTAATATTTAAGCAGATTCTGTATTGCATATTTTCTTATTTTTTATTAAAATATTGTTTAAAAATTGCAATAATTGTATTTTCTCTTCGGTTATTTTTCTTCTTCCTGCAAATCGTATCAATTTTGAGGTTTATTTATAAACTAAAATTTCTAAATAATATAAACTAACAATATTTATGATATATATAATGTGTTTTTAATTTGTTTATATACATTGGAAATTATACGACCTTTTTTATTTAGAGAAATGAGTTAAAATGTCATTTAAAATTTGATCGTTTTAAAATATAATGATTTTTAATTTATAAAGTAAATTTTCTAAGAAACATTTTTTTGTAATTGTATTGGATTTATATTTTTCTTGAGCATCGTATATGAAGTTTATAGATTGAATAATAAAAATTATTTCTATTAATAAATATGAAGTTTAACCCTAGATGCGGATGATAAGAGTCAAGTTGGCAAGGATGGAACAAACAGGACTATTGTGGAAGAATGTAATCCCATCACATTACCACCTATCCTACACTCATTACGCATTAATGAAGTGGGTATTGCTCTTGAGGCTGGTCAAGTTGGTCATCAGTTGAGTTTTAATGCTAGGATCACAGTTGATTCGGTAGTCATGTTCATCATGGACGATGACAACTAATCTTCTTTGTCCCATTCCAGTTCCTTTGAGACCACATTAATTTCTACCCTCTTGATGGATTTTTTCAACACGTAACAAATTCAATGGAGGACACCGTCACTACTCAGCTAAGGTAGCATTTGACCCAATGGTTATTTCATTTGCTGGTTACAGTGCAATTTTCGCTTGGTTAGGGACTGGAAGTGGTACAACAATCTTTTCTTGCCATTAATGGTTGTCATGCCTCCTGTTCATTTTGGCGTGGTCATGAAGATTTCTCCCTAATTTCATTAGGCTATTTATTTGCTAAGTGCTCAGCTATGTATTTTGTTTATTATCCTACTCTTTTGGTTCAAGTTTCTACACTATGCTCTGAACTGGGGGCACTCTTGTTCTTTCCAGATTTTGTTGCAAAAACCGTCATGTCTACTTTTTTGGGATTTTGTTTTGCATATGAAGCATCATACTATGTCCAAGCAGCATGACATGTCTTTCTATGCTAGGAGTGGGCGCGGTCGTGTGCAACCGGGGGCACACTTGACAAAGGAATATGGTTATGCCAATGATATTTCTCTGTAGGTTCACTCCATAATAGATGATTGGGAAACCAAGCTCGTAAACAAAAAAACTTGCTCGTGATATTGATGGTGGAAACCCCAACCACTATTGGATCGTGAAAAAAGTGATGGGCCCGCTGATGGAGGAAATGCTGGCCACATGGAACCATACTGGGAGTTTAATTTCACATGCTAAGGCCAAAATTGTGGAATTAGATTCGGTCATCACCAATAGAGATGTGATGGCCATTAGGAAAAAATTAGCCATGGGACTTGACTCCTGGGGTGATGGGGGTGGCGCCAGTGTCTCTATGGCTCCATCTGATTCAATGAATGTCTGCCTTCCTCCTACAACGCCTCTTGCATCTATGGTGCTTCTTTCGATCCTGACCACCATTACCCAACTTTCTAAATGAGTTCAAGAATCTGATGCTTCTGTGGGATAAACGGATCCCCTCTTGGTGAAGCCAAGTGTACCATGTTTAGACAAGGATCTATTTGGGCCTTATCCTATCATTGAGGAAACATTGGGCATGCAGGACCTGACTGTCACTACTAGCAATGGTAACCCATGAGCTTGTTTCTATTCCGTTTCTCTCTATATCGCTTCCTTTTGTTTACTTTTAAGTTCATGCTAGTTTTTATTTTTCAAGGTCTCTTAATAAACATTCATGCATTACAATTTTGTACGTAGCCCCCCATATATAACATGGGTTATTGTGTCTCTATTGAATATCTCTATAATTTTGGTTAAACTATACCTAGGCAGCAGGCTCCATTTGATGTATGGTTTTTTATGCTCTTTACACTACTAGTGTAGAATTTTGTGCTTTTGACAGATGGGGTGGTTGTTAGACCACCCCTCTCCCTTGAACATAATTCTCCATATTCTGTACTTTTTGTATAGTTGATTAATACCAACGCAGGCTTACAAAAAAAATATGAAGTTTAAATATCTAATGTATCTAAATTTATTATTTATGGTAATAAACTTAAAGTTTAAAGATCGAATATATGCAAATAGCTTGATTTTGGTATATAAAATTTATTTAAATATCCAATAACAATTATTTATGTTAATAAATATGAAGTTTAAAGATGACTGAATACATTTATTGTTCATTTATTTTAAAAGACTATTTAATAAGAATTTTTCGAAAGCCAAAATCGAGAAATAAGATATAAGCTTCAACAGGAGACCTAGATTTACCATAAACATTGGTGGCAAAGAGAAAAAAAAAAGATCTTACAGAAATCCCAGAATAAAAGGAAAATTAAAGCTATTTATAATATAATCCTATGAGACAAAGACTTTTCCGATTTCAGCATTTTGCATTGAGGAAAGCGAAAATTGAAAATAGAGAAATTTTTATTACGAACTTGTGGATTCTGATTTCCATGTTCCATGATGTTGATTCCTGGAATAGATCCCCATTTTGAATCATCAAAATAGGGACCCCCATTGAATATCTTGTCTGGCCCTTCATCACTTAGGGTAATTATCAAGTTGTAAGTTCTTCTTGTTTTTGTGTGTTTTAGATAATTTTCTTCTATAAACCTTGTTTTTTTCTGGATTTTTCGGCTTTCGGAACCTTGGTTATATATTTTCAAACCTTTTTATGGAGTTTCTTATTCCCCGATTTCCATTTTTGGAAGTCGAAATCCATTTTTTGGAGGTATGTTGAAGTATGCTTTTCGATTTTCAATTTCCAACATTCGGATACCGTAAATTCTATGTTTTCCAATAAGGAACACCCTATGTTCCAATTTCCATGTCGGATCTTGAAAGTTTTTTATTTTCAAATAAAGAAATGTCGAAGTTCCTATTTCTGATTTTTGATCTTCGGGTATTGGAAACTAGAAATCTTCGGTTTTGTTAAATTCATTTGGTGTTTCAGGATTTATTCTATCTGTTCATATTGTTTCTGTGTAACTTCTTCTTTCGCTAAGTCCATCCTTATTTTAAACTCACTTTGCATTCTTTTTTATCGATTCGCCTCTAAATTTGGCGGACATTTTGACCTCTAAATTGGTACAATTTTTGGAGACTGATGTTAGCCTTCATATTTGTATGTTAAGAAATGAAACCCCTTTTACCTATGTATTTTTCAATCATACAAACTTGGTTTCATTCCATATACCAACCTGGTCAAGTGGGTAGTTGACAATGCAATCCCTATACAATATTTTTTCACTATTTAGTACTAGAGAAGGAAAACAAAAGACATATCATGAAAGATTTGTAGTTTTGGAAAGACATATCACCATTTTGAGTGATTGAGATGATGTAGTCTTTCTAAAATGGGAAATGACAATATCAAAGGCTATGTGTTGTGTGGGAGACAAAGAATTAGCCAAATTGGACAATGATAGGGTGTCTTCATATAGTTGGGTGGAAAAGAGATTGAGGTCAATGAATGATGTTGTTGTCTCATGCAAGTGGGTGGTTATATTGTTATGTGTCCAATTGTAATTTTTGTCAAAATCATGATGTCCAAGCATTTCAAGTTCATCAATTTGGATGTTGTTTCCTGGTCGCATTTGAGAGAGAAGTTCCCATTCATCCATGGTATGGGACAACAAAAAGGTAATAGCATTAGAGTTTGAATCATCAGATAGTGGTGTATAGGGTTCTTCTTGTCCACACACAACATGCCACACAACATATGTACCTTTATTGTGATTCCAATGAGAAATAATTTCAGAAGTTGTTGTTCCTATATCCGGAGGGATGGAACAAAAAGGTTTGTATAGAATAAGTTTGTTCCAACAAAATAGTTCAAAATATGAAGAATCAAATGGAGGAATGGAAAGGAATTGTGGATAGACTCTAACAATCTTGTGACACAAGTTTTGTTTCCATAGATTTTTTTCCTATTAGGAGAGAAAGACCAAGAACGAGCAACTTCAAGTAGGGTTAGATGTTCAAGAGAAAGGGGTGTTTGCATGTCTACAAATATGAGGGGGAGGGTTGGAGGGGTGTTATTAGTGTCATTAGAAAGACGATGAAATACAATTTGACTCAAATTTAGGGAAAAGATGTGACGACTACAAAGTACAAGAGGAATTTTTTGGAGCATGTGACATGTCTCTTATGCACTAATGTCTCATTCTGCAACTGTTTGTGTGAGAAATTGTTTGATTGGCTGAAGAATGGGGCCATCACTTGGTGCATCATGTGTAAGGTGAGAGAGAATCACATGGTAGATTTTTAATTTTGGCTCTAATTTTGATGCATACTTTGAAATGTATTTGAGGACATCATGTCTAGAAAGAACAGGATGGCTATCAACATTATCCCTCCATTGAAAGCATGGTAGGGTTGTGAATATTTATAAAGGAATCATTTCTTGTAGGATTGTATCTTTTACATCCATTTGGATCAATGAATAATGAAGAAGTAGCTTGTAGGTCATACAAAAAACCATAGTGACATTGAACAGATGTTCCTTTTTTCTGAAGGCAAGTTGATTCTTAACATATTGTGTGCCTTTGAACAAAATTTACAAGTTCTTCATAGTCAACTGAGTAGTTTGATGTAAATATGGATGGTGATGCAAGACTGCATGGATCATTTGTAGTAGAATGGTGTAACCCAGATGTTGACAAGTGGGAATTACGAGGATTCCAAGATGTAACATATGTGTCCAAAAAACTTTTTGTAGCTTCAACTACAAGAACATCTTCCCATTCTAAGGTGTCCATATTTGGTGCATCTTCCAACCAAATAAAAAAATGAATGTGTGTGGATCCTCTATGCTACCATTCACACCTACATGGGAGGAAAATGAATATATTAGAAATGAATTGTATAAAGTGAGAAATAAAAAGAGAAGAATAAAAAGGAAGATATGGTAGAATACCTGCACCAAGAATCTGTTATATGAAAACCTTTTTCAAGTACCTCTTGAAGGAATGTTTTGAATCTATTGTGCATGTATTGTGATGTAATATGTGGATGTGATATGATGTTGTGAACCTTCCATTGGTAGTCCTAAGCTAAACTGGTAGGATGTCCAGTAGGCATTAGAGTATGCAAATCTGGTGATTTGTGTTAGCTGCACTAAGGATAAAGAAGAATGTTTGTGTACCTTGTTGATTGATCATATTTTTCAGTTCAACTCTACTTTTGTTCCAATATGAGTGTGTTCCACGTAATGAAGAACCAAATCTTGTGACATTCTCACCAATTTTCTGATTAGGCATGTCTTGCAATTGGTTAAAAAGATCAAGGATTGTCGGAGGTAGTGTATCTTCAAGATTAATTTTGACAGAAAAGGAGGCAGTATCATCTTTGATGACACATAATTAGATTTTATATGTAGTACTATAATTGAGGATGTTGGCCAAATATTTTGTCATGATAGTGAATTAGGTGAAGTGCATATTCATGCATATCAACCTCATGAATGCGTGGTTGTTTAAGCATAGCTACACCTATGGGGAACAAAGTTGGAAATGCCATGGAAAGAAGGCCTTCTGTGTTGTACTCATTGATAGGGGAAAATCCTATAGGGGGCAATCAATGGAAGGTGGTAGTGGGATTTTTGGTATGAGTAACAACTGTCTAATTTCTTCAACCTCAATTCTAGCATTAGTTTGTGTTGAAATAAATGAGGAGGATTCTAATTCATAGGGTTCAAATGAATTTGGTGGTTGAATAGTAGAGGACAAGATTTGCTGATGAGATAATGTAACATTGCTATTAACATGCAGAATCCAAGGTGAAATGTTTCCTGAAACAAGAGGAAAAGAAGATAATGAAATTGGGTTGACTTGTACATCCTTGTAGTATGGTTCGTTTTCCATTTTGTATTGAAGGGCAGCAAGCACACTTTTTTGACTAACAAACCGTTCATATGGATTGTTTGTAGAGTTGCATTTGCGAACAAAAAGGATGTCAAGTTTTGATATTAAATGCGGTAGGTATTTGGAAATATTGGAAATGTCTTGGGGGAAGGAAATAGTATCTCCAAAATATTTATATTGACCACCATGAACATGTGTAACTTGTAAGATTGGGTTAGCGTGAACAGTGAGCATTTCTTCAACCTGTCTAAGTACTGCAAGGTCATGTGGTTAGATGCTTGGGTCCATATTGTTTTCCAATGAAAAGTGATGGCCTTTTCATTCTAGAATACAACGAGAACAAGTGTATGCATCATGGAACCTTTTCGTTACAATACCAAGGTAACCATTAGAGGAAGTTTCAACTCAAAATGGGCCTCCTAAAAAACTAATATAATAATAGCTAAAATAACAAAATAATGTTTATTAATTTTGGAGGAAGAAAAGAAAAAAACTACTTTTTTGTTTGTATTTTCGACATATCTCCCCGTGTTTTTACTCAAATTTTGATCAAGAGAGCTCGTTGGATGTGGAATTAAATTCTACATCCAACGAGCTCTCTTGATCAAAATTTGAGTAAAAACACAGGGATATATGTCGAAAATACAAACAAAAAAGTAGTTTTTTTTATGATACCTATCCCCAAATTTATAATAAAAAAGTGTTTAAGACCTATATGGTATTTCAAATTTAAATCAATTTCATTGGCTAACACATAATGACATGGAATTTGAGTTAAAATTAAAAGGCCCATTTTGAGTTGAAATTTCCTCTAATGATTCTTTGAAAATCGAGCAGACATGTATATCAGCCAGTTCGTCCATTTTTTTACAAAATCATTGATGTGCATCAGTGAGGTGGGTGTTCAATGGATTTAGCATAGGTGAAGGAAGTGAAGCTCTGTCGAAAGGTTCGACAAGAGAAATTGAAGAAGACATATCCACGGGGATATGAGAAGCTCTGTAAAGAAGACGTTGTTTCTTGTTGTTTCTATCTCTGTTCTGTGGATATACAACTCTTCTTCATGCATTGGCTTGTTCATTGTCATGAGTTGGCATAATTCCTACAAGAAAACCATAAATTTCTTAAAGACATAAAATATTTGATTGCTGGAAGCAACACATTTTCTATATGTATTAACTGCAAAGTATATCGATATAAAGTAGAAGATACAAAGAAAATGTTAACTGATTGCATATTAGGAACTAAGAATGTACCTTAAAATAATACATATAGAAGAACAAAGTGTAGTATGAAAAAGGATATATGAAAAAAAATTTATTGTTCTGTACAAAAGAATGAAAACTTGTGCTAAGAAACAAGAGAAGAAGGTTGTTTATTTAATAAATAAACACAATATCAAATTAGTATTGTATTCAAAAGTTACCGTATAGGTTGCATCAACAATTTAGGTAAAAAATGTTAAGTGATAGCTTGTAGAGTGGAAGTATGAGACTACAAAATAGAAATGATATAAGGGAGTTTAAAAAGAGACCCGCTATGTTGAACTATGAAATAAGGACTTAAAATAGACAATTGAAAGCATTCGTTACAAACAATAAATAATATGCTTGTATATCAGGTCACAAAAATCTATATATTTATGTATCCATCTCAAATTGCGGATTATGTGTTTTCAACCATGACAATTACAATTTTTATGCAATTTTGTAGAAGGTCTATGTTCTAACTGAAAGAGTAATAAGTAATTGTTTTTTGCAGATCCTCTGGACTATTTGAACAATTTATGTTAATTCAATTGAGAGAAGACACAAGTATTTTGTAGAGATTCCCATGAGTTGGTTTATAGCATCATCAAAAGCTATCACACCATGAAGGTATCCAGTGACATCTTCTAAGTCAACCTTTAGTATGTATAGGTAGTCACATTCAAGAACCTCCCCATCACATTTACCACAATGCCAAATTTCTCCAACTTTGTGGAAATATTTTTCATGCATTGTATACCATCAACAAAAGGAGGGCACACAAGGAAATGAAAATCATCCATGTTAACATTTGCGATGGTTGCAACAAGAGAGTACCAAATAGGTTTTTTAGATTGTTGAAGAGTTTGTAGCTCATTGATGGTAATGATTTTATGAGGAGCATAATGAGAGGCATTAAATTTTTGGCTCAAAGATGGTGATGCTGAATGAAATCCATTGACATAAAACCATTTCTGGAGAACTGAAGTTTGCTCAATATTTGGTTTTATAAAAATAATAGTATTGGATATAGTGCCAACAATTTTTCCATTAAAATATGTAACACAACCGCCTTTGATTGCTACAGTTGGAGGAGTAGGTAAACCGCAGAGGATGGAAAGCTCGGTTCCTTGAATTTGGAAATTCTCTCCCCAAAGTGTTATGTCAATACTATAGCATGACAAGTCATAGAGTCCAATGTTATTCCTACCAGTCTCAACACCATCCCATTTTTGTATCGTGGATGTAGGTGAAACTGAAATGACAAGTCCAATAAGGTCAACCATGGAATTTATGGGTATAGTTTGAATCTCCTTAATAGTTTAAAGTTAAAGCAATATAAAGGTATTAAGGGGTATTCACCTAATCATGGTTGGATGGTTGAGGAGGAACCTAGGAAAATATCATTATGGCTTTTCAAATGGTTGGAAATTGGATTGGATGCTTTGACTGTGCCATTTTATACTATGTACATTATTACTATTTGTATTTGGACATACAAAGAGACTTCCAATTGATTGAATACAGATATATGTAATTCATCATGTGAAGCATTAACAGGTTCAAATCCGAACACTTTTCCAGACCCTCATTAGTTGACATATTCATGTATGTTTGTTTTGTCAGTAACACTGCCTTGAATGTTCCAAACTTTGATAGAAGAGGAGAGTGATGTGAATGGGATAGTCGCTACAGCCAAGCTAGGGTTTTTATTTATTGAGGTAGGGTTGACTTGAATAGAGGAACTATGTTGCGAGGGAGAAGGTACAGGTAAGTGGTAAGGTGCAGGATCTCCAATAATTGTTGGATCCACTATGAAAAATTTGAGTGCAAGCAATGGGATAGTGCTATCAGAAGAAGCATGTTAGAGTTCAATGGGAGAGGAAAACATTGGATGCATGAACAATGTTAAATTGATTAAGTGAGAAAAAAAGAACGAGGAAATTAAACGTACGTTACATTATGTACAATGTTGCATGTACATTGGGTAACTTTGATTATAGTTCCTTCTTTGAGCTATCCATTTTCTACAAGACCACTATATGTAACTGGAAGCAATAGCTCATGCTTGTGAAGGTCGTCTAAGATAGAATTTTGGAACTGAATAGATGATGAGTTGAGTGAGTTCACTTGGTTTAATGAGGATACATGTACAAATGGGCAAAGGTTGACAACACCATGTAGCAATAGTGAAATAGAATCTTTAGTTATCATAGTCTCCGTAACGTGATGGTTATTTTTTTCTCGTGGAATGAAACAGATAATGAAAAAAAAATTGCAATGTGACATATTCATGTGACCTAACTAAAATGCATATATAGAAAAAAGATTAAAGCTCGGATTTCTGCGTGAGGAAACCGTAAGTTGAAAGCATGAAATATTAGATGCGAACATGTATATTCCGATTTCTGATTTTCATTTTATTATTTATTCAAAGAGAAAAGATGAAGTTGAAAAGAAAGAAATTGAAAATCATGAATCTGACATTTCGGATTCTGAAAATCCTATGTTTTCCAATAAGGAACACCCTATGTTCCGATTTCTGATTCCCCGATTTATGATTTTCGACATTTCGGATTCTCAAAATCCTATGTTTTCCAATAAGGAACACCCTATGTTCCAATTTACGATTCCCCAATTTTGGATTTCTCACATGTCAGGTCTCGTAAGTTTTGTCATTTGAAATAAAGAAATGTCAAAGTTCCTATTTCTTATTTTCGACCTGCGGGTATCGGAACCTAGAAAAGTTTGGTTTTGTTAGAGTCATTTGGTTTTTCACACTTTATTCTATTTGTTCGTATCCTCTCCGCATAACCTCTTCCTCCACTAAGTCCATTCGTATTTTAAACTTGCTTTTCATTCTTTTTTATCGATCTGCCTCTAAATTTAGCGGAGATTTTGGCCTCTAAATTGGTATGATTTGTGGAGACTGATGTTAGCGTGCATATTTGTATCTTAAGAAATGAAACCCCTTTTACCTATGTTTTTTTCAATCATCCAAACTTCGTTTCATGCTGTATATAGAATTGGTCAAGTGGGTAGTTGATGATGCAAGCCCTAAACAATGATTTTTCATTGACTAGTACTGGAGAAGGACAACGAAGTACATATCAGGAAAGCTTTGTAGTTTTGGAAAAATTGTAATGTTTTGCAATTGAATAAAATAAAACTATTACTCATGTTATGTTCTATGGTTATTTATTAAATTTGTTTCATCAATTTTGAGTTATTCCTTTATATGTGTGACATAATGATCAGAGGTTGGTGATATATTAAATGTGTTGGTTTATATACTGACTTTGCATTACAAGTTTCACATATGAAATGTACATCGTAGTGCGAAAACTGAAATGCAAAATCTCTACCCAAGTTTTATTTACATAAAGAATTTTTATTATACTTTCTTATTACTGTATTTATAATTTATTTAACTTGTTTTTTTATTTGAATCAACTTCGTTTTGTTAAAAAAATTAAATAAATTATTATGCAAAAAAAGGAATAATAAAGTTTTATATTGTTGAATATTTAAATCTGCCAAATTTTCCTAAATGTAAATTAAAAAACGTATCAAAGTCCCACCTTCCTCATTCTGAATAGTGAAAAGAGGAATGCGGAAGGCAGAAGCGCCCGCTGTTATAGTGGCCTTGCAGCTTTAGGCTGAGTTCCTTACCTAAAACAAATGCATCATAAAAACTAATACCTATCATTTTATTGACATAGCATGATTATTACACCATTATGAATCCACATAACCGATACAAGTCGGTACTTTTGCAACATATCAGGAGTGAGAGTCAATTAAAATGGAGTAAGGGTGTTTCACCATGTCATAAGCAACATTTCCATTTAGCCAAAAAACTAATACGTATCATTTTTTGGACAGATCATGACATAACCAATACAAGTCACAATCTTTTTGCAACAGAGCAAGAGTCACATTCAATTAAAACAAAGCAATGGTGTTTCACCATCTCATAAGAAGAATGAATGAATATTCAAAACAATTAAGAAGACTTAAGGAATACATGCAAATTTAATAAGGTGTGAAAACCTCTGTTAGAAACTCTCTAGTGTAAATGAAATGCAAAAAAATCAATATAAGAAAAGCAAAGGAAAACAGTAATAAATAGTGATTACCTGAAGTCCCGTTTATATGTGCAAAGAAAAGGTGGTGCAATGTTAAATGCAGTAAATCGAGTATTGTAATAAGATCTTGGAGATCGTCATAAGGTGAGCAAAAATGAAGATATAGGCCCATCATATGAATCACATGACAAAATTTCTTGCATTAATGGAGCAACAATTTATTAATGAAGAGTCAATGTGGATGAAGGGACATCGAAAAAGTGTATTCCATCAACTGAAGCAGCAGTGAAATGAAACCACGACCAAATTGACCCCACAAACAGAGAGCCTAAAGGTAGAAAATACCTCGAGAAAATATTACTCTAAACCCAGATAAACTGTTGAACTAAAACTTTCACAAAATCTTGGCAAGGGATATGCCGAATTGAGAGAAATGAATTGCAGTGAAGGATGACGAAACGCTGTAAAAAAAAATGCCAGGACCAGTCATTTAGGACAACAGATAGAAGTGTAGTGATAACACACAAGCCACTTGTCACAAAAACACAGTAAACACCAAATGCAAAGAAGGATCCGCAACTGAAAATCAATCCATGAAGTCCATCAATCCATTCATGCGCAACATCGGTCGTAACAAAGAGGACACCTGCAGTATGCACGACAAAATTTCTAGAATCGATATCACAGAATCAAGGAACCAACCAGGTAAGGAAAATCAATCAATCATGCACATCAACAACTGTAAAAAGCATCCATTTGGTCAGCATGGGACTGTAACAGGAAACCATTTGGTCAGCATGGAAATGATTTCCTTTGAGTGGACATGTTTGACAGAGAAACCAAAACACAAGACCTGTCTAGTATCCATTCGCTAAGACGACGCAACATGTGTCGAAATGTTAATGGCCAAGGAGACAAGGAATATTTTGAGATTGCATTTGCATTGTGAAAATGCATATGGCGTAATTAGTGTCACTTGCAACAACATGCAATATTATGAAGCAACATGCAACTACACAAACATGAGCAGCTGGAGGTATGAGACTTATGTACGGTGCAATGGATGTGGCATGCCATCAGGAAGCCATATTTTCCCACAATTAGAATCACCATCATGCATCGTAATACATATGGAACACCCAAATCCTATTACAGAGAGATTAGATATAACAAAAATCTATAGCAAACAGAGTTGTTGAATCCTTTGAATATGAACAGGAACCACTGCATTTAAGTTTGAGAAAGGTTGGATCTCTATTCTTGAAAGAATACAAGAAGGATCGTTTATAACCACTGCATTTAAGTTTGAGAAAGGTTGGATCTCTGTTCTTGAAGGAATACAAGAAGGATCATTTACGTGGATATGTTTTTGTTCTTAGATTACATTGTGAATTTGTTAAACGTTACACTTACTATGTCAGATTATTATTCTCTATGCATTATTTTTTTTGAGCTAATCCTAAATCTGTACATATAGCGGACTATGGTATTAAGCTTTGGTTATCTTTAATATATTGTATTTATCCCACATAATCTTTGATAATTCATAGTCATACAACATTATTAATAAACTAACATGAAACACTAATGAAATGGTTGGTGGAAAAATAACTACAAGCCCTCACTTATTTATGACATTATTGAAACTAGTTGCAGTTTTCTCAACTTATTTATGACATTATTGAAACTAGTTGCAAGATACAATTTTTTAATATTTGGAATTCCTTTTTAGGATGTGGGGGTGTGGATTGATGAGAATGTCCTTGGAACATACAAGTCTTTCTTCAAATAAAATGGTATTTATGCAGAGTATTTGGATAGCTTTTCCACGTTTACTACAAAGCAGATTTTGTGGTTTATCAGTAAATAGCTCATGAAATGGGTAGACTTTCTCATACAGTGCAAAGAGCTCCATCATACTCAATGTAGGAATAGTAATATTAATGTTGTAAGATTCATGTGCAGCTTCTTACCCATTTGGATTTATTTCCGATCCTATGAATCCACCATCCAAACAACTCAATAACGATAACCATATAAGCCCAAGCATTGTTCTAATAATAATAATAATCCTCACAGTAATATTTTTTCTCTCTGCTTGTCTTCATGTTTTAATCAGATACTTAGCAAAATCTCCCAATAGATATTCCAATAATGAAACAGGCATAGGTGTAGTGGAAGGGAAACTAGAACAGCTATTTCATTTCCATGACTCCGGAGTTGAGCAGGCCTTCATTGATGCATTATCAGTCTTTCTATACAAGGATGTCAAGGGACTCAAAGAAGGTTCAGATTGTCCAATTTGTCTACTTGAGTTTCAAGCAGAATATAAGTTACGTTTGCTTCCTAAGTGCAACCACTCTTTTCATTTAGATTGCATTGACACTTGGTTGTTGTCTCATTCTACTTTCCCATTGTGTCGAGGAAGTCTGTTGCAGTATTTCTCAAATCTCCCACCCACAGGGCCAGGCTTCACTTTTGATTCAGGCGATGAAAATAGAGATACAGATGATGAGGAAGAATCCCATTTGCAGTACTGACAATTGGGCATTAACCAAGTTCAATCGCAGGAACCTCAAATTACAGAAGGGTCTCTTTATAATTCGTGTCCATGCAACATTCAGGTTCAGAATAACAACCAAAGTGACGAAAGTGGGAAGGTTATGATAATTCCTATAATACTTGGCAAATTTAGAAAGATTGCAGACTGTAAAAAGAGTGAAACATGAAATGTTGCATGCAGTATTCGGGACGTTCAGGCATGTTACTCAATGGGTTCATATGAGTACGCTACAGATCCTTCAAACCTTGAAGTAGTCATAGCCGTTGCTCCTTGTCGAATTAATGTAAGAATCTTTAAGAGTTCTTACATGAATTACATACTAGCATGGTAAGTGAGGTTGGTAAGCTGCTAGATAGGTTTAATTATTAGTTATGTAACTATCATTGGTATAAATATACAAAGTGTTTCAGCTAGTACTATGTCTCTAACATTTTCTTGTCTAACTAAGCACGATCCTGTTTGCTAGCACAAATTAGTGAATAATTCATTGAACACATTGAGAGTTGTTGCGCAGTCTAAAGGCGAGGAAATTGGTATTAGGAACCACTGCATTTAACTTTAAGAAATGATGTCTCTCTATTCTACAAGCGAGATAAGATGTCTATTTTATATGCATATGTTTTCGTTTTAGTTTGTTTTGAGATTGCAGATGCGTAAAAGTACATAGAGACATGGAACAGTATTGCAGAAGAATAATGATAGATTTTGAAATATTTTGAAATTCTTTTTTTTCTAAACTAAATATATTGATATTTCATACTGCAGGTTGATGAGGGGATGAACAAGGAAACAACGTTGTAATGGTGGATGCATATAAAATTTTGTAAGAGAAACCTTTAATTATTTTGATGAAATACGATCTGTCGATAGGTATCTCAATTATTTCATATAGATAAATTTTTTCCATGAGAAACCATTGTTAAATCCCATGAACTAAATCCTTCATTCATGATGTTTCTAACCAGCAACAAAAGGATTGAGCTATGTGTAGATTTGAATCAGATAGAAAAGGATTACCTTACTTAGGTAACAAGATGATTTCATATGAGCTTGACTCCACCCACTCCCTTGGCCACGCCAATATGACTAATGCATACGAAATTGCTTATCTTCCTCCCATCCCCTTGCTTGCACCATGATTGTGAAGATGCTAACTAGTTGAAGGTAGTGCAACTGCATGAAGGACGTTAGCACGAAGAGAAGAGATAATGAATCCAATTCTGATTTGAGTTATTATGAGGTGAAACAGTGTAGAATATTAATTGAATATTTGTGAGCTGAAAGGGGTGCAGAAGCTTCAAAAAGGCGGTGCATGAATATCGATAGCTACTAACAACTGGAAATTAAGGGGATGTAGAGAAATCATGGAGGTGTCAGAGGCAACAGAATCATCATTCAATGCTTCAGTTAGAAACTCACAACTTCGCCATCGCTTGGGCAATAAGACCCTCAATATTTCAACCATTAACATCTAAGAAAAAAATTGAAAACTTAAGATAAAGGCATCGCATGAAATCATAAATCTGAAAACTATGTTAAAAGTTTGGTTAGCATGAAAATGTCTAAATCAAATTAATAGGTAGTCAAAACTGTTAATTGTTGGTCAACGTACACTGCCTAACGTCAGGTATAACAAGGAAAAGTTGCAAAGCAACTAAGTCCCTTCCTAAGGGATTGTTAGGAGTACCACGGAGTTTAATAGTAACCTTGTCGACCATACAGATTAGTGAAATCCAATATCCTTAAATATTAAAGTATGGAGAGTGAATCCGCGTGCATTGAGAAGCATGTAATATTTGCTAAAACCTGTTGAAGTCAATGAAAGAATCCAAGATAGGTCGATGGTGTTGTGTAAATTTGAAAACCTTCATGGGAAGGCTGTGTAGATACCCAGTGTTGTGTAGATATAGCCAGCTGATAGATACCCAGTTCATTGTCAATTGTTGGTAGTCGATCCCAGGATTCAATGCCAGTAGTTGATACCAGAGTAAGGCAAAGACTTCACCAGTCAAATTTGAGTGTGTCTAAGCCATCTCCAATCCAAATAAGGATTTCAAAATCAAGTCCAAAGTTATTAAGTTGTGGCATTATTTCAAAAGTAAATATGTAACAAAAAATTATATATGAAATAATGTTTAATATAATTAAAACTTTCATATAAATATGATGTAAAAATCCCTTAAGGACACGTTTAAGCCATGCGTGAAAATTGGAATCCCCATGGCCGTTTGTGGAGTCCATCGATCATGTATTTCTATTTGGATTAAGGATAAATGTTGGAGGCTATTGGCCCTTTGCTAGAGGCCATTGCTCCATATGTCACCGAATATGAAGCAAAAGGTGTTTAGCTCTAGCACTTTGCAGTTTCAGAGTATTTGAATCAAAGGAGCTTTGAGCATTTAGGAGGTTTGTTGCAGCGAGCTACGGGGCTCTCACTTACAAAGTTAAACCATCGATTTCATTGGCATTTGATAGATGCAGAAGGTATTCATACCTATATCACGTCAATATAGTTGCAATGCTCTACTACCCTTTATTCTTTTCATTTCCATTATCATGAAAGGTATTCTTTTCAGCAGGATAAAGTTGTTTTTGTCGAAGTTGTATGTCCAGTTATTTATGTTTACTAAAATATAGATATGGCCATTGAATTTCCTATTTTCCATCAAATAATTTTGACTGCAAACCAAGTATTATTTTAAAGAACTTAATTTTCATGCTTGCTAAGGTTCAAGGTTCATGCAATGAAAGCCTTTTTCCATTATGATCAGAAAACTAATTTCTCGTGTTCTAAGCATGAAGAGTTTTCTAGATTCTATTGTTTATATAGACCTATTCTAAGCATGAAGAATTTTTGTGGCCATTATCTACATCAAACCAATTGGAGTCACATCAGCAATTTCTTCCCTGTTCAGGAGGAATCCATCTTCCTATAAACTCCCCTGCATCTGGAGCTAGGGAATCTGGTAATCCACTGTTGATATGGACACCAGAGATCCATGAGAATTTCCTATAACCAATTAATAAACTCAATGGTCCTGAAGGTCATGAGTAATATAATCTTGAATGATCCTTTTTTCCTATTTTGCGTTATGGATGTGCTTCATTATTATGACAATGCCATGTTCATGCAAGAGCAACTCCAAAATATGTTTTAACGCCGATGAATGTGGAGCCCTTGAATATATATCAGGTGAAAATCCATTTGCATATATTATTTACATTATTTTTCATTTCCCTTGTGCTTTCCTATATTAGAGAAATTGTTTGAAAAGTAGATCCAGTTTACTAGGGTTAATCTGCTCTATGCCCAGATTTCAGAAGTATCAGATAACAAAGTATATTATTTTCGATTACAGAGAGGTAAATCTAGACTCCCTGGTTCCTATTTATAATCCAAATAAATGTTATATATAAGTTATCACATAATTACTCAGAGTACCAAAAACAATAAAAAATGAAGAATGAAACCCATCAACAGAAGAAAAACCCAAATACTCTATACTTGTTGTTGCTGTAGTGAAGCAACAAGCGCTGGAGAACGAGAATCAGTAACATCTAAATTAATACCATTTTACATATTCATGCATGTATGCATTGCTTCTTAGAGCTTTAGTATACTATAATAAGCAGTTAGAAGCACTATAGTTTCCTGTTCAAAATTGTTCTTCCAGGAAAATGAGTGGCGAGGAACTTCGAGGCGTTAGCCTGTGAGAATTATAAGAGCTTCCAGACCACTTGGAGGTTGGGCTAAAACGGGTTAAATCGAGGGAGGTAACGAAATTGAAATTGAAGTCGAACTCGTTATGTTTATATTTTTTTAATGTGAAAATATTGGGCCTCATGTAGAAAATCATATTGTAACTAGAGGAATATAAAAACAAACAAACTACTGATAATCCATAGCTTCCTTTCAAAAAAAAAATAACAGACCTTTATAAGCATACATGTACATATTTGCAGTTATGTATTGAGGAACCAAGAGGGAATTGGGATCCATATCAATGCAATTGAGTTCGTAGTTGTGCAGCAGAGATGCAGTTCTTGAAGTACTCTCCTTGAAGACAAGAACAACTCTGACCTGGCCTGCTTCTACATCTATTATTTTCCATCTTCTCTCCTTTTTAAATATGAACTGATCATGTTGATGTCCCTCGCCCCTAAAATGGGTACCTATTAGGTACCTAAATAGCTCCAAATCCATTAGGTACCCATTTATAGCTTTTTGTTTTGGGAATCGACTAATCGAACAAAGAAAATATGCAAACATAGAAAAGATGCAAACATAGTACACAGGCAAAAAAACATACTGGTTGATTAATGGAGTAAATAAACATATTGATTGGAACTGTGCTAAAGCAATACCAGAGAGCCATGCCAACCACACAACCACTTTTCGAAAGAACAATTGCGATCAACTTAACCGGAATATAGTAAAGCAACATCAGAGTCCAGAGCTGATAAATATGGAGCAAAATGTGAATCGAGAGGAATTTGTGGAGGTGTTTTGCAATGCTTTTAAGTGGCTGCAATGTGCCAAGATGGGATATGCATGTTGCAATGTGCCAATATGCTATGCATGTTGCATGCCAAATAAAGAAGAGGGGACATGCCCAATTATTTATTTTGTTTACCGTGTTTACATTGCCAAGAATAGTTCAAACATTTTATGTTTTTGTTTAATTCTAGAAAAAACTTTAGCATTACTTGAACAGTTACAATATTTGATATCTGCCTTCTTGAAACATAGAATATAAGATTCAAAAGTTCACTTTGCCTTATCCCTGGCCTCAGGATGAGGCCAAATAAGAGCACAATTTTTTTTATTGGTTGAAAGAAAGGTTCAACAGTGGTCATTCGTCAAGTTAAAGTTTGAAAACCAGATTATCCCAAAAACTTTGGTTAAACTTATGATAGAGTTTTTGGTTTCTGTGCAAAATAATATGAATGGCGGCAAGCTGATTCATAGAGTCCCTGCGAGCCTAAGGGCAGGGACTAATAAGGCCTCCAATATGATTATTAGTCATATTTAGGATAAATTGTTTCACAAACTATGCTAAGATTAATACAATTACGTTGCGAAATTTCTTAAGTCCCTTTTTCTTTAGCAAGGACTAAAAGGAAAAATTCATTAGTTTTTTAGCCAAGAACTTTGGTTTCTTTGTAAACCCCTTTAGTTTTTTAGCCTACAACTTTGGTTTCTTTGTAAACCTCTTTAGGAAGCTGGGTAAATGTTAAGTATAACAATAGTTTTGAGATAATCACATTGTAGAGAATGTATATCATTATAAAGTGGATTTATAACACATATCCCATTTATATATAATAAACAAGAAAAACTTGTAAAGCAACTAAGTTCCTGTCTAAGGGATTGTTAGGAGTACCACACAGTTTAATTGTAGCCTTGTGAACTAGAAAGAGCAATAATATAAAAGTAAAAGAATTAAATAGCAGTAATATAAATAACTTATATAATATTTATTACTTAATTTTCCTTTTAGATTGTTGACACATGCACTGAACCACATGATTAACCAACACTACTTTCCGAGTTCCAAGACATTATCAAGGAAATATATATTATATTATGTGTAGTGGATACACAATTTAAATAATAAATGTAAAATTCTATATAAAAAAATATGATTTTTTTTATGTCACCGATAGATTTTATTATCATGTCATGGGTAAAAAATTTAAATAATAAACGTAAAATAAAACAATTGGAGTGTTTTATGTTGTCAATAGATTTTACTAATGTCAATAACATTAGTGGTTCCTCTCCAAGTTTAGTTTTGAATGCACCGTACTATTATGAATGGAAAACAACACTTTGCTTCTCTATAATGAGTAGTGTATGAAGATAACATGCCTTTTAACATTTATATAATTTGCGAGTTTAAATAGAAAATAGTAGTTTGCTTCTGTATATAATCACAAGTGTATGAAGATAAGTTGCATATTGACATTTTTATAATTTGTAAGCCTGCAATTTAATTATTTATGGTTTGAATTGCTTGAATTAAAATCTTAAAAACATTTGATTTGCTCGGATTAAGATTCTTGAAAACATTTTTCCTCGGATGTTTATCTTTCTGTACTTGGAAGAAAGGCGATCTTCCCAAGTTAAGTCGTGAACATTTTGATACTAAAGAAAGAATGAAAATATCTTTGGTTTTCAAAGAAAAAATGACTGTTTTTTTTAATTACCTCCTTGCAAAATATGAAAAAGAAACCTCAGCTATGCTAAGGCTAATGTTTATGGTTAGGCATTGCTAAACCAAGAAAACACCAGCTAATGTATAAATTATGTTATGGATGGGTGATTCCCATACGAAACAAAGAGAGAAATGTAGCTGGGAATTTCCCATACCAAATCAAGAGAAACATAGGATTAAATTTAATTTGTGTATTTGAAAGGAGTTTCCCATACCAAGCCAAAATACAATGGTTGGGTAAATCCCAACATAATTAAAATTGCATGCAGGGTAATTTATTTAAAACTAAGCTCAATTCGTGAGCTATAAGGATTGGGTATATTTCATTAGTTCTCAATAGCTTTAGGATGGGATGCACACAATGATAGAATGTTTTTTCCTGCCATAAGACCTAAGGATGGGATGCCCACGTTGATAGATTGTGTTTTCCTACAATAAGAGCTGTGAATTCAACCATTTTCATGTTTCTTTCACATGCCAGTTGGTGCAAGTTGTCATAAATAGCTTTCCAAGTGCTTCCGAGGACCAAAAATTAACGGATTAGAAATCTGGCAAAGTGTTGTCCACAACTATGGCCCATGTTTTCTTCCACACATTCGAAATTTCCAAATACAATGTCCAGAACCGTCGCCCATGTTTTCTTCCACGTTGATACAAATATGCGTGTGCAATTAACACAAATTGGAAAGAGTTGAACCGAAAATTCTTGTCTACATCCTACAATACTTATATTTGTAAGTGTTAACACCTAGAACTCATTAATGGTCTCTATGGAAACTTTTGGATACATTAAAATTGTTAGGTTCAAGTCCATCTCTCTTCAAGAAGCAATGTATCAATTATTAAATAGTGTGAGAAATACACCAGTAGTTTTAATAGCTTTGGTGGGACTTGATATGGTTATATATCGCTAAGAAGGGGATCCATGGTTCTAGAAAAGAGATCTAACGAACCATCCAAGCCATTCAATAATTAATTTAACCTTCTAAGCTAACTTTCCCATGCCCAAAAATAATTCAGTGGTTGAGTAAATATGAAGGAACACAGCATATACACGACCAAAAGAATAATGATTGGGTCATGTGCTCACTACATTCTCAAGTCAATATACAAGTTGCCATCCACCATAGGAACCATTGTCTCGGTAAATGTGGAGTAGGTAGGAACGATTGTTCTATATGTACAAGGGAGTAAACATCTCTTTTGGTAAGTTTGGTTCACAAATTAATGACCAGAAGCAATCAAATGCATCAACTATTGGATCTACAACGTGAGTAGCAACATCTATTCTTATCATTGAGTGCATTGAAACTACTATATTTTCTTTTTGAGAAGGACGGGGCAACAAATACTTTACTTGTTAGGAATGAATGCTACATTTCTAGGAAGAATTTGAGATGCTTTCTTTAACATAAGGTTTTCTTGAGCTACTGGAGAGAGTTGGTGGGAGGAGGGAAGTTTATTCAAGAAATGCCCATCAAATATGTACAAACATGTACCTCCGTTCAACAAATAAATAAGGGGAATGCTTTAGTTGGACATACCCAACTATATGAAAATTTATTCCATGGTAAAATTCATATTGCTTAAAGCTGTTCGAAACTTAAATTCCAGACAATGAGGATGATGGTGGTCCTCTCTTAGCCTCATTGCATAAGATTTGATTGCAAATTTTAAAGCATGACGAAAGGAAGAACAAGTGATTACTTCCATTCCCCAATTTTTGGTTGGTAGCAGTCAAGATTTCCTGACCAACATCATGGACATCACAGACAACAAGCTATCGTCCCTAAACAACCAAGACATTTACTGTTTGTTGAGGTGCTTATCTCAATGCAAACCTCTACAACGATTTGCAAATGTATGACCGTTTCTTGTCACAGGACAACCTTTTAAGCATTTATTTTATTAGTTTTCTTCTTTTACAATTTTTTCTTCCTCTAAGCTAGACCTCTTCCTTCTTGTGTGTCACTACAACACTTCTTCTTGAATTAGGAAAAAAACACAGTTAACAAGTGGTTGCCTTTGCATTTGCATTTATATTTTCTTCATTGCATTAGCTAAAGAAAAGAATATCAGTATATCTAAATCGAAAACTACTCAATAGTTTCAAGCTATTGAATTGTTTCCTAACATGAAAAAGTGAACTTTTATGTTAAAATTTTTGTTGAGTCATGAGTTTTGTGCTTTCTAATCCTTTGAACACCAAGGTTATTGAAAGTGTTTTATTATGGATTTTGGAAGTCTAATCGATAACTCCTCTTTCCTTGATCATCTTTGATGGACATAGATTGATTTACTGAAATTCTCCACGTCGTTATGTTGTAGTGGATTCACTAATCCGGTATGCTTCGATCTGCTGCGATGGACATAGATTAGCTCACTGAGTTGCTCGATCAGGATTTTTTCCCTTTCATGGCGAAGCCAAGAAAACATCGCCCCATATCAAGTGCATAGATTTGGACAAAATAAAGCCCATAATATCACCACCTAACTGAGTCCCATCATGCCGGTTCTTTATTTTTACCTTTGTTACAACAATGCTTGCTGGTGGAGTATTAGGTAGCTTCATCGCATCTGCATCATGAAGATGGACATGGGCTTTCCAAATCCTCAGCCAACCAAGGTTCAAATTTCCTATAGAATCTTGTACCTTCCCATTTTTAAATATATTTCCTCGTGATTTGTGAGGGCAGGAGCTCGTTGTATGGCCGATAGACATCATAGGATCATTTGAATAATGGTGACAACTGTGGAGATACCGGAGAGCCCCATGGAGAAGTGGAGCTTCGTTGTTTGAACTATGGTGGATTTTGGTTTTTTAATGGTTCTAAAAAATGGATGAGATACATATATTGTGAAACATGTATATGGATGAGGTGTGCATACCCATGCTCATAACAATGTCAAAAGAATAAATAATGGGATCACGGCTCGAAAAATGGAACCAATCAATACACATACAAATGATGATACATAATGGTGTCCTCAATGGCATGCTGAATACAATGGTCATATGAAGAACTAATACATAGAAACAATGGGGCATTCTTATGGAATGCAATATCGTCACAACTGATGCACTGATGGATCTGGAAGTGTACATAAATCAAGGGAATCAATGACTGAGAGTTAGAATCTCTATGGTACAATATATAGCATCAATTACTGGAGATACATGGAAACATAACAATGGGAGCATATGAACACTGTTGCCAACGCAACCCAAAAATCACAAGGGACATGAAACTTTGTGGGTCCCATAGGTAGACTCACAAATGTGCTAGAGTCAGGTGAAAACTGGGGTCTTCTACCGAATAAGGAACAGAGAAATACCTTGTACAAATCTCAATGATGTGATGATGTAACAAAAGTCAAGCACATGAGACACAACCAAATCGAAAGACACTAATGACTACTTTCAAGTGGTCCAAGGAAATCATCAATGGGGTGTGTGAAAATAGGATACAAGGACATCTGGGTCTATCCTCTGGATTCTATGTGCTGACGTCGATAGAGGGAGACCTGCAACTAATAAAGGCAACGATGTGTCCTTCACTAGAACCATGAGGGGGACATGGCAAAGATGTGGAACAATATGGGGACTGGCACATTAAATGGGGGAACAAGGGTAGGGGGATATGGGGGACTCAAACTTCCTTTGTTCATATTATGACATTAGGACTAACCTAGAAGAAAATGAAACTAATTCATGGGAGAGGGATCATAGCTGTAATATCGAGAAGATAACTACAAATGGGAAATACTGAGGGAGGTAACTAGACTATTGGTATCCATGGGATGAAGACTCATCGTAGAATAATATGAAAAAAGGAAACCCAATGGGGGGAAGCTTCCATACTGTGGTATCATATGTGGTGGTTCCTAAAGACATCGTTTGGGACTTCTTCATAGTTTAAGGAGCACGAAGAAGGGATATAAGTAAGCTCTATATGACATGATCTCATGGATCTTTAGCGAGCCCAAGAGAGTAAATGCTCAATGGTGTTTTTATTTTTAGAGAGTATGAAAATAGGAAGAAGGCTCCATTGTGGTATATTTTGAGTTAATAGTCTCCTAAGCCCAAAAAGGGATAAAAATATATGATGGAGAGCTCTCCCAAAATTTGGGGAAGGAAGACTTCTTTACCGTTGATAGTCCAACACGGTCGGAAAAGGTTAAGATTATACTCGTTAGACGTTCATTCAAATACTTTTACGAGCATGAAAGAAACTAAGTTTGCTTGACAATCTTTTCTTTATAAGAGGGATGGAAAAGAGCTTAAAGACAACCCATAATGAGATTTTTCATAAATTATGGTCCCAATGTCTTAGAAATCATAAAAGGACACAAAGGGAAACATTCATAGATGGAAGGTGATAGGGTGATCATTTTCTAATAATAGTTTATGTGGTACAAAAAAAAGGAATTAAATGAGTCCACATAGATGCCCTTCAAATACTTTGATGATCGTGAAAGGAAGCAAACGTGCTTGACAATCTTTTCATTCTTTTAGGAGTAAGAAAAGAGCTTAACAGAAACTTCGTAATGGTCAATAAAGCAAGGGAGAAGTGTTCGATATATGGCAAGAGGTTATTTTGTGAACATGGCTGAGAGGAATAAATGCAGAGCACTGATGGGGCCCCTTTGCAAGATGATGGATGGCAGTAAAAGATGGTCAACTATGTAGTATGGAGGGAGTGTTAGAATAATCAACCCATAGTATTTACCCACTTAGACATTAATTCATTTATTTTGTCTTATTTGCCTAGTCCATGAGTCCCACCATGTGCAAGTTGATAATTGCCTATCCATAGAGGTCAAAATTGCCATTATTGACTCATGGAGCACTTGGGAAAGCCTTGGGAATCAAATCTGCTTTATTCCTGGCCTCTTAGGTGCCCATCTGCTTTTTCTACTTTATACCCTGCTTTTCAGTGTTTTAAGGCACATAGGAAAGCAAGACTAGGTGAGTTGAATCTGCTTTGTTGCCTCTTCCTCCTCCACTCTTTCCTCCATGCAAAAGCATGTATGAGCTTCCATTTGACCACTCTTTAGCTTTCCTATGCGCCCTTGCTAATTCGTGGGGTCCTTGATAGATTTGGGATCAGCTTTTTACACCTATGGGGAATTTCCCTATTTTGGGTAAGCCTGCTTTATGCTAGATTTGGATGCTTCC
>LPNX010830697.1:269419-288859 GCA_001517045.1 Pseudotsuga menziesii | reverse complement strand
ACTAAGCCTTGTTGCTAGGCCCTATATTTTGATTTATTACTCATAAAGTCAGGATTAAGGGGGGGTGTTAGAATAATCAACCCATAGTATTTACCCACTTAGAAATTAATTCATTTACTTTGTCTTATTTGCCTAGTCCATGAGTCCCACCATGTGCAAGTTGATAATTGCCTATCCATAGAGGTCAAAATTGCCATTATTGACTCATGGAGCGCTTGGGAAAGCCTTGGGAATCAAATCTGCTTTATTCCTGGCCTCTTAGGCGCCCATCTGCTTTTTCTGCTTTATACCCTGCTTTTCAGTGTTTTAAGGCACATAGGAAAGCAAGACTAGGTGAGGTGAATCTGCTTTGTTGCCTCTTCCTCCTCCACTCTTTCCTCCATGCAAAAGCATGTATGAGCTGCCATTTGACCACTCTTTAGCTTGCCTATGCGCCCTTGCTAATTCGTGGGGTCCTTGATAGATTTGGGATCAAATTTTTACACCTATGGGGAATTTGCCTATTTTGGGTAAGCCTGCTTTATGCTAGATTTGGATGCTTCCTTATGCATTCAATTTGCTCATGTATTCTATATATTCAGCAGCCTATGTTATTACAGGGTTGGCTATTGTACACTCAGTTAATATAATTTTGTGTTACAGCTCCATATTCAGTCTCCATTGTTGATAATTTTGTGATCAATTGTTAATTGTTGTGGGTGAAATTAATCTACTGCAGGCCTGAATTTCTACAGGGAGCAGAGGGCTCGTGAACATGCCAATACATAAAATGGGAGATTCACGTGATCACACACAAATCAAGGTGACTTCGAGCAATTGGTCTAAAAAATTTGTAGGGAGGGAGGTAGTCTAGTAGGTCGGTTATTCATCCGAGATCTTATTGCATAGTGGTGGAAGGTACCTATCCTTGTAGAGATGATCCATATGTGACCAGGGACAATCGGGGAGATCCGAAGACACCTCAACCTCAAGGACAGGTCTGGGGACCTGACGGTATGCTAGTATGGTGGTAATTAGATCATGTGTGTAATATACTATGTGCTTGTGCACACGCGGGACCACATCCTCTAGCGGGGTACCAACAATGCAGGGGCAGGGTGGATGTGTTAGATCCACCCATGCATGTGAAAAGGATGCAACAGAGTGCTACAATGGACTCACTGTGACTAGACATGGAGCAACTACCAGACGGGGTCACAGAATCATGGTAAGAACGATGCAAAACAAAAAAAGAAAAACTATGCCACAAGTGTACTACATGGTGAGCGACTTCAGGCATAGAAACTCTTGAGGTAGATCTTGTTGCGGGGATTCTTCAATAGGTGGTCATTAGAGTCAGCAATGGAATTTTCAGATTCTGACACGTAGAGGATGAACTCCTTATTGAAGTCAATAGGGGGGGAAAAGGAAGAGAAAGTCAGAGCTTATTTCAATGCGTCAAAGGAAGCTTGTGCATGCTAATCCAAAACAAAAGGAATGTTAGTACGATGAAAGCATAAGAACCCGTGGACCTTTGTCACATAGTCTGGAATGAAATGACGAAGGAATTTGGCCTTTCCTTGAAGACTCTATAGTTGGCACAATGTACATAGGGAAGGAAGATTCAGAATGGCTTGAACCTTCAACAGATACACTGTGATCCCCTTGTGAGATACGATGAATATGAGTAAATTCCGGCAAGGACACAAAACACACACTTCAGGGGGTTTAAGCGGATGTTATATATGCAACATCACAAGAATACTTGAGGTAAGTATTCTAGATGTTGTGAACGCTTCCGAGAGTGAGAGGTGAGGTCTTCTAGGTTGACAAAGATAATATGGATAAGGCCATGAAAGCAGAATGTCATGGCCCACTGAAAAGTGATTCCATTATTTTTAACCCCAAATGGCATAATGAGACATGCAAATGTGCCCCAGGGGGTTGTAAAATAGTTTTTGTAGTGGTGATATTTTCAAATGTGAATTTGGTTATAATCGAAAAAACCATCCATGAAAGAAACAACTTTGTGGTTGACACACACATCATTGATTTGGTCAATGAATAGAGTGGGGAAGTTGTGTTTGGTACATGCCAAATTCAAGTCATTGAAGTCGGTACAGATGCAAACGATACCTTGTTTTTTGTTGATGAGAACATAATTAGAAACCCAAGTGGTATACACAATAGGGTATATGAAACCTACTTTACACAGTTTCTCGATCGCGGGTTTGACGACGAGAGCCTTTGACGAGTGAATGGGTGATTTCTTCTGGTGTACGAGCACAACATCAGGCCATGTGTTGATACGATGTTCGATTATAGATGGATCAAGACCAGGAATCTTGGTATAGGACCAAGTGAAAATGTCACTAAATTATTGAAAAGTGCTTTGTAAAAGGAAACTTATTTAGGGGAGAAAGATGCTCTGAGTGTAATATCTTTGAATACCTCAAGTTTGGTTGATATATTGACCTTGATGGTTGGAAAAATGCTATCCATGTTCCCTCTTCAAACACGTCAGGTGCTGGAATGGGGTTCTTGAACCAGTCTACCTTACCATGGATGAAGTCTTTTGCTTTGGTTGAGTATTGGTCTGACGATGAAGGAGGCTCATCAGGGATAAAAAATGAGCGATGATGCATATCATCCCAAGGATACTCAAGGGTTGAAAGAGACTCAAGGATCTCCTCATCATTGTTAAAACAATGTGTAGATATATCGAAGGGATCCTCAATGACTGAGGAGATAGAAGGAATGCTGGAATTTGAGAGCATGTAGATTGCATTGGTTGTATTCGAGGAAGAAACTAGAGGGTGGATCTCCTCAAGGATGGTAATGTTAGATTCATGGGATGTTTCTGAAGGTTGTGAAGGAGTGACCGATACTCAGGAAATTTTGGTCAATGGTGAGAATAGTGACCATATAGGCTACAAACTGGGCAAGGGTGGTTAGTTCACAAGGACTTATTCTTTACCTATGGTGGATCTGGGACAGTGATGATTGGATTGTCACTGGTCTCATCTATATTGTCTAGGTGGGTGTGAAGGTGAGGAAAATCGATACAGTTTTGTGTCACATGGACTTGGACATCACACAATGTGCAAGTAGGAGCCAAACTTGTTGTTTTCATGGATTTGACTACCTTTCCCCCAACATTCTTTGGAGGAGGAGGGGCAAGAGAAGAGACATGAGTAGTATTTGGTGGAATTGGAGGGGGGTGTGACATCATTTCAATGGGATGGATGGGAGTCAACATGAGATGAGGGGTTCGGAGTGGAGTATGTGAATTGATGTATCACATAGTAATTCCCAATGTAAAATTAGGAAAATTAAGAGTAGCCATGACAAGTTTTCTCACAATGTCGGATGGTGGAAAAAGTAAGGGCATCGTGTGGACTGGGAATGAACCCAAATTCTTCGAGGGTTGTGGTTGGCATTGCGATCGAGGTAGTGAAGGGGTTGGAATGCTACCAAAAGTGATAATGCATAGATTTTATACATCATTCGACAGTGATAGAGATGCTAAGGATAAAAAGGTGTTTGTCATAGGAGCGTTGGAAAACAAGCTCGGTCCAACAGTAGAAATAGATGGAATGGACACGCTATCGATGGTAGTGTTGATAGTGGGAAGGACATGTTCCTGCATGGCCGGCCCATTAGTATCATAGTACATCAATTTGTTGATGGTCATGATGTTCCCATTATGAGGGAACATCAAGATTCGAATATAGTAGATGTGACGTCTCATATTTCATACATGTAACTACGTCCTAGGAAAAGGTTGTAATCAAGTTGGGTGTTGATAGCCTCAACACCAATCAATACTACTTTGATGGAAATATCAATAGGGACATTCGTAAGAATGCCCTCATGCTGAGTAGAGAGGACATTATAGGCATGAAGAGCGATCGTGGAAGGTTGAAGGATGGGTGATTCGAGTTTATGCCAGAAAAAGGTTGACACAACACAGGTGGATTCCCCATCACCAATGATGCATCGATGGATTACTAAATTTGGATTATGACTAGAACTTGGAAGGCGATGGATGATGGCATCCTTGTCTCTCCTTGATCTAGGTTTAAAGTGATCAACCTTGAATTAGAGGGATCAATGGAATGTAGCACCACCAACAACGCTTTACATTGTGAAGGAAAATTTTTGAGCAATTCCAAAGTGGACATGTCTTTGGGATATTGAGCCAAGTCATCAACGATACTAAAATTGAGGGAATCTCTGGAAGTGGCATTGTTTACAACATGACTAATAGGGAACCATGGGACTCTGGAATCCCTATCAGTTGGGGGTCTCGATAAGTGCAAAGACATATTAGGATTCATAGAGGTAGATTCCAGTGATGGGTCAACAGTTTATATGGTGGAGCCATACTGGTTTCGTTGAGTATTGAGGTTGAATTTGAATGATAATGTCATAAGGTGATGGACATCGGCCTCAATAGGTTGGGTTGCAGTAGTGGTTGCGGGATCTTGTGGGGCCATGGGTGTTAAGGTTAACCTTGACTCGGGATTAAGTCAAAGGTGGTTTAGGTCTTGCACATGGTTTGTTATATCCCATGGTATTGTCCCATGGTATTGCATGTGATTAAGCCTTTATAAGGCTTGAGGAGGCTCCATTGTAGAGTGGCCTGGAGGTGAGCGGTGACTAGCTCGCTTGGCTTGGATGGCCGGTTTTGGCCATGTAATGAAGATCTTCATTGTTGTTGGTTTTCCCCGCATGGGGTTTCCAGGGTATATTGTGTGTCTCTATGTGAATGTTGCTTGCAATATTTATTTTCTCACATATTGGTGTTTAATGATGCTCGTTTTAACCTAACAACTGGTATCAGAGCCATGGTTTGGCTTGGTTATGCTCGTTGGTGTTTCTATGTTGAATCAAATTGTGGGGTGCATGTTCGGTGGTACCCGACACCCTAGCAGTAATTTTTTGGTCCATGTGAAACTTAGCCGTAGGCAAGTTTGGATTTATCTGGATGCTAAAAGCACAAGGTATCCCTCTTATGCGCAAAGAAGGGATGTTGCATCAAGTGTGGAACGAACCACTAGGTAGGTACGAGGGTGGCAGGTGTACTCGTAGCCTAGCTTGATGTGGATCGGAGAGGTTGAGTCTTCGATTGAGGGAGAAATGTGAGATGGTTTAATCTCGGTTTTGGGACCAAGATAGATGAGCCATGTATGTGAAGAGAATTCCTAGAGAACTGGTGGTTACAGTGGCCGATGACCCATGTAATCCGGTAGATGGATTTTTCTTTATATGGACATCAATGACAGAGTTTGGATGTAGGTACAAAGGGAGCATGGCAAAAGATGAGCAAGGAAGTGAGCATGGAAAACGAGAGGATGAAGCAACGGATGGTGATGGTGTAGTCACCATGAAGGCACATGAAAAAAAAAATGTAATGGAGCGGTTTGCATGTAAATGAGCATATGGCTGTAAGACCTGGTAAGGCATGCATACCCCTGGTAACTCACCGGTAAAGTTGGGAGATAGACCTAGATGATAGGGGGGTGTATGTAAGATTCCTCGGTAAATATTTGAGGGGAGTTGGTGATTACTCCAAGTCAAGTTTAAAGGGGGGATTGTTAGGGTTAACCTTGACTTGGGATTAAGTCAAAGGTGGTTTAGGTCTTGCACATGGTTTGTTATAGCCCATGGTATTGTCCCATGGTATTGCATGTGATTAAGCCTTTATAAGGCTTGACGAGACTCCATTGTAGAGTGGCCTGGAGGTGAGCGGTGACTAGCTCGCTTGGCCTGGATGGACGGTTTTGGCCATGTAATGAAGATCTTCATTGGTGCTGGTTTTCCCCGCATGGGGTTTCCAGGGTATATTGTGTGTGTCTATGTGAATGTTGCTTGCAATATTTATTTTCTCGCATATTGGTATTTAATGATGCTCATTTTAACCTAACAAAGGGATGGGTTGCAACCATTCCTTGCTATGGTAGGGGGTTTTGGAGCTCCATACGTGGAGTACCTGGTGGTGCTAGGTTTAGTTGTGTTAGAGAAGCCATGTTGGGATCATGTTGACTATAGTTTTGAATTAACTTCTTTAACGATTCAAATGGGGACACTGATGACTGTAATGGGTGTAAGTGTTACAGATGGCACATGAATGGTTGGTATGTAAGTGTGGGTTCTTCCTAGTTTGAGCAGGATGCTGGGGATTCTGTGTAGAAGGTTAAATGCCATTGTTGTTTGGAGGGTTGGACTGCTGGATTCCTCCTTGGGATTGGTTGTCGCCTTGATTCCTACCTCTCTTGTTCTTTCCCTACCCTTGTTGGTTATTGGGGGTGAGTTGGTTAGGTAGGTTCTGTTGTGTGTATACATGTCCCATAGAAATAGGAGGAGTCAGGGATAGAGCCGAAGTGGGTTGCATAGGTGGTGCATAATAGACCGGAGGAGATGGTGGGGCTGCAAAGACGACCATTTGGACATAACACGAGTGTGTAAAACAAGTCAGTCCATGAATTTGAGGAGTTGGTGCAGAAGGCGCATAGGAAGAGGTGGCTCCAGACTGAGTCATTACATGTGAATAATCAGGGGCATAACTATGAGGCGCATAGGAGTAAGTAGCTCCATATTTTGCTGTCACACGTGCGTAATCGGGGGAAACATTATGGGTGTTACCCGGATGGGGTGGCATCATGGGAGAGGCTAGATAAAATTGAGGGTGCTGGGTAATGGAGCCGATAACTCCATCATTAGCATGAGATTCCCCCAGCATATCATATCATGAGGTGTCGGACTGGGGATCATTAGGTATAACGGTATACAAGTAACTGGATTGGGCATAGATCATATCTAACTGCTGAGCCTTAAGGATGGATTCTTCTTCGGTTCGTGGTTGCTCAGATGCGATGTCCCTGGCTATGGGGTGGATTAAGGTTTTGAGGAACCAATCGAGGAAGATCCTATCTTCTAACTGGATCTTACACAAGCTATGACGAAGACACCATTCATGGATATGATTCTCGATATGGGTAGTTGTGTTCTTCCAACAAGACAGTAGGATCTCCACTCCCTTGTCATAATGGATGGGTAACTAGAAGTATTGAAGGAACATAGAAGTGAGAAATGAGAATCCAAGGTAAGTAGCATGAGGCAATTAAATATACCACTTAGCCACAAAACTAGTGAGTGTGAGATGGAACAACCTTAATCGAATGGAATCATCCACAATGTTGTTAGATGAACACCACAGGTTGAATGACATGATGTGATTTTGAGGGTCCTCTCCTTCCTTTACCTCAAACTTAGGGACATATGAAGGAATATTGGTAGGCATAGGAGGCCATTGTGGGTTGTGAAGAATGTAGTCATTGGTTAACGGTGCCAAATCTGGCAGGTTCATACTAGCCATAAAAGGTAAGCTAGAGCCGAGGTTGGATCAAGAAGGACCAACCATGGTGTTGGTAGCTACAGAAACGTAGTTCCCATGCTTAACTCAGGGTGGATGAGGTTGACTTCTTACAGTATGAAAAGTCACTGGTATGGAAGGAATAGTGGGAACCAACGTGGAGGGGCCACTTCCCCTAGGCATAAAAGGTGGAATGGTATTGATAACGGTGGCTGGAATGGAACTGCCACTAGTGGGAAGTGAACCAACAACAGTGTGTGCGGTAACAAGGGGCCCACTAGAACCAGGAATTATAGGCCCGGTGGAAAGGATACCCATGATGATGGGTGGAATAGACGTAATCCCACTACTAACAATCCCCCCTTTAAACGGGTCAATATGTGCACCAGCCATGGGGTTAGATGGAGCAATGAACAAGGTGGGTTTGGATAGATATGAATCTGAATCAGACTCATTGTCCGTATGTGGATTTGAAGGTGGTGAGTGACGTCGAAGATGACTCCGATGGTGATAGTTTAAAGAATCGAACTGGGGGGTGTACCCCCTAAGCCTATGTGAGTAGCATGGTGGAGCTATGATGGCATGTTTGATTGTTGTGTAATGAATGAAAACACAAGAGGATCAACCGTAGGCTTAGAAACCAAACTAGAACCAAGTGTGTAGGAGGAGAGTGTATGTAATGGTGGCTGACAAGACAAAACCAATCTCTAAAACCAAACTATGACTATGGGTCACAGTAAGGAAAGTATACAACAAAGTGGCCAGAAAGACAACAAGAAGCACTACCTATCAAATAAAAATGATTCATTAACCTATGGGGTATGCATGCAATCAAGATCCTAAATACAAGCTGGGAGCCCCTCACAAATTGCATCCTCCTCAGGGTGATGAAATCCTAGTCAAACAATATGAAATGGAAGAACAATAAAGGCTAAGAGAATCCCACTATGGAGAAGGACCCATGGATAAATGATCCCTAGAAGTGTGTAAACTAGGCTACCTCCTCCATGACACGTCCATTTGGTTTACTGATGCTTCAGCCCTTTGGCCCTTAACACCCAATATATGTTGCCATACACGGGGAGGACTATGAAGGTTTAGTATTCGGTACAAGATGGAGTGTGGTAGTCCAACCTGACTTCTCGAACCCCTTCATTGTGGCTTACACCTCCTGAGTAGGGGGCCTCTTGAGAAATTGGCTATGACTATGTCAAAAAATACAAGAGGTGTAATGTCTCTGACCCTTCGACCGGCAAAGATGACGCTACCATGAACATGGATATATATAAAATGCTAAAACAAAATGCTTTGAACTAGAATGTGCATACATGATTATTTTTCATACATAGTGGAAACAAACATACAGTCATTCAACATGTCCATCATAATTTATTAACAGTAAATATAATTGAAGAGGTAAAACAGACAAGGTTACTTATCTTAATCCTGCAACCATCTACGTCGCTACAACATTCCACCCAACCATATGCCAGCGTGCTCCTTAATCTCTCAGCAACGCTGCCACCCCCGAGTTGGGCATGATTCCACAAGGATTAAGGAACAAGCAGGCTTACACATAGCCAAGGATACACAACACATAGCTAAGCTAACACAATTGGGTTTATCAGGCCATTAACAAGACAACCAAGCCAACATGGTCAGGTTCATTAGGCCATATAGGAGCTAGGAAAGGCTAAATGATAAGATGGTGAGCTCATTATAGATCTAGGGAAACCTACACCAGAACTAGCCCAACTTCTAAAACACCCACGCACACCCAACACAAGTAATCAGTCCCTTCTCTACTACACAGTCCCTCAAGCCCTGACTTCTCTTCCATTGCTATTCAGGGGTTGTGGAGAAGAAAGCTAGCCCTTTATCTCTATCTGTGTGGTTTCCAAACACACCAGGTTTATCAAGCAAACCAATCCCTCATCCCTGCTCCCAACACAGTCCGAAGACCAACCATTACACGCATGCAATCAATCAGCAGTTACAGCTTAAACAGGGAAAATGACTCCTGAGTTGTTCTTGGCCATATCGTGGCCAAAACAACTCCTAAGAAACCTACAACAACCCACAAAACGTAACATCAAGCACACCCAATAAACGTGGGGAAAACAATGGCCCATTCAAAACAATGAATTCACCGAGAAAACTTACACAGTCCGAAGATGGAAAGAAACGCTAGGTTCACAACTGGGCAGAGGATAACATATACACAAGCCAAAAATCAGTAAGGAAAACTTACACACAGTCCCTGAGTGTAAAAATGGCTCTCCACAGGAAAAATCATGGGTGATAGTGACTGAACGCCCCCCATCTTGCTGTGTGAGTAACAACAATGCAGAACCCAGTGCATGACAGAAGATTTACACCAAATCCCAAATATGAATGGAAACACACCAGATACCTCTATATGAAAGGCACAAATGACAGTCAAAATGCCTCCCTCTCCTGCCTCCGTGAGACTAAAAGCAGAGAAGAAGTTCTCTACCTGAGACACAGGATGTTTTTCCTTTCGTGAGAATGAGTGGAACTACCATCCCTACGTGAGGATGAACCGACAATGGAGAGAATGGAATAGTGGAGAGAATGGAGTGTCCGCTTGGAGTGATGGCAGTGGTGGTTTTTTCCTTGCCAACGTGAGGGTCAACCTGCTAGTGGAGTGTGCGTGTGGGCAAGGACTGACAGTCCTGCCACACTCCACTCCTCAGCCATAACTACCCAAACTAACAACAGAACTTTTAATGGTGGTAGTTGGATAGGACAAGGTGGTGACACATGGATTTTTCCCCATTGGTTCATGGTTTAATAATCCCCCCCCCTTATCCTTGGAAAAATCATGCCCCTTCTCAATTTAGTTGCCGCAAACATAGTTGGTTGGGTTATTTAATTAAAGATGCATATTTACATGATGAAAAAACTTAACATGTGATGTATATCACGATATACCATCGGCAACTATTCCAATCGCCGAAACATAACACAACTAAATCGATGGTGGGGCTTTTACCTTTAGCTTTGCACCATGATTAATTACAATATATGCATCATGTACATTTAATGCAATGGGGTCAAAACTGGGGTGTTACATTCCCCTCCCTCTTCAATAGTACTGTCCTCAGTGCTTTACAAAATTTCAACAAAATGCTATACTAGTATCGCCTCAGTGATCCACAGAATTGAACAAAAATAGATGTGCTAATCACATGGTATCCTCCAGCTCCCATGTAGCCTCTTCAGGTCTGTATTTCTCCCATTGCACCTTTACCTACCCTATGACCCAGTTTCGGAGCATTGTCACCTTCCTGTCGAGGATGCGCATTGGCTTGATTTGAAACTCTCCCTCAGGTTCCACCTAAATCACATCCCAATTTATCACATGGTTAGGATCATGTACATATCTCTTAAGCAAAGAAACATGACAAACATTATGAGCCCTAGTGCTAGCAGGAAATGCAAGTCTATATGAAACTGGCCCTATTCTTTCAAGCACTTCAAACGACCCACAGTATCTAGGTGACAAATTGGCACAACTTCCAAGCTTCAAGGAACTATTCTTTTCTCTCACTCTGAGGTAAACATGATTTCCAACACTGAACTCCCTGTTCACCCTATGCTTATCTACATAGCTTTTCTGTCTGTCATGTGCTGCTTTCAGATTCTGCCTGATCTTTACAACCTCTTGCTCCATTTCCTTGAGCAATTCTGGTCCAAGCACAATCCTTCTCACTGGGTTATCCCAAGTCACTAGTGTCCTACACCTTCTTCCATACAAAGCTTCATATAGACTCATCCGCAAGGATTCCTGCTATCCATTGTTATAAGCAAACTCTACCAAGTGTAAGTAATCTTCCCACTTGGTTGGTTTTTCCATCTCGTACATGCAAAGCATATCTTCAAGCACTTGGTTCACTCTTTCTATCTTCCCATCTATTTGAGGATGGTATGCAGTGCTGAAGTTGAACTTTGTACCCAAATCTACAAACAACTCCTTCCAAAAATTGGAAGTGAAATTGACATCTTTGTCAAAGACTATTGTGTTCGGTAATCCATGCAATTTGAAAATCTCCTTCATGAATATCTTTGCAATGTCGTCTGTCTTATGCATAGACTTCACTGGTATAAAATGCGCTGCCTTAGTCAACTTATCTACCACAACCATGATGGAATCATGTTGTGTCCAAGTCATTGGCCATCCTATAATAAAATCCATGGAAATAACTTCCCATTTCCATTCTGGAACTGGAAAAGGCTGCAACAAGCCTGCTGGATGTTGATGCTCAACCTTTACCTATTAACATTTCATGCACCTAGAAATGTATTCAGCCATGTACTTTTTCATTCCTAGCCAAAAGTACTGCTTTCTAGAGGTAGCAATTGTCTTCTGATATCCTGGGTGACTAGAATACGGAGCTTGATGGATTTCATCCATAAGAACTCTCCTTAAATATTCTACATTTGGAATATAAATTCTACCTTTATAAGTGAGAAGTCCATCTTCTTCCAATTTATATTCTTCATACCTCTTCTCAAGACTTTGTTGTTGCAATTTGTCTTTTCCCTGCTCATACAATTAATCTCCAACAGCATGACTAACAATCTTCTACCTCAAATTTGGTTGGAAAATACTAAGAGATGCCACATGCATTTCTTGCACCTTCCTGCTGAGTGCATTAGCTACCTTATTATCTTTCCCTTTTATGTGCTTGATTTCAAAATCAAATTCACATAAAAATTCCAGCCATCTGGTTTTCCTAGCATTCAAAGTAGGCTGATCAAATAGATACTTCAAACCACAATGGTCTTTTCTGAGCTCAAATATTTTACCCATCAAGTAATGCCTCCACATCTTGAGAGCATGTACTATGGCTGCAAGCTCTAGATCATGAGTGGTGTAGTTCTTCTCATGCTCCTTCAGCTTTCTTGACTCATAACATATCACGTGGTTGTCCTGTATAAGGACTCCTCCAAGCCCTTGTTCGCATGCATCGGTACACACCACAAAATCTTTCTCTAGATCTGCAACTTTCAATACGGGTGCATTGGTGAGAAGATTCTTCAACCACTGGAAACTTTCTTCACACCTTGACATACATTCTAACTTCATCCCTTTTTTTTTGCAAAGAAGTGATGGCATGTGCAACTTTGGAAAATCCCTCAATGAACCTTTGGTAGTATCCTGCAAGTCCCATAAAATATCTTAAATCTGTCACATTTCTTGGAGTAGGCCAATTCATAATGGCTGCAATCTTTTCAGGGTCCACATATATACCCTCCTCAGAGACAATGTGACCCAAATACTGAATTCTATCTCTATAGAAGTCACACTTGCTTAGTTTTGCATATAGCTGATGCTCCCTGAGCAATTGCAATGTCAATCTCAAATGCTCTTGATGTTCCACCTCATTCTTAGAATAAACAAGAATGTCATCAAGGAAAACAAGAACAAACTTGTCCAAATCTTTGCTGAAGACACTATTCATAAGGCACATAAATGTAGCTGGTGCATTTGTGAGACCAAATGGTACCACTACAAACTCATAATGTTCATACCTTGTCCTGAAGGATATCTTATGAATGTCTTCATCCTTGATTCTTACCTGATGGTAACCAGACCTCAAGTCAATTTTGGAAAATACCTTTGCTCCCCTCATTTGATTGAAGATGTCATCAATCCTAGGAAAAGGATATTTATTCTTCACCGTAACCTTGTTCAATTGTCTGTAATCAATACACAACCTGAGTGTACCATCTTTCTTCTTTACAAACAGAACTGGTGCTCCCCAAGGAGACACACTCGGGCGTATATACTTCTTTTCCAACAACTCTTGCAGTTGCATCATCAATGCTAGCATCTATGGTGTACTCATCCTATAGGCTGTCTTGGACGCTGGTGCTGCTCCTGGCACAAGTTCAATTGTGAATTCAATGTCCCTCTTTGGAGGAATCCCTGGAATCTCATCGGGAAACAAATCCATGAATTCCTGTAACACTTGATAGTCTTCCAACCTATAATTTTCATCCCCTGTTGCCTCCAAAATCTGAGCTACATACAATTGGAAACCCTTCCTACAAAACTTCTTTAATTGCATTGCTGAAACCTTTCGTATTGAAATAACCTTTGGAATACCTTTCACGACTGCTAGGTTCCCTTCTTCATTCATGCATTCGAAAGTGTTATTGTAACAGTCAAGCTTCACCCTGTGAGATTATAACCAATCCATTCCAATGAGAACAACATAGGAACCAAGCGGTAGAACATTCATATCTACACACATGACCAACCCATTCATGACCAAAGGACATTTCTCTACCACTTCAGTGACCTTTCTCTTAGCTCCAGTGGCTAGCTGAACTAACCAAGACTTCCTATGCTTTAATTTATTAAAAGCAAAAATATCCACTACTCTAGGATTAATGTAACTGTGTGTAGAACCATGGTCAATCAAATTAGAAACAAATTGTTCAACAATCTTACCTACAACTTCAACCACATTTGACTAGTGATCTGCCTAGCGGTCCTCCAGTGCTGCGTAAATCCTAGGGACTGCCCTTGCTACTTGACCCACTGTTTCTGCTTCTTGAATGTTATAAGCCAGTCTTGCACTCTCATTCTTGAGTGGCCAAGTTCTATGCATGTGGGGTCCTCCACATTTCCAACATTGAAGTGCCTCTCTATTCTATTGTGGATCTTTAGGCTTTTCTCCTATCACTCTAACTGGCTTACTCACAGCTTGGGATGGCTGCTTCTGCTAATTCCTGAAGTTAGAAGGTTTGAAAACTTTCTTTATTTGGTAAAACTTCTCATTCTTCTTGTCCTTCCACGCCTTATGGTAATCGAGTTTACCTTTGATTTTCTCATATCAATACTTAGCCTTCCTTATTTCTTCTTCAAGAGTTCTAGGTTCATAAAACTCAATTCTATATTTGTAAGGATGAGGAAATCCACATAGAAAATGTTGGACCTTTTCTTTTTCATCTCTGATGTACAAGACATACCTCAACAGCTCCAAAAATGTATTTGCATACTCTTCCATGGTATGCTGTCCCAATCTCAGCTCATGGAACTCCTTAATCTTGTCATCATAATACCTGTCAGAGATGTATTTATGCTTGAAATACTTCTTGAACTGTTTCCACTTAAGTATCCTTTCATTGATCCTCTTTACTTTCTTGGAGTGTTCCCACCAAATGGATGCCCTTCCATTCAAATTGAATATGGCAACTCTTTCCTTCATGTTTCCTGAATAATCATGCACTTGAAAGTACTTGTTTATCCCAAGAAGCCAAGGCTTAGCCTCTTGTCCAGTCTTTACCTCAGCATCAAATGTAGGAGGTTTAGCCTTCTTAAATTCATCCTGAGAGTGATCCCTATGGTGTCTCTTTCTTTTTCTTTTACAAGAAGAAGAACTTGAATCCCCACTGGATTCTTCAGAGTCAGATGATCCAGTAGAAGTCCTTCTCCTTCTCCTAGTATTGCTCTTACTGCCTTCTGGTTTTGTTGTACCTTGTCTAGAGTCTATCTTTATTTGTAAGTCTGTCAAACTCTACAACATAGTAGCATTCAACTGATGCTACTCTTCCTGGGATTTGATCAAGATTCTCATGGTGGCTGCAACATCTGATGGTGTCTCTTGGAATCTCCTTCCGATAGAATCTATGTCATCATTTCCATTAAGGAAATTTTCTCCCATGGCATCTTGCCCATGCTTGTAAGAATCCCAAGCATCATATCCATCATGGGTTCTCATAACTGAACCACCACTTACTTACCAAACTACACTACCTAGAATACTGCTCTTGAAGGTGACTATGATTCTGCAAAAGTGTTAGTAACACAACTGTTAGATGCATAACATTGATATAAATCAGAATCACTTACCTTCTCCTGGAAAAATCATAAGATAACAATTTTTCCCCAACACAAGATTTTCTTCATCAAAGAACGTCTATCTAAGGGGGATGACAGGGATCAAGGGAGATTTCCCCCTTGTGGCTTCCGCCACTGCAGGGTAGGTCTAGGGCAGCGCCCTCATTTTTTTTTTGTAAATCTTGAATTTTTACGCAATCTAGCGCATAAGATCACTCCCACTTTTCTTCTTTTCAGCCCTAAAAATCCACTGAAAAACCACTGAAAATCCCACTTGAAAAACTCAAAATTCCCTGGTACAAGATCGAGTCTCATCTGAACTAAAATTCTGATGTTTCAGTGGTCAGTACAACTAACTTCCTCTGCTAGTCATTGGTGATTAGATCCACTAAGAACTACCGCATTGGTGATCGAATCCTCTACTCATCGGGCGGCTAGTTCCATGGGCAACCGCAACAACGACCAACGAACTCTCTGGGGTTTCCGCATCCACAATCCCATCGGCGATTAGAACCCCTAGTTACTGTGGCATCAACAGTCAGAACAACTATCCATTGGAAGGATAGTCCACTAAACATCCGCAATGGTGGGTGCGCGCGCAACTAAATCCTTCCGACTTCATCGGTGGTTGTTCAACTAATTTTCTTTCGATGCATCGGTGGTTGTTCAACTAATTTTCTTCCAACACATCGGTGGTCCAAACCACTAACTTTCGTCGATCGCCGATGGTCTCAACTCTTAGACAAATTTTTCAAAAAAATTTCTCTTCTTCTTTCCGCAGAACATAACATCTATCAGTGGTCAGAACCATGAAGCGCTATGTGTCAGTGAACCCAACAACTATTTTCTACCAATGGAATCAATGGTCTGAACAACTAAATTTCGTTGATGCCAAAATTCAATATCGGGTGTTTCTTCCACTACATCGAGCCGGCGTTTCAGTGGTATTCGACTAACCTTCACTGATATTGCATCCCCCACATCCACTAAGTTCCGTTGATAGCCGATGAGAACTTAGAAAATTTTCCTACAATTTTTCTTCCAATTGTCCTCCATTGGGTGTTCTTCTGCCTAGCTCTCCGCTGCATCGGAAGTCCTTCCCACCAAGTTTTTTGATGAACTGACAGTTCAGATACTTAGACAAATTTTGTGAATTTTCTAGTCATTCACCGATTTCTTCTGGGAAAAAGGCTACATGCCTCTGCTTACTAGTTCTTCAGGACCCATAGAGGCCCATGCTGATACTTGCAAGCTCTAATACCACACTATAACGTGCTTGACCCTCCGATCGGCAAAAATGACGCTACCATAACATTAAACATCTAGGCTAAAAGCCCCATGAACATGGATATATATAAAATGATGAAACAAAATGATTTGAACTAGAACATGCATACATGATTATTTATCATACATATTGGAAGCAAACATACAGTCATTCAACATGTTCATCATACTTTATTAATAGTAAATATAATTGCAGAAGTAAAATAGACAAGGTTACTTATCTTATGAAGAACTCGTCCCGCAACCAGCTATGTCGCTACAACATTCGACCCAACCATAGGCCAGCGTGCTCCTTAATCTCTCAGCAACACTACCACCCCCAAGCCAGGCATGATTCCCCAAGGAACAAGGAACAAGAAGGCTTACACATAGCCAAGGATACACAACACACATCTAAGCTAACACAGTTGGGTTTATCAGGCCATCAACAAGACAACCAAGCCAACATGGTCAGGTATATCAAGCCATCCAGGAGCTGGAAAAGGATAAATGCTAAGCTGGTGATGTCATTAAGGAGCTAGGGACACTTACACCAGAACTAGCCTGGTATTAGGAACCACTGCATTTAACTTTAAGAAATGATGTCTCTCTATTCTGCAAGTGAGATAAGATGTCTATTTTATATGCATATGTTTTCGTTTTAGTTTGTTTTGAGATTGCAGATGCGTAAAAGTACATAGAGACATGGAACAATATTTCAGAAGAAGAATATTGATAGATTTTGAAATATTTTGAAATTCTTATTTTTCTAAACTAAATATATTGTTGTTTCATACTGCAGGTTGATGAGGGGATGAACAAGGCAACAATGTTGTAATGGTGGATTCATAGAAAATTTTGTAAGAGAAACCTTTAATTATTTTGATGAAATACGATCTGTAGGTAGGTATCTCAATTATTTCATATATATAATTTTTTTCCATGAGAAACCATAGTTAAATCCCATGAACTAAATCCTTCTTCATGATGCTTCTAACTAGCAACAAAAGGATTGAGCTATGTGTAGATTTGAATCAGATAGAAAATGATTACCTTAGGTAAAAGGATGATTTCATATGATATTGACTCCACCCACTCCCTTGGGCACGCTGATATGACTAATGCATACGAAATTGCTTATCTTCCTCCCATCCCATTGCTTGCACCATGATTGTGAAGATGCTAACTAGTTGAAGGTAGTGCAACTGCTTGAAGGAGGTTAGCAGGAAGTGAAGAGATAATGAATCCAATTCTGATTTGAGTTATTATGAGGTTAAACAGTGTAGAATATTAATTGAATATTTGTGAGCTGAAATAGGTGCAGAAGCTTCAAAAAGGCGGTGCATGGATATCGATAGCTACTAACAATTGGAAATTAAGGGGATGTAGAGAAATCATGGAGGTGTCAGAGGCAACAGAATCAATGTTTCATTCAATGCTTCACTTAGAAACTCACAACTTTGCCATCGCTTGGGCAATAAGACCCTCAATATTTCAACCATTAACATCTAAGCAAAAAAATTGAAAACTTAGGATAAAGGCATCGCATGAAATCATAAATCTGAAAACTATGAAAACTATGTTAAAAGTTTGGTTAGTATGAAAATGTCCAAATCAAATTAATAGGTAGTCAAAACTATTAATAGTTGGTCAACGACTAAATAGATACAATATACACTGCCTAACGTCAGGTATAATAAGGCCTCCAATATGATTATTAGTCATATTTAGGATAAATTGTTTCACAAACTATGCTAAGATTAATACAATTACGTTGCGAAATTTCTTTAGTCCCTTTTTCTTTTAGCAAGGACTAATAGGAAAAATTCATTATTTTTTTAGCCTACAACTTTGGTTTCTTTGTAAACCTCCTTAGGAAGCTGCGTAAATGTTAAGTATAACAACAGTTTTGAGATAATCACATTGTGGAGAATGTATATCATTATAAAGTGGATTTATAACACATATCCCACTTATATATAATAAACAAGAAAAACTTGGAAAGCAACTAAGTTTCTGTCTAAGGGATTGTTAGGAGTACCACACAGTTTAATTGTAGCCTTGTGAACTAGAACAAGCAATAATATAAAAGTAAAAGAATTAGATAGCAGTAATATAAATAACTTATATAATATTTATTACTTAATTTTAATTTTCGTTTTAGATTGTTGACACATGCACTGAACCACATGATTAACCAACACTACTTTCCAAGTTCCAAGACATTGATCAAGGAAATATATATTATATTATGTGTAGTGGATACATAATTTAAATAATAAATGTTAATTTCTATATAAAACAAGAGCCACGAGGTGGCAATGTCCCCGCCATTGTTAATAGCCCTTGTTATAAGACAAATCAATCTAAAGATGAGAGTTAACCATAACAAAAAAATGTATTTTCTATTGTAAAATACGTTATCTCATCTCATGTGATCAACAAGAAGAGGTATACACATGTAATTCTCATTGAATTTTGTCATCAATATTGAATTGACCAAGCTTTTACAAGAAGTAGCACTCTCCTTAAACCTCCTAATCCTAATCTTTTTTGGGAATTGCTTCCTCAAATATTCAAATATTTTAAAAACCTCATAATGTACCAAAGAACAAGAACTGCAGCATCCCTAAGATATAACTCTAGTAACATATAAATAATTTGGTTCAAAATATGACAACATAATTTATAACATTAGATACAATATCCATCTTCTTATATAGGTTCGCCAAAGTGTTTGTCGAAAATCAAGCCATTCTATTTATGTCATTTTCCTAAATAGAACAATATTCATCAACATTCATCATATGAAGAACAAGGCATATCTTTTCAAACCTAAAAGTTTATTCCAAAGGTTCTTATCAAGAATATATCCATGCCTATTGCTATAGTAAGTTAATTGAGTACAAGAATTTCCTCATTAAATCTTGAAACCTAAGTG
>LPNX010830697.1:253417-264299 GCA_001517045.1 Pseudotsuga menziesii | reverse complement strand
TACATAATATTTCATTCCTTAAAAACAACACTAACACACTTCAAGACATTTTATCTTTATCTAATTTGAATTCTTTTCAACTTCATATATTTATCTAACAAAACTTTTGAGTATTTGGACATTTAAACATCTCCATGTGAACTTATTTAAACTTGTTCCATAAAGAAAGTGTTTGCCACATAGGCATGGGTAAAAAAGTGAAAAGTGCATAAGCCCACTCCGTACCTAAAGTTAAAGTAATTTCTTAAAGCACTGGTCTGACCTAATAAGTATGAGTTCATGTGTGCATGCGAGATATGGGGTCAGGTTTCTAGCTTTCCTGATTGGGGATAATTACATATCTAAAAGCTAACAAATAAGGTGTGGAAGGGGGTCTCCTCTGTAGTGTATCCAGTGTGGTGGGCATTAGGGAGGAAAGGTAAGGGTAAAACCCTATAGCACAAAGAGCCACGGGGAAGATCCTGATACTCAAACCATAAATAGAGAAATCAAAATCCTGAAGCCATCATGTTTTTCAAATATATTCATGGCAAGATGTAAATATTCATGTATTTGCAATTGAATAGAGAAATTTAATGGTAGTAAAGAAAATTGAATAGGAATGTGTAAACATGATGTAAATATCCATGTATTTGTAATTGAATAGAGAAATTTAATGGCACTAAAGAAAATTGCATAGGATTTTGCTTACCTACATCAACATATCGGTCGCGTTGAAGGCCATATCCCTTGTGTTGAAGGCCAGCTGAAGCTAAAAAAACATTATCAAAACAAGGAAGGAACCATTTTAGTCTGCATATGGACCTGGCAGCATAAGAGACAAAGGCAAGATTTCAAGAATCTTCTTAAGCCTCACAAATACAAAATTGCATCCATTGAAGTTGAGCAGGTCACTTCTTTAATGAATCTCGAGATTCACACTATACAAAAACTTTAGAATCTCTTCCCAAGCTTAGACGATACTCTTTCATATATTCATTGTTAGTAACTGCATGTGTCCATTCCATCCAGTGAAATTCCCACTATATATATTAATCGCAAAAAATAGTATCTACCCAACAAAACTAGAATCCCATTCTCCTTTAAAAAAACCTGAATTTTTCTCATAAAACAGACATCATCTTACTTTCTCCTGGACAAACAACTGATGTATGCTAACAGCAGATCAACTGCAGGGAAAATACTTTATCTTAGCACAGGCATACTTCTCAGCATCAGGATTTCCCTTTGATAACGCTACTGCAACAGCTATACTTGAATACTAAGACAATTCAGCTCTATCATATGAAGAGCCCATCATGCCATTCCTTCCTGTTTTCAATGATTCTAAGACTGCAGATGATTTCTCCACAAGTCTCTGAAGCTTAGCAAATGCCAAGGTCCCACAAACTGTAGACAGAGATCTCTTCCTCACTGTAGGATTGGATCTGCAACGCTGCCCAGGTAGCTCTGCAATGGATTCCAAGGCCAAAGGCTTCAAGCTGCATTTAATAACATATCCTTCATACGGCCACATACTGCTATACTGCAGTCCTACTACTATGGAAACTATGGATCTTTTACTACAGATTTTCTAGATAAACCAATAATTGAGTTCGATTATACTAGAAAGGGTCAAGCCATTCAACTTGCCAATTAATCAACTTATGCAACTTTCCACGCTCCTTATGGACAGAGTTACATCAATCCTAGTTGTCAAATAAAATCTGGTAGTGTTAATTGTATCCTCGTTTGATTTGAGGAAGTTTTTTCATTTTCCAGTTTGGACTATCAACCTAATCACTGCCAATTCACTTTATATGTTTATGTACATTCTATTCATTTGTTATATATTCATATAACAACCCAGAAACTCAAATAAACCAAAGACTGTACACAGTGTTCTCAATCAAATGGGGCTAGAATGTCGCTGATATACGCATATCTAAGTGCAACATATAGAATGAATAAACGAGAATCCTAGATACCATTAGTAAAAATATGGGTTCTAAGGGAACTTTACCAATACCGCCTTTATTGGTGGATGCACTGAGGTTTGTAAATTCACGAGTTCATCGGTACCGCCCAGAATGAATCGCATAAATCAGGGCTTGCAATAGCTCGATCTAAGCCTATCTATCAAGGCAATAGGGCAAAGCAATAAGCAGTTCTCTTAACCCTATTGATAAGCCCGCCGAATACTAAATTAGGCTGAAGTCACAGAGAATCTGTGTTATAGTTTCATTTTCACCAATCGATCTAGTTGCCATTGAAGCACCACCATAGTTTAAACAGTCGTCGTAGCACCTAGACTAGCATCCCTGCCTATTCGAAAGAAAGCAATGCTTGGGGTTGACCTGGGATCATTGATCTTCTAATGCCCTGTTGTATCGCATAATGGTCCTTATCTTAGACGCTGCGTTGGCTTATTATAAGTGCTTGGTAGGGAGTGTCCAGTAGGCATCACATTTTCTCTAAGCCCGGGCCTAATCTTCATATATCCCTAGGACGTTATTATCTTAAGGGGAGCATTCACCACCGACAACCCTAGATCAAAATACCTACTCATACGCTCCACATGGAGAAACCACTGCCGACTTATTTCATGCTCAAAATATAACACCAGATCTAAAGCGCTCCAACACGCAATGGCATATCTTCGTAGAAGCTCCCACCGTCACAGCTGCTCCATCTCTTCACATGAAGGTGTTATCTATTCTCAAAATGTGCCATGATCACTCTCACACACCGGAGAAAAATATGATATTATATGAATAATATCATATTTATAAAATAAAATATAGTTACAAATAAATCAATTAAAAACCTATATGGTAAATTTGTTGGTGAGAAATGTGTTGGTGCACATATATATACGATGTAACATAAAGTCCATCAATTTGAAATAAAATATAATTTTTAATTTTTAAAACTATAGACAGACATCTTGATGTGTTGATGTGTCATAACAGCAACAAGGCATTTAGCTAGTTCTTTTAGACAGACATCTTGATGTGTTGATGTGTCATAACCGCAACAAGGCATTGAGCTAGTTGGAAGACATGGACTGGATTGTTGTGCAAGTTTCAGTGTGATAAGCATACTTGTACCAACGACAATATTCTAGTGCGTACCTTTAGTTTTGCAGATTTCCTACCCACTTCTTACAATCATACAAAGAGTAGAAATCTTGCAAGCAAGTGAAGGCCAAAAGTATTGTTGTAGCTATCAGAGATAGGAATTGCCACGACCTGAATATATGTTCATTCACAAATTCCACCACAGCAACATTCCATTTTCTATTATAGTATCCGTTCAAATACTTTATAACATTGTCAAGATATCGAACCTTTGTGAGCTTAACGCACTTACCCATGCTGTTCCACAGGCTAGCAACCTCTCCATGGTTTTCTAGGTGGTTGCAAATAATTCCACTTTGTCTTGACAATTTCATATCCTCTTCGGCGTCAATCATTCCGTTCATTAAATTGGTATATCGTGTAAAAACCATCGCACCTGGTGCAACCGAAGCTTCGAATGCCACCAAATTTTGAGGATCACCTCTGTGTTGCTGTCTAACTTTACATTTGGAAGGTAAAGTGTGGCCATCTTTTCATCAAATTTTATTGAGTTGAGATAGAGCACATCCAATCAAAGATAAATGAATTGTAATCCATCATATTGGGTTTCCATGACAAGAAAGTTGCAATTTTGGCCTCAAATGATGGGAAATGGAAAAAAGTGTGTTGGATGCTTCGGAGGACTATCTAAAACTGTCAACATAAGACATATTCATTAAAAACTTATATTACAAATAAAAAAGGTCCAATTTATCATAAATCCATTCCTTTGGAAGATCTCAACAAAGTAAGTTTTACCATCAAAGAAATTACAGCTCGGAATCAAAACAAACTGCATACTTTCCCTTACTTCGGAAGATCTCAACAAAGTAAGTTTTTCCATAAAAAAAAATTACAGCTCAGAATCAAAACAAATGACATACTTGAAAAAAGGTACTTTTCTTCAAAGAACAAAGTAAGTTTTACCATCAAAGAAATTACAGCTTAGAATCAAAACAAACGACATACTTGAAAGAAGGTGCTCTTCTTCAAAAAAAGTAACCTACTTGGAAAATGATACTTTTCCTTAAAATTAGAAACATAAATTGCATCTCAAAAACTAAACAAGCAACATTTTCTAGAACATTTTATTAGAAAACAACTTTTCACTCCAATAAATTCAGGGTTTCCAACTTTTTACGTAAAAGGAGAGCTCCATTCAGGGATTGTTTTTATTATATTCTTTCCATTCTTCGCACCACATCATGAACCTGCTTCCTTCTATGAAAAAATATGAAGAAATGCTCTTAGTGTTTTCCATATCTCTCACATACTTTTCAAAAATCTCAAGATTTGTTAGGCTCTGCTGTTGGCCTTGTGTCAGATTTTCCAGGTCTTTCCATGCCTCTTCTACATATACCCAAAAACATGAGTCCAGAGTGAGGGATGTAGGCTTTGTGCGGGGCCTTTGAGATCTTGAACTGCAAGTTTTTTCTTTCTCTTCCATCCATTTCTGAATAACTTTATAACGATTAGGTCTTCCATTTAAAAGATAATTACCCTTACTATTGGTGCGATAATAATATGCAATATCCAGAGGCTCTACAAATATTCTATATGTGTTGCCAGCATTTATCCACTTATTTTGGGATTGGAAATCACTTGGCAACTCATGATTCTCCCACTTTTCAATAATGTCATCCCAAAACATCCCAAGATTTAACCTATGTCGATCACACGGATATCCTTCAGATCTAGGTTCTTGAAGGTATCATAATATCCAATGCCACCGTTCTTCTCACAAATCTCTTTATACCACTCAAGCTCTACCATAATACTTTGTCTCTGGCTTAATTCAACAGCTAGCTTATCAACAGTTGTATTATACTCGTTTCCAATTTCTCGAGCTCTTCATAGGGCAAGCTGTGCATGATCATTCTGCCAAAGTTATCAACAACATTTCAAGCAATCAATCGGTGTGCCTAACTGAAGAAAATAAAATGCAGAAGTACTACAGGAAAATAAAGCTAAACAAAATTACAGACTTGCAATTCATTATATTGCAATCTTGTTCTATGCACAAGTGTGACTGGGGAGATCACTTTTGCAATCTTGTTCATTATAAAAACTAGCTAAAAACACAAACATTATATGTAATTTTCATCTTATTTTTAGAAAAGAATTGAGTATTACCTGAGCTCCAACACTAGTAGCTTCTAACTGCAAAGAGATTCCCATGTCGTAATTGAATTCAGAATCAGAATTTGCAAATCTAATCCCTCTTTTGGAGGTTTCTATGACATGGTTCAGAACCTTATCATACCCTATATGCTCTAAAAAACACTGCTCTACAATATTATCCAAAGGTTTTTCATGGGTCTTCATTGTCAAATGAAACATCTTCAAAATGGCATCAGAATTGTCAATACAGGCCGCCCCATGGCTTGAGCAAAACATGTAAGTGCCAAAAGGTTTGTATGGGCTTCTCTTTATAACCCCATCTGACCCCCTAGAAGAATGAAGTCCATAGTTTGCCACTGTATCAGTATACTGCAAAACCTTTTTAAGAAGAGTCTTGCAAGCATCTCGAAGAGAAGAATTTGCAACTTTGTCATGCCAATACGGTAGAATAGCAGTCAACGGCTCAGTAATGGACTCAAGCAGTGCCAGGAGCATCCGAGGAACAATATCATGCTGGGAAACCACATGCAAAAAGTTGCCTCCCCAATTCTCATGACCAACTGCTTCAACAAGTCTTTCATCTCCCACTAAAGGGCAACCAAATGTTATACAAAAGGGCGAGCTTTGCCTTACCCTCTTTTCCAGTACCCATAGTGTGGCTAGGGTTGCAACTGCCCCTCCCAAGGAATGACCCACAAATATAACGGGTTTGAGTTTTTTTTTTTTGCGAGTCTGTATAAATCTGCAGCTGATTGATCATGAATAAATCAACAGAATGTTACTTTCCCCTTTGAATTTCAATTATTTCACCTAATAATTGAATAAGTAAACCCTCTTTCTTAATAACTAAGATCATTTTGTCATGACAGTTGTATTTAGATAAATCAATTTACCTTTGTTTTGAAATCTCCTTCATCAAATAAGGATCACAAGAGGAAGCTGTAGCTAGGGTTTTACCCCTAGATTTTGCGAATGAGCACCTACTAAGGAAAATGGATTCCTTAGTAGCAGTTCAGTAAAACGTAAACTAAAAGCTATAACAGAAATAAAAACTAAATCTAAACATGTGCATGAAACAAAACAGCAAAATATAAAGAATGATTTTTTATTGATATTACCTCCAATGTGGAGGTTGGTGAATCCCTTTGAGCTGATCCGAGAGGTTGCTCCGAGCTCCAGCTGCTCCTTCTCTTTCTCCGGTGGTGGAAATGGGCCAAAAGGGGGCTCTCAATGGTGAAAGTAGCTCAAAGGGTGAGCTAGGGTTTCAAGAGCAATTTTGGCAGAGTAAGGGGTCTTGTGATTGTGGATGTGAAATAAGGGGTCTCCACCACCTATTTATAGTTTTTTAGTGGTGGAGTGATGGCCCATGGTTTTGGAAACCATATGGTTTAGGGCAGTTGTTTAGGGTTTTTTCCTCCTTTTTCCTCATTATTTTTTATTTTTTATTTTTTCTTCCCTTTTTAGGGGATTTTGCTATTTTTAGAGGAATTTTGGATATTATGGAGAAAAAAGGTGTTTTTATGGCCTTTTGGAGGCATTTTAGGCCTTTTGGAGGCTTTTTAGTGGGATTTTCAAGGTTTTCAAGGGAAATATGGTAGGAAAATGGACAAATGAGCCATATAGTGGGGTAGATAAGGTGGTGAACACTTTTTGGGTGTTAACAGATTGCCCCCTGATGTGCGAGGGAAGGAGCTCATCGTATGGCCGATGGACATCGTAAGTCATAACTGGTTTGCAATGGGGTGTGCAGAAGAGAAGAAATGAACTGAAGCCCGGAACCACGATCCTGAACCACCTGCAAGAACTAAAAGGTACATAACCTCAATAATGGATGAGGAATCATCTGATCATATGGACGAGGCAGGCATTCCCATGCTCGTATCACGATATAACACAATAATAACAATGGGGTCAAAAATATGGGGACCTGACATATACATGGCCTCAAATACTGAATGAGGAAGAATCTCAATATATGGATGAGGCAGGCATACCCATGCTCATATCAAGATACATAAAAAGTAACTGTGAGGTCCGAAAAGTATGGGTCCAGAAGGGACACAAATCTGGAACATACTGCTGGGTGGACCATGTCTGAGCTGAACAACTGTTGCACTGGAATGACAGCAGTGCTACTGAATGTGGTACCAAAGGAACTGATGAGCTACTGGATCAGAGTGACAAGGGTCATACTCGCAATGGTACATTGAACTAGAACTGAACTGGGTACTCAAGGAAGCATGGAACTGGATGGCTTCCGAATATAATCGCCAACGCAGCTTGGACATCCATTGGAAAATATAATTGGGCGTTCCGAAGTGACTCACCAATGTGCTAGAGTCGGGGGAAATATGGGGTCTTCGACACATAATGGAAGGGATATACATCCTGCGCGATTCTCAACGATGCGATTAAGGTGCTGAAGTCGAGCATGTGAGAAACAACCATTCGAAGAGGTAATGATGACTCCTCCCAAAATGGTCTGTAGGAACTCACCAAAGATGGTGATGGGTCCAAGACGCAGGCACCTATGGGTCTATCCTCTGAAATAGAGCGGCTGTCATCGATAGAGGGAGACCTGCAACTATGAAGGCAATGATGTTTCCTTGACAGGAGCGTGAGGTGCAAAACCGAAATGTGATAGAACTGATGGTAGGGTTGATAAACTGGGGTAAATAATTGGGCAAATATAGTGGGTGGACTCAAACTTCCTTTGCTCAGAGTATGATGGCGGGGACGATTGGAAAGCATATGAAACAGACTGGTGGTAAGGAGATCATAGCTGTATTGCATCTGGGAGGGTGACTGGGATGAGGGAGACTCAAGCTGTGGTAAAATGGCAGGAGACTGTAGAATACTCTGAACAAAAGCGGCTTAATTGGGGGTGCTGCCGAGAGGATCAATCATAGCAGCAAGAGGCACGGGTGGACTTCTTCATGGGTTAGGGAAATAGAAGAAGTGTGTATATAAAATGGTACTGTCATGTGGATTTTCCGAGCCCAGGACAGTTCATGCTCGTGGTTGCTTTCAATTTTAAGGAGTCTGAAAGCAATAAGAAGACTCTGAAGTAGTGAAATGGTACTGTCATGTGGATTTTATGAGCCCAGGACAGTTCATGCTCGTGGTTGCTTTCAATTTTAAGGAGTCTGAAAGCAAATAAGAAGACTCTGAAGTAACGGAATGGTACCGTCGTGTGGATTTTACGAGCCCAGGACAGTTCATGCTCGTGGTTGCTTTCAATTTTAAGGAGTCTGAAAGAAAATAAGAAGACTCCGAATTAATGGAATGGTACTGTCGTGTGGATTTTACGAGCCCAGGACAGTTCATGCTCATGGTTGCTTTCAATTTTACAGAGTCTGAAAGAAAATAAGAAGACTCTGAATTGATAGAATGGTAAGGAAAGGAGGAAGCGTTCAATCAAGGAACATTTATGATGACCATGAACGAGGGTGGGGGGGAACACTGGTGGGCCTCCTTGCGGGGTGAACGAATGGTGGAAAAATAATGGAATATTTGTAGTATGACAGGAGTGGACGGCTCATGTAAAAAGTATGGAACAATCTGATGGTGGCCGATGTGGCGCGTACATTGAGGTAGCAAGATGTCGGGACACACTGTTGAAATTGTACCAAGTGAGAGCGAGAAATGATCTCAAGCATCATCACGAGCTCAGAAAAATGAATCCAGCGATATAAAAAGTGTTAAAAATGGAGAGCAGCCAAAGTGGCGCGCAAACCGAGGTGACTAGCGGTGTCTAAAAAATGGGCAAAAAATGACGTAGAAAAAAAAATAATGCAACGAGGTGACCATCGTGACGGTCTCGTCGTGCTGATTCCAATGGTGGAAACGGTTCGAAGAACGGACTCTGTATGGGTTCAGAATGGCCAAAACAAGAATGAAGTCAACGGACTATAAATAGTAAGTGGGCCCAACATGACAAGTGTCATTTGTACTATTTGACTTGGACTCGTGATCATAGTGGACCAGAGCTGAGGTGGAATTTCTGGACGATCCGACCGGCCGTTTTCAGATTCGGGAGATACAGGTATTCTGTCAAAATCATACCTGATTTGTAATTGGGTTAGGGGGGAGGGTAGTGGGTCCCAGGGTATTGTGTGTGCCGTCCATGTGGGTGGACCACGGGTTTCGGCTGGACATTCGCGGCTAGGGACCACGACTGTAGGCGTGACAGCCACGGTCGGGGGCCGCAAGTTTCGACCGGACAGCCGTGGTCGGGGACCGCGAGTTTCGGTCGGACAGCTGCGGTTAGGGACCGCGGCTTCGGCCAGACAACCGCGGTTAGGGACCGCAACTGTAGGCTTGACAGCCGTGTTCGGGGACTGCGACTGTAGGCCAAACAGCCGTGGTCGAAAACCGCAGGTTTAAGCCTAACAGTCGCAGTTTTGGACCATGCTAGTCGGGTTTTGGCGGGGGAAGGGGAAGGACTATTTGTTTGACATGAGTTTGATGAGTATTCTTTGTGTGATTGATAGGATGTCGTAGGTGCTGTGGAGGGAGTGGGAGATCCTGGATGAGATTATGGTCATCGTCCGAGAGGACCGCCGGGTATGATCGATGCTGGGGTTTTTCGGGCTGCTGAAGTTCACGCAGGTACCTATGATACGGTCAGCAGTGTTGCTGTTGAACCGACTAGTTAGTTTCTGGGAGCCAGAGATACAGGATTTCCGAGTGCAGGGTGAGAGGGTGGACCTCACCCTGACTGATGTATACTTCTTGACGGGGCTGCCCTGTCTGGGCAGGGTGGTAGATACTCAGCCGCGGGTGTCTGCGGACATCGATATGGATGATATGCTGGAGCGATTTTGTGGGGCAAAGGCTCAGGTGCATAGGAATGCACTCTTGGTGAGAGACTTATAGGAGATGGCAGTGCGGGCCATGGCAGCATGTGTGGTGTAGGTTTTGGGATCCCACTCACCAAAGAGGGTGTCTAGGGGCCAGATGCAGCTGGTGGAGCGCATGCTGGGCGGTGTGTATTATGCTTGGGGCCAGATGTTCCTGACCTGCATGCAGCAGCAGCTGACAGCAGCGAAGGAATATGGCAAGGGTTTTTGCTATGGTTCATTTTTATGCGCATTCTTTATGGAGAGGGTACCCACGCTACGGGCGCGGGTGCTGATCAGAGCAGGAGGCGTGCAGGAGCCGCGGATGGTGCGGTGGGGCGAGATGATGTGCCACTGTGGTGGCAGCGATGTTGGGAGATAATTTAACCAGGATCTGTACTTGCAGTGGCTCCAGCTACCTTTGACCCTAGACAACTATCCATATAGAGATATGGATTATACTGGAGATCCAGAGGCACCACGGCCGCTAGGAGAGGCATGGGGACCAGATGGTACGTATGGTTTAATTGCATTGTCAAGTTTTATGTATGATAGTCATTTGATATATTGTTACTGACAAATGGGTGATCTGCAGATGTGGGCCCGAGGCCGCCACCAGGGTATGTGGTGCGGAGGGGGATTGTGGCCATTTCGGCTCTGCCGGGTGGGGGCAGGTGCGTCACCGGGATGCGAAGGGGACACTGGAGTCCGTACGGGTGTTGCTAGATCGTTTTCTTGTGGGGGTGACTGATGAGGGGTGGCGGGACCTTGATCTGGATGTGGTTCAGGAGTGCATGCGGGCACCCCGGGATTTCAGATCTA
>LPNX010830697.1:82928-245900 GCA_001517045.1 Pseudotsuga menziesii | reverse complement strand
AGATGGAAAAGGAGGTCTTGGGAAATACTGAGACATAGGAGGCCATAGGCCTCATCTCTCTGATTGTGCCATTTGATCTTCTCTGCAGCAGCATTGGGCTTTGATTCTATAGCCATAGTCACCCTGTAGAGGCCTTTCACTCTCAACAAGATCTCCATCTCTGCTTTCCATTCAAAAAAGTTGAAGGGAGTGAGGATAGTTTTCTGTGAATCCATAGCTTTAGAAAATCTGTCCCGGTTGTCAGTAGAAGGCTCCCAGTCTTGATGTCGAACCTGCAAAACAATTTTTGAAGGAGAGTAACAACCTACAATGGCTCTGATACCATGTAGAAATTCAGGCCTGCAGTATATTAATTTCACCCACAACAATTAACAATTGATCATGCAAAATTATCAACAATGGAGACTGAATATGGAGCTGTAACACAAAATTATATTAACTGAGTGTACAATAGCCAACCCTGTAATAACATAGGCTACTGAATATATAGAATACATGAGCAAATCGAATGCATAAGGAAGCATCCAAATCTAGGATAAAGCAGGCTTACCCAAAATAGGAAAATCCCCCATAGGTGTAAAAAGGTGATCCCAAATCTATCAAGGACCCCACGAATTAGCAAGGGCACATGGGCAAGCTAAAGAGTGGTAAAATGGAAGCTCATACATGCTTTTGCATGGAGGAAAGAGTGGAGGAGGAAGAGGCAACAAATCTGATTCACCTCACATAGTCTTGCTTTCCTATGTGCCTTAAAACATTGAAAAAGCAAGGAATAAAGCAGAAAAAGCAGATGGGCGCCTAGGAGGCCAGGAATAAAGCAGATTTGATTCCTAAGGATTTTCCAAGCACTCCATGAGTCAATAATGGAAAGTTTGACCTCTATGGATAGGCAATTAGCAACTTGCACATGGTGGGACTCATGGACTAGGCAAATAAGACAAAAATAAATGAATTAATGTCTAAGTGGGTAAATACTATGGGTTGATTATTCTAATAGAACCTGTCGACCTTGTGGGGAAGGAAGTCTTTGGATTCAACGGAAAATTGGGTAGCAGTGTTAGAGAAGGATACCTATGGGAGGAAGTAGGAACGATGGTGCATGTCATCCCAGGGATAATCCGGGGTAGTGAGAGCCTCGAGAATCTCCTCATCAGTACGGAATGTTTGTGTCGTCAAGTTGGTTGATGAGGGAGTAGTGACGGAAGAGATCATATATATGGTATTAACCTCTTCAGAAGAGGAAGAAACCAGGGGGTGGATCTCCTCAATGGTGGGTGGTGCCGTCTCAAGATCCAAATTGTTCATCTCAAAGAGAGCTGCTCTGTAAGCGGGGAGATCGGGACAGTGATTTGTGTAATGCCCATAGATACCGCATATGGCACAGGAGTGGTTAGTGCCCAGGGACTTGTCGCAAGGCGTAGGGGTTGGATCAAGGTAGACAACTGGGATAGTGGGGTCGTCATCAAGCGTTTGCATGTGTTCCTGTAGTGCCAGTAACTAAGGACATTGGTGAGTCACATGGCCCAACTCATCGCACAACGCGCATTTGGGAGGAGCACGAAACACAGGGGGGTTTTTGACTGTCTTAGGAGGTGGGACAGCAGTGTAAGGTTGGGGGCCTCTGCCCCCAGTGGGTTTGGTAAGAGGAGGGAGGGGGTTCGTGGAGGACGACAGGGTAGCGATACCGGGAGGTGGTTGACTAGTAGTGAAAATGGGTTGCACTGGTTGTAGGACGACATTTGGTGTTGGCGGGGGAACGGGAGGCAAAAGATACCAAATAGGTAATCCTAATGTTAACCTCGGGAGGCTGAGGGTAGCCATGACTGGGGCGCTAACTACTCCTGAGGGAGGGAAGAGGAAAGGAATGGTATGGATGGGTGTAGCACCAATGTGACTAGGGACTAAAGGGGGTTTAGGTAACAAGGGCGGTTGATTAGTAGGATTTTGCATGGTATGGGACATGGTACATAGGTCAGACACGTCAGTGTCGGGAGACGGGGGTGGAATAGATTGGAAGGTCGAGGTCATTGGCGCGTCTGAGTAAACTCCGGGCCCCATAGAGGAAACAAATGAGGTGGTGGCACCCGAAACAGGTTGTTCAATCATGGGGAGAACATTTTCAGGTGCTGCGGGGGCATTGGGATCATGGTAGGTGAGTTGGTCAACCTTGACCACGCGTCCCTCATGGGGGAACATCATGGTATGAAAAACGGTAGAAGCAACCACCCGCATGGCATACATGTAGCTGCGGCCAAGTAAAAGGTTATAATCAAGCAGTGCATTAATAACCTCGATGTTTATGAGGACGGTTTTTCCCGCCAGCTGGACGGGGATGTTAGCTAATAGGCCTTGTGGTTGAGCCGAACTGTCATCGTAGGATCGCAACGTAGTAGAGGACTGCTGGAGAGTGGGGATCCCATTTTCTGCCAGATGGAGGTGGGAATGACACATGTAGAAGCACCTTCATCAATAATGCATCGATGGACGAAAAAATTCCGAATGGAAATAGAAACTTGGAATGCTAAAGTGGAAGGTAGGCGGGGTTCGGATTGGGCTAAATCGAACGCCATTAAACTCAAATCATTTGGATCGATAGCCCCAATGGCTGAGAGTAAATTATTGCATTGCGAAGGGAAGTTTTTTAAGGCTTCTAATGCAGACATGGCTGCGGGGGATTGGGCTAAGTCATCGAAAATGTTGTAGTTTGACGCAGCCCACGCGTTGGGGTTAATGTTGAGACGGCGAAGTGGGAAACGAGGAGCTTTGGGAGTGCCATCTAGTGGAGGTGGAGGTATGCGTAACGCCTAATCAGTGGGATGAGCGTTAGTGGGTTTATCGGCGGGAGGGGCTTCAGGGGTGGAGCCATATTAGTTCCACCGAGTTTGGAGGTTGACCTCATCGGAGCACATCATCAACAAGTGGTGGGTACCTGAGTCAAACATGGGTTGATCAGGAGCAACGTAAGTGATTTGATGTTGGTTTGGCATGTTGGCTTGAGGGGGAGCCAATGGTTCAGTGTTTACTATGCCCTGGTTTGGTAAGGGGTTTTACAGCACCAAAGGCTGCTGCTGAGGTTGTGGGGGGCTGGGTGGTGCTTGAGGAGCCGCATGCCCTTGGCATTATGCATCAGCAGCCCAAAGTTGCCGAACTCACTCCATGTGTGGAAAAAAATGTGTGTAGTGGCCATAGACCTTGCAAATAGAACAAGCATGGTTTATTCGCAAATTAGGGTTTTTAGCCTGCTTGGGCGGGCGATCAGGGTTTTGGTTAGCAGGGGCCGTGTTATTATTAGCGGGGGGATTAGGGGGTTGACCAGGTTGCTCGGTAGGTTGGTTGTTCCCACGATTTCGGCCCCTGCCGCGGTTTTGTTGGCCCTGGTTGCGTTGGTTGTTCTGATTTTGCTGCGGGTTTTGTTGGGCGTAAACTTGCCCTTGGGCAGTAGGTGGATTCTGAGGTTGTGCAGGTGCAGGAGCAGGCTGCGGTGGATGATATGTAGGTGGAGGCTGCGCAGGTGCAGCAACTTGAGAGGTTTGCTGATAGGGCTATGGAGCAGGTTGTGGGGTTGCCGCAGGGGCTGCTTGTGGTGGGAAATAAGCGGGTTGGGTTTGTGAGAGCGCAGGAGCTGGTGCAGCCTGCTGGTGGTAGTAGGGCTGAGGTGCAACCGGGGGGGTGTAGGCGGGAGTCGCGTGACCGAAACATTGAGGTGGACATGAGGGTCCATGGGAATGGTGGTGATGTTGCATGGGAGCATACGAGTTGGTGGCTCCAGGCTGTGAGGTAGCTCGCGAGAGGTGAGGGCCAGGGGTAGGACGTGCTATGGAAAAAGGTTGAGGATGCGAAGAGATATAGCCAATGATGTCGTCGGTAGCATGGGATGCCCCCGTCACGTCGTGATGGGAGGACTTGCCGCGAGGGGCATCAGGTATGATGATATAGAGATAACCTGACTGGGTGTAAATGAGGTCAAATTGTTGGGCCTTAAGGATGGCCTCTTCTTCAGACTGGGGTCTTTCGGATGCCACATCCTTAGCAATGATAGGAAGAAGGGATTTAAGGAACCAATCGAGGAAAATCCGGTCATCTAATTTGATCTTGCATAAGCTACGGCGTCGACGCCACTCATGAATGTGGTCCGTGATGTGGGTAGCCGTGCTTTGTATACATGATAGGAGGATCTCAACGCCTGCGTCATAGAGGACAGGTAACTGGAAGAACTGCAGGAAGGTCAAGGCAAGGGAAGCAAAGGTGGCATGGGTTCCATGGGCTTGCTTGATATACCACTTGGCCGCAGAGCCAGTGAAGGTGCGCTGTAAGAGACGAAGGTGAATAGATTCATCCACTATGGAGTTGGAGGAACACCATAGATGGAAGGACATGATGTGGTTTTACGGGTCCTCACCGTCCTTGCCCTCAAACTTAGGGATGTCAGAGGGGAGCTTGGTGGGCATATGAGGCCATGCAGGGTCGTGTCGGATAGGGTCGTTGGTCAATCTGGCTAGATCGGGCAGGTTGAGGCTAGGCATGAATGGCAAACTGGAAGAAGGATGTGACATGGTAGTGGGTTGGACCAAGTTGGGGCCGATGCCCCCAAGTGGAGGGGTAATGTGAGGGAGGTTACCCCCTAGTGGGGGAATTAAGGTGGTATAGGATGGTCCTGCACCACCATGGGTAGTATTAGTCACTGATGGAGTGGGGATGGGTATTCCTGCTGCGAGAATAGGTGCCGTGAGGGGAATGGTAGATGGGGGCCCCGTGGAGGGCATTCCCAAAGTAGGTGTGGTAACTGGTGTAGTGGTGGATGTGCCACCAACGGTTCTGACCAAGATGGGAGTGGGAGTCACGCCAGCCGTGGGGCTAGTAGGAGCAGTGTAAATGGGGTTCTCAGACTCTGGCTCAGAATCAGAGGTAAAATAAGGGGCGTCAATATCTGGTGATGGAGTCCTATGCTACTGACGAGTGGAGTCAGGTGACAAGGCTCAAGATCTATGATAAGTGGTATCAAGTGAGGATGATCTGTGTCGATGACGGGTGGTGTCAAGTGAACCATGCTGAGGGGGCTCGCCTCTGAGGCGTCGATAATGTCTCGGGAACTCAATGGTGACAAATGGTGTCAAATATCTGTGGGTTGAGGTGAGTAAAAAACAGCTCAAAAACCCTAATGCAACCGAGGGTGCAGAAGGAGAGCTCAAAAAATAGGGCACTTAGGCCAACAACCAACTCAAAACACCCACTGTAATGGCGTGCTACAATAGGTGGAGTGTCAACAAAAATGGTCAGAATACCAAGAAGCAGCAGGTTGTCTACAAATAAAAAATGGTGGACTCGCTAGACTAAAAGGAGGTAAGGGAGCATGCAAACACCTAACTAAAAGTATTCTGACTCAACTAGACATATCCTCTGCAAGGTGATGAAATCGAAGTCAGACAATATGAATAGGAAAGCCAAGTGGCTGAGATATCCCCCTACCAGGAGGGACACCGGGAAGTCGATCCTAGGAGAATGGAAACTAAGATACCCCGTTCATGACACGTCCAGAAAGGTAAATCTGCCGCTTGGTCCTTTTACCACAATACCCCTATACAGGGATATCCAGAGAACTGCGAAAGGTAGCCCTTTAGTTACTGAATGGAGTTCGGTATTCCACTCAGGCCTCCGGAACCAATCTCACGACTTCAACCCTCCTAAGGGAGAGGCCTTCTGGTAAACTGGTTGTGATCGTGCCAAAAAATACTAGAGGATTTTGGTTCCCTAATTGGACAACAGCTATGTCTCAAGTGTAAGTAACTGAGGGGTGTTATTGGAATCCTATCCCCCCGATCCTACCTAACTACAAAGATTCTTTTGTGTTCCCCAAGTGGGGTTAGAATGTTGGTTGAGTTAAGTAGTTTTTAAGTCTCACTTGAATTAGGTGATAGAGTGTGTGCTTGTGAGGTGATGAACTAATAGTAATATTGAACTAATAGTAATATTGAATTCAAAATTTAAACATGCAAAATTTTCTGAAATAAGAATGCTGAAATTTTAAAAACAATGCTGTAAAAAGGTAACAGAAATAATGGTGTAGAAAAGGCTGTAGAGGAGCAGGGATGTAGGTAGAATAGATGGTTGTGCAGATACAGAAAATATGGCAGCAAAGGGGCTGGGGTCAAATATAGGAAAAACTGTAGAAATTAGATCGCGGGTCTGTGGTTGGATCGGGCGGTCGGACCGTGGGTTTGAAGGAAACAGGCGCGGATAGGCCACGGGTTTTGGGCCGACAGATGCGGTCGGGCCACGACTGCGGAAGGAAAAGACGTGGTCGGGTCGCAGCGAAGGGGCTCAAAGGCGCGGCTAGGATGTAGGAAAATGGCCTACAGGTGCGGTCGGACCGCAGAAAATAGGCTGATTAGCCGCGTCCAGATCGCAGGTAACAGACTTGAATCCACTGGTAGGGAGCGGGAAAAATTCTGAGAGTTGCGGTCTGATCGCAGGTAAAGGCCTGAAACACGCGGTCGGGCCATGACTGCAGGAGGAAAAAATGCGGTTTACGGCGGCCGAAAACGACAGCCGAGAGGAGAAAACAAAAACTATTGCAGAAAATAAAATAGCGGAGTCGCCAAAATTGTATCTAGGGTTTTACCCCTAGCTTATGCGAATGAGCACCTACTAAGGAAAATGGATTCCTTAGTAGCAGTTCAGTAAAACGTAAACTAAAAGCTATAACAGAAATAAAAACTAAATCTAAACATGTGCATGAAACAAAACAACAAAATATAAACAATGATTTTTTATTGATATTACCTCCAATGTGGAGGTTGGTGAAGCCCTTTGAGCTGATCTGAGAGGTTTCTCCAAGCTCCAGCTGCTCCTTCTCTTTCTCCGGTGGTGGAAATGGGCCAAAAGGGGGCTCTCAATGGTGAAAGTAGCTCAAAGGGTGAGCTAGGGTTTCAAGAGCAATTTTGGCAGAGTAAGGATGCTTGTGATTATGGATGTGAAATAAGGGGTCTCCACCACCTATTTATAGTTTTTTAGTGGTGGAGTGCTGGCCCATGGTTTTGGAAACCATATGGTTTAGGGTAGTTGTTTAGGGTTTTTTCTTCCTTTTTCCTCATTATTTTTTATTTTTTATTTTTTCTTCCCTTTTTAGGGGATTTTGCTATTTTTAGAGGAATTTTGGATATTATGGAGAAAAAAGGTGTTTTTATGGCCTTTTGGAGGCTTTTTGATGGTTTTATGGCCTTTTGGAGGCATTTTAGGCCTTTTGGAGGCTTTTTAGTGGGATTTTCAAGGTTTTCAAGGGAATATATGGTAGGAAAATGGACAAATGAGCCATATAGTGGGGTAGATAAGGTAGTGAACACTTTTTGGGTGTTAACAGAAGCATGAAGAAACAAGCAAGACAAGGAGGAAATCAAATAGGCACCGCATAGCAGAAGCTTGTCGAATAAAGTCAGTATCCTACCATCTATTGCAGTGCCATTTAGGTTCCCGAGAACATTGACTGCACTGCAAGAGCCTCTGGCAGAACAATGGCAGATATCTAATTTTCTGTTTGTAAGGAATAATAATTGCTAACATCATTTCGCCGTCGGGTCTTGGGGCACTGGAATCCAAGCCAACGTCACCTTAGCAGAACCAATGACAATTTAAAAAAATCAATAATTAAAAAAACCCATAAATAAAAGTTACCTTGTACTATATAAAAACCGTAGTTTAAAATGAAATTTTTTCAAATTGTTCGAGATTAATGCATCTGACCGATTCATATATATCCCTCTGGCGGGGACATAAAAACTGATTTTCTATGTCACTGATAAATTTTATTATGATGTCATGGGTAAAAAATTTAAACAATAAATGTAAAATAAAACAAATGCAGTTTTTGACGTTGTCAATAGATTTTACTAATGTCAATAACACTATTGGTTCCTCTCCCATTTTAATTTTGCATGCACCGTCCTATTATGAATGGAAAACAATAGTTTGCTTCTCTATAATGAGTAGTGTATGAAGATAACATGCCTTTTAACATTATATAATTTGCGAGTTTAAATAGAAAATAGTAGTTTGCTTTTGTGTATAATCAAAAGTGTATGAAGATAAGTTGCATGTTGACATTTTTATAATTTGTAAGCCTGCAATTTAATTATTTATGGTTTGAATTGCTTGAATTAAAATATTAAAAACATTTGATTTGCTCGGATTAACATTCTTGAAAACATTTTTCCTGGGATGTTTATCTTTCTGTACTTGGAAGAAAGGTGATCTTCCCAAGTTAAGTCGTGAACATTTTGATACTAAAGAAAAAATGAAAATATCTTGGATTTTCAAAGAAAAAATGACTTTTTTTTTAATTACCTCCTGTCAAAATATGTAAAAGAAACCTCAGTGATGCTAAGGCTAATGTTTAAATTATGTTATGGTTAGGCATTGCTAAACCAAGAAAACACTAGCTAAGGTATAAATTATGTCATGGATGGGAGATTCCCATACGAAACAAAGAGAGAAACGTAGCTGGGAATTTCCCATACCAAATCAAGAGAGAAACATAGGATTGAATTTAATTTGTGTAGTTGATAGGAGTTTCCCAGACCAAGCCAAAATACGATGGTTGGGTAAATCCCAACATAATTAAAATTGCATGCAGGGTAATTTATTTAAAACTAAGCTCAATTCGTGAGCTATAAGGATTGGGTATATTTCATTAGTTTTCAATAGCTTTAGGATGGGATGCACATAATGATAGATTGTTTTTTCCTGCCATAAGACCCGAGGATGGGATTCCCACATTGATAGATTGTGTTTTCCTACAATAAGAGCTATGAATTCAACCATTTTCATGTTTCTTTCACATGCTAGTTGGTGCAAGTTGTCATAAATAGCTTTCCAAGTGCTTCCGACGACCAACAATGAAGGGATTAGAAATCTTTCAAAGTGTTGTCCACAAATATGGCCCATGTTTTCTTCCACACATTCGAAATTTCCAAATATAGTGTCCACAATGGTCGGCCATGTTTTCTTCCACGTTGATACAGATATGCGTGTGCAATTAACACAAATTGGAAAGAGTTGAACCGAAAATTCTTGTCTACATCCTACAATACTTTTCTCTGTAAGTGTTAACACCTATAACTCATTAATGGTCTCTATGGAAACTTTTGGATACATTAAAATTGTTAGGTTCAAGTCCATCTCTCATCATGAAGCAATGTATCAATTATTAAATAGTGTGAGAAATACACCAGTAGTTTTAATAGCTTTGGTGGGACTTGATATGGTTATATATCACTAAGAAGGGGATCCATGGTTTTAGAAAAGCAATCTAACAAACCATCCAAGCCATTCAATAATTAATTTAACCTTCCAAGCTAACTTTCCCATGCCCAAAAATAATTCAGTGTTTGAGTAAATATGAAGGAAAATAGCATATACACGACCAAAAGAATAATGATTAGGTCATGTGCTCACTACATTCTCAAGTCAATCTACAAGCTTCCATCCACCATAGGAACCATTGTTCAAGTGTTGAGCAGGTAGGAACCATTGTCTTGGTAAGTGTGGAGCAGGTAGGACCGGTAGTTCTATATGTACATGGGAGTAAACATCTCTTTTTGTAAGTTCGGTTCACAAATTAACGACTAGAAGCTATCAAATGCATCAACTATTAGATCTACAAGGTGAGTAGCAACATCTATTCCTATCATTGAGTGCATTGAAACTACTATATTTTCTTTTTGAGATGGACAGGGAAACAAATAATTTACTTGTTAGGAATGAATGCTACATTTCTAGGAATAATTTGAGATGCTTTCTTTAACATAAGGTTTTCTTGAGTTACTGAAGAGAGTTGGTGGGAGGAGGGAAGTTTAATCATGAAATGCCCATCAAATATGTACAAACATGTACCTCCATTCAACAAATAAATAAGGGGAATGCATTAGTTGGACATACCCAACTATATGCAAATTTATTCCATGGTAAAATTCATATTGCTTAAAGCTGTTTGAAACTTAACTTCCAGACAATGAGGATGACGGCAGTCCTCTCTCAGCCTCATTACATAAGATTTGATTGTAAATTTTAAAGCATGATGAAAGCAAGAACATGTGATTACTTCCATACCCCAATTTTTGGTTGGTAGTAGTGAAGATTGTCTGACCAACATCATGGACATCACAGACAACAAGCTATCATCCCTAAACAACCAACACATTTATTGTTTGTTGAGGTGCTTATCTCAATGCAAACATCGACAACGATTTGCAAATGTATGACCGTTTCTTGTCACAGGACAACCTTTTAAGCATTTATTTTATTGGTTGTCTTCTTTTACAATTTTTTCTTCCTGTAAGCTAGACCTCTTGCTTCCTGTGTGTCACTACAACAATTGTTCTTGAATTAGAAAAAAAAACACAGTTAATAAGTGGTTTCATTTGCATTTGCATTTATATTTTATTCATTGCATTATCTAAAAAAATATATATATCAGTATATCTGAATCGAACACTACTCAATAGTTTCAAGCTATTGAATTGTTTCCTAACATGAAAAAATGAACTTTTATGTTAACATTTTTGTTGAGTCATAAGTTTTGTGCTTTCTAATCCTTTGAACACCAAGGTTGTTCAAAGTGTTTTATTATGGATTTTGGAAGTCTAATCGATAACTCCTCTCTCCTTGATCATCTTTGATGGACATAGATCGATTTATTGAAATTCTCTGTGTCGATATGTTGCGGTGGATTCACTAAGCTGGTATGCCTCGATCCGCTGCGATGGACGTAGATTAGCTCACTGAGTTTCTCGATCAGGATTTTTTCCCTTTCATGGGGAAGCCGAGAAAAGATCACCCCATATCATGTGCATAGATTTGGACAAAATAAATCCCATAATATCGCCACCTAATTGAGTCCCATCATGCTGGTTCTCTATTTTTACCTTCATTACAACAATGCTTGCTGGTGGAATATTGAATAGCTTCATCGCATCTACATCATGAAGATGGACATGGCCTTTCCAAATCCTCAGACTACCGAGGTTCAAATTTCCTATAGAATCTTGTACCTTCCCATTTGTAAATAGATTGCCTTGTGATTTGTGAGGGCATGAGCTCATCGTATGGCCGATAGACATCATAGGATCATGGGAATAATGGTGACAACTGTGGAGATACTGGAGAGACCCACGGAGAAGTGGAGCTTTCTCATTTGAACATGGTGGATTTTGGTTTTTTATTGGTTCTAAAAAATGGTTGAGATACATATAATGTGAGACATGTATATGGATGAGGCATGCATACCCATGCTCGTAACAATGTCAAAAGAATAAATAATGGGATCAAGGATCGAAAAATGGAAGCCAATCAATACACATACAAATGATGATACATAATGGTGTCCTCAATTGTAGGATGAATACAATAGTCATATGAAGAACTAATACATAGAAACAATGGGGCATTCTCATGGAATGCAATATCATCACAACTGATGCACTGCTGGATCTGGAAGTGTACATAAATCGAGGAACTCAATGACTGAGAGTCAAAATATCTGTGGTACAATATATAGCATCAAGTACTGGAGATACATGGAAACATAACAATGAGATCTTATGAGCACTGTCGCTAAGGTAACCCAGAAATCACAAGGGACATGAAACTTTGTGGGTCGCATAGGTAGACTCACAAATGTACTAGAGTCAAGTGAAAACTGGGGTCTTCTACCGAATAAGGAATGGAGCAATACCTTGTGCAAATCTCAATGATGTGATGATGTAGCTGAAGTCGTGCTGAAGTCAAGCATGTGAGACACAACCAACTCGAAAGACACTAATGATTACTTTCAAGTGGTCCAAGGAAATCATCAATGAGGTGTATGAAAATAGGTTACAGGGACATCTGGGTCTATCCTCTAGATTATATGTGCTGATGTTGATAGAGGGATACCTACAACTAATAAAGGAAATGATGTGTCCTTGACTAGAAGCATGAGGGGGACATGGCAAAGATGTGGAACAATATGGGGACTGGCACAATAAATGGGGGAACAAGGGTAGGGGGATATGGGGGACTCAAACTTCCTTTGTTCATATTATGACGATAGGGCTGACCTGGAAGAAAATGAAAATGACTCATGAGAGAGGGATCATAGTTGTAATACCGAGAAGATAATTGTAAATGGGAAATACTGCGGGAGGTAACTGGACTAGTGGTATCCATGGGATGTAAGGAAGACTCATCGTAGAATACTATGAGAAAAGGAAACCCAATGGGTGGAAGCTTCCATACTGTGAAATTGTATGTGGTGGTTCCTAAAGACATCATTTGGGACTTCTTCATAGTTTAAGGAGCAGGAAGAAGGGATATAAGTAAGCTCTATATGACACGATCTCATGGATTTTTAGCGAGCCCGAGAGAGTAAATGCTCAATGGTATTTTTATTTTTAGAGAGTATGAAAATAGGAAGAAGACTCCAGTGTGGTATATTTTGAGTTAATAGTCTCCTAATCCCAAAAAAGGATAAAAATATATGAAGGAGAGCTCTCCAAACTTTTGGGGAAGGAATACTCATTTACCGTTGATAGTCCAACCAGGTCGAAAAAGGTTAAGCTTATACTGATTGGACGTTCGTTCAAATACTTTTACGAGCATGAAAGAAACTAAGTTTGCTTGACAATCTTTTCTTTATGAGAGGGATGGAAAAGAGCTTAAAGACAACCTATAATGAGATTTTTTGTAAATTACGGTCCCAATGTTTGATAAATCATAAAAGTATACAAAGGGAAACGTTCCTAGATGGAAGGTGATAGGGTGATCATTTTCTGATAATAGTTTATGTGGTCTGAAAAAAAGGAAATAAATGAGTCCACATAGATGCCCTTCAAATACTTTGACGAGTGTGGAAGGAAGCAAGCGTGCTCGACAATATTTTCATTCTTTTAGGAGTAAGAAAAGAGCTTAATAGAAACTCTGTAATGGTCAATAAAGCAAGGGGGAAGTGTTCGATATATGGCAAGAGGTTATGTTGTGAACATGGATGGGAGGAATAAATGCAGAGCACTGATGAGGCCCCCTTGCGAGATGATGGATGGTGGTAAAAGATGGCCAACTATGCAGTATGGAGGGAGCAGAGGGCTCATGAACATGCCAATACATACAATGGGAGATTCATGTGATCGCACACAAATCAAGGTGACTTCCAGCAATTGGCCTGAAAAATTTGTAGGGAGGGAGGTAGTCTAGTAGGTAGGTTATTCATCCGAGAGATTATTACACAATGGTGGAAGGTTCCTATCCTTGTAGAGATGATCCATATGTGAGCAGGGACTATCAGGGAGATCCGAAGAGGCCTCGACCTCAAGGATACATTTGGGGACCTGATGGTATGCTAGTATGGTGGTAATTAGATCATGTGTGAAATATACTATGTGCATGTGCACACATGGGACCACATCCTCTAGCGGGGTACCAACAATGCAAGGGCAGGGTGGATGTGTTAGATCCACCCACACATGTGAAAAGGTTACAACAGAGTGCTACAATTGACTCATTGGGACTAGATGTGGAGAAAATACCATAGGGGGTCACAGACTCATGGTAAAAACGATGCAAAACAAAAAAAGAAAAACTATGCCACAAGTGTACCACATGGTGAGCGAATTCATGCATAGAACCTCTTGAGGTAGATCCTATTGTGGGGATTCTTCAAAAGGTGTTCATTAGAGTCAGCAATGGAATTTTCAGATTCTGACACATAGAGGATGAAATCCTTATTGAAGTCGATAGGGGGGGAAAAGGAAGAGAAAGTCAGAGCTTGTTTCAATGCATCAAAGGAATCTTGTGCATGCTAATCCAAAACAAAAGGAATGTTAGTATGGAGAAAGCATAAGAACCCGTGGACCTTTTTCACAGAGTCCGAAATGAAACGACAAAGGAAGTTGGCATTTCCTTGAAGACTCTGTAGTTGGCACAATGTACGTAGGGATGGAAGATTTAGAATGGCTTGAACCTTCAACGGATCCAATGTGATCCCCTTGTGAGATACGATGAACACGAATAAACACTAGTAAGGACACAAAACACACACTTGAGGGGGTTCAAGCGGAGGTTATATATGCAACATCACAAGAATACTTGATGTAAGTATTCTAGATGTTGTGAATGCTTCCGAGAGAGAGAGGTGAGGTCTTCTAGGTTGACAAAGATAATATGGATAAGGCCATGAAAGCAGAATGTCATGGCCCACTGAAAAGTGACTCCATTATTTTTAATCCCAAATGGCATAATGCGACATGCAAATGTTCCCCATGGGGTTGTAACTGGTGCTATTTTTGGATGTGAATTTGAAAATAACCGGAAAAACCATCCATGAAAGAAACGGTTTTGTGGCTGACACACACATCATTGATTTGGTCAATGAATAGAGTGGGGAAGTTTTGTTTGTTACATGCTAAATTCAAGTCATTGAAGTTGGTACAGATGCAAATGGTACCTTGTTTTTTGTTGACGAGAACATAATTAGAAACCCAAGTGGTATACGCAAAAGAGTATATGAAACACACTTTACGCAGTTTCTCGTTCGCTGGTTTGACGGTGAGAGCCTTTGATCGGTGAATGGGTATTTTCTTCTGGCATACAAGCAAAACATCATGCCATGTGTTGATACGATGTTCAATTATAGATGGATCAAGCCTAGGAATCTTGGTATAGGACCAAGTGAAAATGTCATTAAATTCTTGAAAAGTGCTTTGTAAGAGGAAACTTATTTAGGGCAGAAAGATGCTCTGAGTGTAATATCTTTGAATACCTCAGGTTTGGTTGATATATTGACCTTAATGGTTGGAAAAATGCTATCCATGTTCCCTCTTCAAAGGCATCAGGTGTCGGAATGGGGTTCTTGAACTAGTCAACCTTGCCATGGATGAAGTCTTTCACTTGGACTGAGTATTGGTCTGATGATGAAGGAGGCTCATCAGGGATAAAAAATGAGCGATGATGCATATCATCCCAAGGATACCTAGGAGTTGAAAGAGATTCAAGGATCTCCTCATCATTGTTAAAATAATGTGTAGATAGATCAGAGGGATCCTCAATTACTAAGGAGATAGATGGAATGTTGGAATTGGAGAACATGTATATTGTATTGGTTGTATCTGAGGAAGAAACTTGAGGGTGGATCTCCTCAAGGACAGTAATGTCAGATTCATGGAATGTTTTTGAAGGCCGTGAAGGAGTGACTGATACTCAGGAAATTCTAGTCAATGGTGAGAATAGTGACCATATAAGTTGTAAACCATGCAAGGGTGGTTAGTTCACAAGGATTTATTCTTTACCTTTGGTGGATCTAGGATGCTTATGATTGGAGTGTCACTGGTCTCATCTATATTGTCTAGGTGGGTGTGAAGGTGAGAAAACTCGTGACAATTTTGTGTTGCATGGAATTGGACATCGCACAATGCGCAAGTAGGATCCGGATGTGGTTTTGTCGTGGATTTGACTGCCTTTCCCCCAACTTTCTTTGGAGGAGGAGGGGCAAGAGTAGAGACATGAGTAGTATTTGGTGGAACTGGAGGGGGGTGTGACATCCTTTCAATGGGATGGGTGGGAATCAACATGAGATGAGGGGTTGGGAGTGGAGTATGTGGATTGATGTATCACATAGGAATTCCCAATATAAAATTAGGAAAATTGAGAGTAGCCATGACATGTTTTCTCGCAATGTTGGATGGTGGAAAAATTAAGGGCATTGTGTGGACTGGGAATGAACCCCAATTCTTGGAAGGTTGTGGTTGGCGTTACGATTGAGGTTGTGAAGGGGTTGGAATGCTACTAGAAGTGATAATGCACAGATCTGATACATCATTCGATAGCAACAAAGGTGATAAGGATAAAAAGGTGTCTGTCATAGGAGCATTGGAAAACAAGCCTAGTCTAACAGTAGAAGCAGATGGAATGGACACACTGTCGATGGCACTGTCGATAGTGGGAAGGATATGTTCCTACATGGCCGGCCCATTAGGATCATAGTACATCAGTTGGTTGATGGTCATGATATTCCCATTATGAGGGAACATCAAGAGTCGAAATATAGTAGAGGCGATGTCTCGCATTGCATACATGTAACTATGTCCTAGGAAAAGGTTGTAATCAAGTTGGGCGTTGATAGCCTCAATGCCAATCAACATTACTTTACTAGAAATATCAATAGGGACATTTGTAAGAATGCCCTCGTGCTGAGTAGAGAGGCCATTATAGGCGTGAAGAGTGATCATGGAAGGTTGAAGGATGGGAGATTCGAGTTTATGCCAGAAAAAGGTTGACACAACGCAGGTGGATTGCCCATCACCAATGATGCATCGATGGATTACCAAATCCGGATTGTGACAAGAACTTGGAAGGCGATGGATTATGGCATCCTAGTATCTCCTTGATCTAGGTTGAAAGTGATCAACCTAGAATTAGAGGGATCAATGGAACCTAGCACTAACAACAATGCTTTACATTATGAAGGATTAGTTTTGAGCATTTCCAAAGCAGACATGTCTTTGGGAGACTGAGCCAAGTCATTGATGATACTATAATTGAGGGAATCTCTAGAAGTGGAATTGTTTACAACATGACTCATAGGGAACCATGGGACTCTAGTATCCCTATCAGTTGGGGGTATCGGTAAGTTCAAAGACATATCAGGAGTCGTAGAGGTAGATGCCATTGATGGGTCAACAGTTTATATGCTGGATCCATACTGGTTTCGTTGAGTATTGAGGTTGAATTTGAGTAATAATGTCATAAGGTGATGGACATCGGCCTCAACACATTGGGTTGTAGTAGTGGTTGCAGGAGCTTGTGGGGGTAAGGGATGGGTTACAACCATTCCTTGTTGTGGTAGGGGGTTTTGGAGCACCATAGGTGGAGTACCTAGTGGTGCTGGGTTCAGCTGTGTTAGAGAAGCTGGGTTGGGATCATGTTGACTATATTTTTGAAGTAACTTATTTAAACAAGTCAACTGGGGACACTGATGAGTGTAATGGGCGTAAGTGTTACAGATGGCACATGAATGGTTGGTCCATAACTGTGGGTTCTTCCTAGTTTGAGAAGGATGATGGGGATTCTGTGTAAGAGGTTCATTAGAGGAAATTTCACCTCAAAATGGGCCTCCTAAAAAAAAATAATAAAATAATAGTTAAAATAATCATATAATATTTATTAATTTTGAAGGAAGAAAAGAAAAAAACTATTTTTTTGTTTGTATTTTCGACATATCTCCCCGTATTTTTACTCAAATTTCGATCGAGAGAGCTTGTTGGATGCGAAATTAAATTCCACATCCAATGAGTACCCACTCAGCATACTTTTGACGGAACCCACTACCCAAAAAAAAAAGAAATATGTGAAAAAACATGACAATGAGATTAAAAAAAGGGATGATGATGTCATCATCATGTTTTTCGAGTATTTCTTGTTTTTTGGGTAGTGGGGTTTGTCAAAAGTATGCCGAGTGGGTACTCATTATATGTGGAATTTAATTCCGCATCCAACAAACTCTCTCGATCAAAATTTGAGTAAAAACACAGGGAGATATGTCAAAAATACAAACAAAAAAAGTAGTTTTTTTTTATGATAGCTATCCCCAAATTTATATTAAAAAAGTGATTAAGACCTATACAGTATTTCAAATTTAAAGAAATTTCATTGGCTAACACATGATGACATGGAATTTGATTTAAATTTAAAAGGCCCATTTTGAGTTGAAATTTCCTCTAATGCAACGCCATTGTTGTTTGGAGGGTTGGACTGTTGGATTCCTCCTTAGGATTGGTTGTTTCCTCAATTCCTACCTTTATTTTTCTTTCCCTACCCTTGTTGGTTATTAGGGGTGAGTTGGTTAGGTAGGTTCTGTTGTGTGTATACATGTCCCATAGAAATTGGAGGAGTCGGGGCCGGAGCCAGAGTGGGTTGCATAGGTGGTGCATAATAGACCAGAGGAGCTGGTGGGGCTGCAAAGTCGACTGTTTGGACATAACACGAGTATGTCAAACAATTCAGTCCATGAATTTGAGGAGTTGGTGTAGAAGGAACATAGGAAGAGGTGGCTCCAGACTGATTCATTACACGTGAATAATCAGGGGCATAACTGTGAGCTGTATAGGAGTAAGTAGCTCCAGATTCTACTGTCACACATGAGTAATCGAGGGAGACATTATGGGTGTTACCATGATGGGGTGGAATCATGGGAGAGGCTGGATAAAACTGAGGGTGCTAGGTAATGGAGCCGATAACTCCATCATTAGCATGATATGCTCCCAGCATATCATATCGTGACGTGTTGGACTGGGGATCATCGGGTATAACAGTATACAAGTAACTGGACTAGGAATAGATCATATCAAACTGCTCAGCCTTAAGGATGGCTTCTTCTTTGGTTCATGGTCGCTCAGATGTGATGTCCTTGGCTATGGGGTGGATTAAGGTTTTGAGGAACCAATTGAGGAAGATCCTATCTTCTAACTGGATCTTACACAAGCTACAATGATGACTGCATTCATGGAAATGATTCTCGATATGGGTAGTTGTGTTCTTCCAACAAGACAGTAGGATCTCCACTCCCTTGTCATAATGGATGGGTAACTAGAAGTATTGAAGGAAAACCGAAGCGAGCAATGAGAAGTCAGGGTAAGTAGCATGAGGCAATTAAATATACCACTTAGCCACATCACTAGTGAGTGTGAGATGGAACAATCTCAATCGAATGGAATCATCCACAATGTTGTTAGATGAACACCACAGGTTGAATGACATGATGTGATTTTGAGGGTCCTCTCCTTCCTTTCCCTCAAACTTAGGGACATATGATGGAATCTTGGTAGGAATAGGAGGCCATTGTGGGTGGTGAAGAATGTAGTTATTGGTTAACTGTTCCAAATATGGCAGGTTCATACTAGCCATAAAAGGTAAGCTAGAGTCGAGGTTGGATCAGGAAGGACCAACCATGGTGTTGATAGTTGTAGAAACGCAGTTCCCGTGCATAATTGAGGGTGGATGAGGTTGACTTCTTACAGTATGAAAAGTCATTGGTATGAAAGGAATAGTGGGAATTGACGTGGAAGGGCCACTTCCCCTAGGTATTAAAGGTGGAATGGTATTGATAATGGTGGCTGGAATGGAACCACCACTAGTGGGAAGTGAACCAACAACAGTGTGTGCAGTAACAAGGGGCCCACTAGGAGTAGGACTTATAGGCCCAATGGAAAGGATACCCATGATGATGGTTGGAATGGACGTAATCCCACTACTAACAATCCCCCCTTTAAATGGGTTAGGATATGCACCAGCCATGGGGCTAGATGGAGCAGTGAACAAGGTGGGTCTGGATGGATATGAATCTGAATCAGACCCATAGTTCATATGTGGATTTGAAGGTGGTGAGTGACATCAAAGATGACTCTGATGATGACAGTTCAAAGAATCAAACTGGGGAGTGTGCCCCCTAAGCCCATGTGAGTAGCATGGTGGAGCTATGATGGCATGTTTGAGTGTTGTGTAATGAATGAAAACACAAGAGGATCAACCGTAGGCTCAAAAACCAAACTAGAACCAAGTGTGTAGGAGGAGAGTGTATGTAATGGTGGCTCATAGGACAAAACCAATCTCTAAAACCAAACTATGATAGTGGTTCACAGTAAGGAAAGTCTACAACAAAGTGGTCAGGAAGCCAACAAGAAGCACTACCTATCAAATAAAAATGACTCATTAACCTATGGGGTATGTGTGCAATCAAGCTCCTAAATAGAAGCTATAATCCCCTCACAAATCGTGTCCTCCTCAGGGTGATGAAATCCTAGTCAAACAATATGAAATGGAAGAACAATAAATGCTAAGAGAATCCCACTACAGAGAAGGACCCATGGATAAACGATCCCTAGAAGTGTGGAAACTAGGCTACCTCCTCCATGACACGTCTATTTGGTTTACTGATGCTTCAGCCCTTTGGCCCTCGACACCCAATATACGTTGGCATGCACGAGGAGGACTATGAAGGTTTAGCCTTTGGTACAAGATGGAGTGCGGTAGTCCAACCTGACTTCTGGAACCCCTTCATTGTGGCTTACTCCTGCTGAGTAGGGATCCTCCTGAAAAATTGGCTATGACCGTGTCAACAAATACAAAAGGATTTTGGTCCCTTAATAGAAAAAACTATGTCTCAAGTGAAAGAGACAGAGGGGTGTTGTTTGGATTCCTATCCCCAAAGTCCTAACTTAGCTACAATATTGTTTTATCCTCAAGTGAGGTTACAATGCTGGATTTATTAAGTTAATTTTAGGGCTTTCTCGGGGTCATGAAACTATTTTTTCACTTATATGGTGTGAAATGTGTGCAACTAATGTGTATGCCAAACCCATAAATCCACACCGAAGATGTTTGAATATCAATTCTAAGATGCAAATATAATGCAGCAAAGAACAGTAAATGTGCTGCAAAATATTTTTTTCTTACAAAAATAAAATATACTTGAAACAAATGAGCAGTAAAAGAAACTAATCAAATGTAGGAAACATGCATGGGGTCTCAACCATGAAGCTCAACTAGAATGACTCATAAACCAAGTAATTCGGATCTCAAAAAATACCAATAGGTTGTAAAAATATTAGATCTGGATAGAAAATAGGTTGGGACAGGCTTTGGGTCAAACAGGGGGTCTATAACAGGAATATGAAGCACAAAAATAGAGTGAAAAATGTAGGTCACACCTATCGACAGAACAAGCATAATACAGGTTGCAAAGAACATAGGGATAGTTGCAATCTGGGTAAAAAAACTGTCGATAGACTACGGTCATGGGAAACAAATTGTTAAGTGCAACGAGGTCACTTAAAACCAAGTCACAGTAGCAATTGGGGTGGCTTCAGAAGCTGGGATAAGAGTGATCTAGGTTTTTAATTTGAGGTTCTCTTATCAGAGCTAAAGGAATGACCTAGGTCACAATTATGGGGAAGAAAGGCGTGACTAGTTCACGACTTTTAGCCGAATAGATGCGACTTGGGAAGAACATAATGCTTTTTGAAAAACAGAGTCGGTTAGGGTCATGGGGCCAGGAAGTGACGTAATAATGGTTTGGATAGGTCGCGAGGGGGTCTGATATGTGACAGTTGTGGGAGGAAAAAATTAAAAATCCAATGACACCCTACAGAAACAAAGATCCATATGGATCGACTGAGTGGAGTCACCAAAACTGTAATGAGAATTTCTCCCGTATTATGTGCAGATTCACCAACCTTATCTTGTACAAAGAATAAGGAAGAGTTAAATGGAATAACAAAAAACTAAATAATTATAGAAACAACTATAACAAATTAAACAAAATATTTTTAGGGTTTTAACGTATATATCAACCCACCAAATGCAAGAAACATAAAATAAACACACCTTTCTCCTGTAAGATGGGCCACCATAGTCATCCTCAGAAGTGGTTCCGTAACTGCATAGGTTGGTTCTCCAGTCTTCTCCATGGAAATTTGGAAAGCAGGGGATGGATCCAAAGTGGGTATGGAGAGATATAAACACACACCATGGGAAATGGCGTGGCAATGAGAATAATGGCAGAAAAGTATGTGGTATGTCTGAGAGCAAAATGGCACAACATAACCACAAGTGAATGAAAACATGTTTTGGGAGAGCCATTTACAATGTATTTATAATATGACCCATGGTATTTTATTTCCCATGTTTTTTATCTATGGTATTTTGACTCTTTCTCATTTTTTTAGGGTTTTTGACCATTTTTTTGGAGAAAGTGGATATAAACCATAATGAATGCTCACTATCCCTTCATTTATGGGAAGGAATAATGGTGTTTTAGACCATTATTTTGTGGAAATATAATTGTGAAGGTCAAAAGTAAGGTAAATATGGTGGGAATATGATGTATGTATATGGTTTAGACCATGGAGAGCTAGGTGAACACATTTTAGTGTTAACATAAACTAATGCTATAAATAGTTTGAAGCATTAGCTATAAAAATCATGTAAATAGATTGTAATATGTGAATAACATAAGTCTCAAACCGAAAAATCACCCCCTTGCCTCAATATGAGGCCAAACAAGGCATCAAATTCTTTGATTGCATGAAACAATAGTTACATGCTCTTGATTGGTGAAAGATAAAGTATACTGACAAAAACATAATACAAATTAGGTTATAATGTTTTGAGATGTGGGTCTTTAAATAAAATTGAGGGAAACCCATTTCATAGAGTCCCTTCCAGCCGAGGGAAGGTACTAATAATTGTTTAATTAAGTAAGGTATATATACTACTAAAATATGTATAACTAAACATAATAATGCAACACAAAAAATAAAATATATAATAATTGTGAGAATGCCACAAATGCAAAGTCATTTTGGTTAGCTAGAAATGCAAAGTCAATTTTACTGGCTACAACTAGAGTATGAAACATAGTATTCTACATGTTTGTTTATAACTAGTTTTCATTAAAGGAGATACCAAACCTTGTTCCTTCCAAATGGTTCAATTATTTTAATATTATGTTATGCGAGATAATATTTTTTTCTAATGATAACATGTAAACTAAATTCTTCCTTATCTTAATTAGGAATAATTTATATTTTATGTTCAACCAATGGAATTTTTTAATGTCCTCGGGGTTGGAATCCAAAATTTATGAACTCAACCATTGAAGGAATCTAGTTTAATTTCAGCCAACTATGTATTCACAACCAACAAACCCATCTTGAACTAATGAATTAGTCATCAAAATAGGTACATCTAGGAGCATCCAAGGTAGCAGGGAATATATGATTGGTTGGTTGTCTATGCATGATGGAAATGATTCACCAAATATGCATTCAACAAAGGGGCTTTGAGGAAGAAGGATTTCACATCAACACAAGTAGTAATTCATAACACTTTCATACATATATGAGAGGAATTATCAACATAAGGTTCCAAGCAAGGGCATGTTAAGAATACGGAGACACACATGGGTGCATTGCAAGAGTTCCATTTGAATAAAAAATGATCATAGACCCACTTGATTAGGAATGGTGGCAAGAGATGCCGAAAGGGGAGATGGTTGTACACTAGTGGGAACAAACTAGTCACCATCAGGTGCCTTAGAAGAGAGGTTTCCAAAAGATTCAATTCTCGCTCATGAATAATATTTTGTAGCTATCCTTTTATATCTAGGTGGGAACACCAAATATAAAAGGACATGGAATATTAGGGGGGAGAAGAAGTTCAATATCAAATGCCAGTTTTGGGCAATACATTAAGTCTACAATTGCAAGGTAGGGATAATTGTTAGAGAGAATGTGTAGGTAGGCCATGGGAAATTTGTGGTCTAACAAGGAGCATATTCTAGGGTAAGTGATTTCTTGAGGGAAGACTCTCAATGACTAACACTAAGGATAAAATATTGTCGATGGATTAGTGTTGTGGAAACCTGACATATTGATGACCAAGGTCTACAAGAGGAAGATTTCAGGAAGAAAAATAGGGATTATTAGCATAAAGCTTATAGGTGGACAGACCCATTGAAAAATTGTGCGACCATCAACTAGTAGAAATGATAGTAGTATGCATGTTTGTGAACATCAAAGGTTGTTAGTAGTAAGTAGACCAACCAACATACCTAATGCATCAACTTCTAGGAACAAAGTGGGTAGTTTTTCTTAGGCTTAATTTTTGGTTGGAAGAGGGTGTCAATAGTGTGGTGTCAAACCCACCTTTATAATTATCCATTATATCATATTGTATACTAATTCAATAAATAAAGGCTTGGTAGTGGCTAATTTAGACACTGAGCATATATGTGTGTTACTCTTTATGCTTGTTGTATATTGGCAAAGTATAATTGGATAAGATAAACAATTATGCAATAACTAAATGACATGGGTTGGGAAAAGTCATTAGGAAGAATAGGTCCATATGACATGTAGCCTAAAGTGAAGGTATGGGCATGCCTTAGGTGAAAATGGATACCAAATTACTAAGGGAGTGTGGGAGACCAAGTTGTTGTGTTGAAAGATAAGTGGTTTCACACAATAGCTAGGGATAAAAGTGAAAAATTAACCATAACTATGAATACTTTAGATAACTATGGTTGACTTTAGTTACCCATGCTTGAATTTATTTACAATGGTTTACTTTCGTGAACCATTATTAACCAACATGTGTGACCATGTTTGATTATGGTTGAGAATTTTTTACTATGGTTGAAAAAGTTATACTTTATCTAACCATAATGGAATCTAGTTTGACATCGAGTGACCAACGTTGACAATGTTTACCAAGGTTAACTAAGTTTGACCATAATTAAAACATGGTTGATTATTGTTTTTATGGTTAAATTTGGTGAACCATGGATGACATTCAAAACCATGGTTGAAATTTATTGAATCATGGTTCACTATGGTCGACACAGGTTACCTATGGTTAACCATGTTTGACCATTGTTGGAAACTATTGATAATGAGTGTTAAACTATGGTTGACCAAGGAATAGAAAACAAAATTTGAATCTAAATGGAGGCATGGTTGCATTGATACAATACTTCTCTTTAGTTCTTTGACCAAGCGCCAAGGTATAGACAACCAAATTTGAATCTACATGGAGCCGTGCATGTGATATGCATACATCGTTTCTATCAATTAGTTGTTTACACTTTGTAAAAGGATTTGAATTTTCCAATATCCATTATGTAAGTTTTAAATGTGTGTAGAGAAGAAACTAATATATATATATATATATATATATATAATAAAAATAGAGATTACATCATAGAATTCACACATAATACAAAGAGATTTACCTTGCAAACCCTTAACCAGGAAAACAACCAAAACTTAGAGCTGCACCTATCACTTTTCTCATTATTATTATTAGCCACTCACAATAAAATATGTATATATTCCACAACATCCGCAACACTAATATGTTAAACATGATTAGAAATAGGCAAAAATCCCTTAACCAAGATTAAATCACATTTTTTAGAAGAAAAAAACAAAAATTATGAGATTAAATTACATTTTTTTTGGAAAACTCTAAAAATATTGAGATTAAATTACATATTAAAAAAAAAATCAAGATTATAGATAGAATGTAATAATCAGATGCAATCATACAGAATAACCCCCCCCCCCCCCCCCCCCCCCCCACACACACATGCAAAGAATATAACACATTCCGAACACACTTCCACTTGTTTTCTTTACATAAGTTACAATGGTCCATGTATTAAAGGGGTCACATGTTCAAGGAATTACTGGCCATATATTGTGTACAATAAGAGAACTTATTGGTATTAGCAGAATTCATTAACAAGTCTACAAGCTAGTACAAAATGAGAGATAAGTGACAAAAAAATGACAAAATTTGCATATAAACGACCACTTTTGATTTCTAGTATCTTATTACACAACCAAAAATGTGGTCGTATTTAGTTTGGTTGTTTATATCTTGTATTGTATTCATATATTTGTTCATTAATTGTGACAATGAATGACCAAATTAATGATCAAATATATGACTACAGGACAGGGTATAAATGACCAAACTAAATATGACCACATTTTTAGTCACATTAGTAAGATCCTTGAAATTTTCGACCATTGGTAAAGAACTCAGAAGTGGTCATTTATATGTGAATTTTGGACTTTTTTTGGCCAATTATCTCTCATTTTGTACTAGGGAATAACATGAGCTTCATTTATATTGCAACTTAGAAATGAAAAAAATAATATGAATCATAAGATGATGACTCTTGGATCGAAAAGAAGGGTATGATAAATATAAACCAAGATGGAAATTTGGGAACACAAACCAAATGTGTTGATGTATTTCTAACTTCGAAATGTATTCATCTGTATTTCTTATGTATTGTAACCTGATGTTTATTCCGGGATGTATTTGTGATGTAGTTGAGTCATGTCATACCCAAATGTTTATTTCAGGAAGTTTCTATAATGAGAAAGTCATGTCAAGTCATTGTGGGTAACCCTCCTATTGGTCAAGGGTTAAAGTCCTCACAGTTGTGGGGCCCTTGGGTTATTAGACTATCCTAGTGAAGTCAACCCTAGGTGAGTTATTTTAAGTTGGGGCAATATCCCCCACAATTGTGTTAAGGATAAACCTCCTTGTTGGTCGGAGGAGGAAAAGACCCCACAAGTTGTGGGGCACTAGGGTTATTAGACACTCCTAGAGATGCCGTCTCTAGTAAGTAATTGTTAAGTGAGGCTGACATGATGGAGTGGGTTCCGAGTGAATGAAAGAATATAAATAGAGAGTGAGTCTCTCTATTTAGGACACACACACTCACTCATTGGGGCGCATGAGTGAGAGAGAGAGAGAGACTACTGCTATTGGGATATCATCTTACTATTTTTCGGTTTTACCTTTGGTGCTGATTCTATCTCTGAGGAAGTTGTGGGGTTTTCTCCTTTATGGTTTCCCTGAGGAAATTTATTTGTGTCTCTTGTCTCTTGTGTTGTGCCTGTGTTTTATTACTGTGCATGTTATTCTCTCAATTAAAGATCCTAAGATCATAATGGTAGCTTGAATGATAAAAATCCAACATGGTATCAGAGCTAACTTGAGAAGAAGACATTGTGTAGTTGCAGAAGCTATGTCTTCTTACTTTTTGGGTCTCTCTCCATAATCCGTCAGTAAAAGTATGCTAGGATGACTCTCCATTGAAGGGCACATCTTTCTGTTGAAGTGGAATTCGATTCCAAGCATTTTTCAGTTTTTAGTGCGAAAATTAGGGCTTTCTATAGAAGAGGAATTTTTTAGTGAGCCCAGCATAGGATTGATCTCCTCATAAAAACCGAATTTTAGATACCTGGATCAATTTTTTTGGCTAGGTGAAACTATGGGAAAGTCAAACCCTAGTTTGACCTTGAGCTAGAAAAACCCTAAATACAAAAAAATGCTAAGTTTTGGTACATTCACTATATCCCATGATTGGAAAAGGTTCAGGAGATGAAAATTTTATAGGAAAAATATGAAATCCTTATTTACACTGTGTCCAAACTTAAGCCTCATATTCACTATATTATGGGAGATATGATCTCTCCATGTTAGGGTTCCAGCCTCTTCCAGAATTCATCCCTAAATAGGACACCTGGGGAGAATTTAAATATATTGGGATACAGAGGTCCAAATGGAATTCATGAAGATGTTTCCAAAATTTCATGGACTGTACTCTCTGTGGTCCAATGATATGAATCAGAAGATGAACCAGTGACACGTGGTAGTCTATACAACTTCGCTATTCGAAACAGTCCTATAACATGTCACCTTGGGAAAAGGATCATAAATCCCAATTGGTGAAACCAATTGTAATGAAACCTATGGTGTTGGATCAGGGCCATGTGCGATTACCTTAGTGAGAAATTTATTACACATAGGAGTATTAATTTCAGAGATATTATAGAAACAGTGACAGACATTTTTGCAGAAAAAATTGGAAAACTAGGGCTTCCTGTTCTAGGAGCTTCCCTCCACTGTTTTCAGAAAAGGAGTACATTGGACAGCTCCATTTGAAGAGATATATCTATATATCCAATCAGATCTAAAATATTCCAAGTTTTAAAAATTAGTTTTTCTGTGACAAACCCTAGATCAGCCAGCTCCTGAACCAGGACTGACACCTCAAATCGGTACAATCTAATCCTTTGCTATTTTCATTTGAGGTTATCATTTCAAACTTATCTATCACATCAGCTTGATGATAAGATTTGTGAAGTTGAAAAATTCCAAGTATGGAAGTATATGATCTCTCTGAATAAAATGAATTGGACACCTACATGAGTAAATAGGTTCCAGTTCTAGAGGGAGATGAGATTAGAATCCTTACACAAGAAGAACTTGGTCAAGGCCAAGAAGATAATTGTTGATTCAATCACAAATCAACTTGTACCACAAGTGTCTTCCCTAAAGACACCAAAGATGTTTGATTCCATGACCAAGCTATTTTAAGGGAAGAACATACATTAGAAGATGAACTTAAGAAACCAGTTGAAGAATGTGAAGATCGAGAATGCAGAGATCATGCACTCATAAGGGTCTCTCAAATAAAATAACAACTTGAAGATATAAAATAGGAAGTGAAGAATGCAGAAGTGGCGATGGCCACCTTGAATGGCCTCCCAGGGTCATGGGATTCATTCATTAAAGAAATGTGTGCCAAAAGGAAGTGATTACTCCCATTAGACTCTGGGAAGAAGAAGAATCTCAACTCATAAGAAGAGAAGAGAAGATGGGAGCAATTGAAGATCAAGCTCTCACCATCCAAAGAAGACCCCTCAAGCAATGAGGAATATGAAGAACTCAACTCCTGAAGAACCTCTTATCCACCTTAGCATTTGGATAAGAAACAATTCTATCATGAATGAAGAAGACGATGAAGCTGAAGGCTCAATAAGGAGTCTACCCATGAAACAAATAAAGATAAGTATTCAATTGTCATTTCATGATATTGTTTTGTTATGCATTTGTTTATATTCAGTTGATGTATTATGCATGATAGGATGTTTGCATTAATGACAGTATACTACTAATATGCATGTGATGGGTAAGTAGTTCATGGTGCTATACAACTCTCCATTGCTACTTATCTAGAATGAAACCTCTTTGCTGACATATTGGATTAGTGCACAATGTCAATGTTCTCCTGGTAGAGATGGAAGGCATCTAAAAAGTTTCAGTGAGATATGGATGAATGTTGTATTGGCTAAAGTAGTTGCATGATCATATATTTATGCATAAGAACTTTCCAGTATGAATATTCCTTATGAAATGTTTCTAATCATATAAATGCATTTGACTTGTAGGAAATATCGTGTACATAATCACCTACAAGAAAACAAGAATGAGACCGAGACTTGTTTCAGAGAACAAGTGATGACAGTTCAAAGATGGAAAATAATATGAAAAATACATCGACATCATTGGTGCAAAATATTTCAAGAAGAAAGGGAAGATAAATTCAAGAAGAATGATGTCTAATATGCAGTATCGATACATGAAGGGAAGTTTGTAGTTCCATCATGCAATAGATGGAAACATCGTGGGATACAAGGCAAGATTCGAAGAGACATTTGCAGCTAGTGGGAGTTGAGACACATGATAGGAAGAATCATGTGTGCAAATGAAACAAGACCTTGTACGAGCTTAGAAGAAACCCATGGGATAACACATACATGAGGAGCTTGATGAAGATCTGAACCTTTTCTACAAGGTTGATAGAGGATGACAAGCTCACAAATGGGTGTGAGATGAACATTTGAAAAAGTTCAAGATAGAGGATCTTAGTATCCAGTGATCCTAGATGGATACATAGAAGACTAGTAGCATAGGAAGCTACTTGTCACTCTAGTACAGAATGTTTCAGTACATAGAGTATGCAAGACAGAGGGAGTATGATGCTTCAGAGGGAGTGACTATAGAAGATCCTGTGTTTTGACATGGTATGACAGGATGGAGAAATTAATAATGACTCTAGGCTTTACTAAGAGTAAAGTGGATTCCAACGTTTGCCTCAAGGTTGAAGGAAGAAGACTAGTGATGCTCCTTTTATGTGTCGACACACTATTTTCTAGGCATGGAGGTGTGGACAAGGGAAGTATTCAGTAGAGATCCTGAATAGGTTCAGGATGATGGACTACATGACCACACCTATGACATCAAAATTGAAGATGTTAAGTGATGCTTCATCATAGACGGTTGATGCTACAATGTATCGTCAGATGATTGGGTCCTTGATGTATCTGACGAACACGAGACCAGACATTTTCTTTGCTATGAACACCTTGAGCCAGTTCTTGATAGATTCAAGACATGTTCACTTGATTGCTGCAAATAATATTCTGATGTACTTGAAGGGTACAAATGATTATGGGCTCAAGTACAATATGAATTAAAATATTAACCTGGAGGGTTATGTTGATTCAGATTGGGCAGGCAGTGCCATCGATAGGAAGAACACTTCAGGGTGTTGCTTCAATATGGGATCATGTGTGATCTCTTGGTTTAGCAGGAAGTAATCTTGCATGGCACTGAGTACAACTGAAGCATAGTATGCCACAGCTTGTTGAACTAGTTGTGAGGTAGTATGGCTGAGGAAGCTTCTGTCTGATCTCCAGTTGGATGCTACTTGTATACATTGTGACAACCAGAATTGCATGAAGTTGTTAGAGAATCCAGTGTTCCATGACAAGTTGAAGCATATCTAGATCAAATATCACTATATCAGGGATATGGTGTAGAGGGGAGTAGCGAAGCTCCAGTATGTTGCGACGGAGGAATAGATAGCTGATGTGTTGATGAAGCCATTGGCCAGGGTGAAGTTCGAGTACTTTAGGTAAAAGCTTGGTGTTCTCCAGATCAAGGTTTCCTCCAAGGGAAAGTGATGAGTCCCATAGCCATTTTGACATGGTGAGAGGATTGGTTCCTTCCATGGTCAGATGTAAGGGATGAGCCATTCTGTCACGGTGAGAGGATTTGGTTCCTTCCATGTCAGATATGAGTGCTAAGATCCATAGCCATTCTGACGATTAGGTCAGATATAAGGGATGAGCCATTCTGTCATGGTGAGAGGATTGGTTCCTTCCATGACAGATGTGAGTTCTGGCCATTCTGTCAAGTAGGCTAAGTGTAAGGGAAACTGCCATTCTAGGAATGGAGGTACCTGGTCAGTTACCAGGAACACTCAGTCCAGGACTAAGAGAGCCATTCTGACAAGTAGGTCAGATGTAAGGGCTGAACCATTCTATCATGGCTAAAGGATTAGGTTCCTCCCATGTCATATTTGAGTGTTGGCCATTCTGTTGAGTAATATAGATGTAAAGATAACTGCCACTCTCTGGGAGAGTGGAGGCACCTGGTCCATTACCAAGTAGCTCAGTCTAGGACTGGGGGCCATTCTGGCAAGGGTGTGGGATTTAGTTCCTACCAGGTCAGATATGAGTGCATGCCCTTTTGATGAGGGTGTAGGATTTGGTTCCTACCAGGTCATATGTAAGTGCAGATCCTTTCCATCATTGTGAGCAGGATGCGATTCTATCCTGGATGAAAGTATCGAAATCTTTCGTCATTGTGAGTAGGATGTGTTCCCACCTGGATGGATGTAAGTGCAGAAATCTTCTATCATTGTGAGCAGGATGCGATTCCAGCCTGGATGAAAGGATGGAATTCTTTCATCATTGTGAGTAGGATGTGTTCCCTCCTGGATAGAAGTATGGAAATCTTCCATCATTGTGAGTAGGATGTGATTCCTGCCTGGATGAAAGTACAAAGTTCTTTCATCACTGTGAGCAGGATGTGTTCCCCCCTGGATGGAAGTGAGTACTATGCCTTTCTGACGAGTAGGTCAGATGTAAGTGATGAAGAAGACCTACATGTTGGCTAGGCCTACAACCAGTATGAAAGAAGGCTAGCTCTGTAGAACTTCCTGTGACAAGAAGAATCATGAGATAGCACATATGATGATGACCAGAGGAGATCTAGATTGAGCTATGATCCAGATCTAGTTATGATGACTTCGAGAGATCTAGATCGAGTGATGATCCAGATCCAATAGTGATGATCCAGATCCGATGATGATGTCCAGTGATGATCCAGATCGAGTGATGATACAGATCCAGATGAAGATGAATTGAAGATGAAGACAACTTAAATATGAAGATGACAAGAACTCAATGATGATCTAGATGATACAGAGAAGAATACTTGTGCTGATAAATTATGTCGAGAGAATACCTTCCTAGTTAAGAGGGAGTGTTGATGTATTTGTAACTTTGGAATGTATTCATTGATATTTCTTATGTATTGTAACCCGATGTTTATTCTGGGATGTATGTGTGATGTACTTGAGTCATGTCATACCACAATTTTTATTCCAGGAAGTTTCTATAATGAGAAAGTCATGTCAAGTCATTGTGGGTAACCCTCCTATTGGTCAAGGGTTAAAGTCTCCAAAGTTGTGGGGCCCTTGGGTTATTAGACTATCCTAGTGAAGTTGACCCTAGGTAAGTCATTGTAAGTTGGGTAAATAGTCACCACCATTGTGTTAAGGATAAACCTCCTTGTTGGTCAGAGGAGGCAAAGATCCCACAAGTTGTGGGGCACTAGGGTTATTAGACACTCCTAGAGATGTCGGCTCCAGTAATTAATTGTTAAGTGAGGCCGACATGATGGAGTGGGTTCCAAGTGAATGGAAGAATATAAATAGAGAGTGAGACTCTCTATTTAGGACACACACACTCACTCATTGGGGTGCATGAGTGAGAGAGGAGAAGCTCTCTAAGTGTGTGAGAGAGAGATTGCTGCTGTCGGGAGATCATCTTACTGTTTTCTGGTTTTACCTTTGGTGCTGATTCTATCTCTGAGGAAGTTGTGAGGTTTTCTCCTTTATGGTTTCCCTGAGGAAAATTCTTTGTGTCTCTTGTCTCTTGTGTTGTGCTTGTGTTTTATTATTGTGCATGTTATTCTCTCAGTTAAATATTCTAATATCATAATGGTAGCTTGAATGATACAAATCTAACAAAATGACACAAGAAATAGAACATGTCAATGGAAAAAAAATACTTTATGTTACTCTATGAATCTATAATGCTAATTTCTATGTAATTTCCTTTTGGATTTTCCATTTGAGTGCACTACCAAAAATTCAATTGTTTACTTATTCGTACATGGAATAGACTCCATCCTTAGAGACACATTTAAGTGTTTTTCTTTCTTTCTTCCTACATAATTCATAAGAAAAAACTCTTGGAAGTACATAAAGGAGAAATATCTACAAATTGTCTAACTTGAAATAGAAACTGTCTCACATGAGCAATAGAACATGTCAATAGACAAAAATTACTTTATGTTACTCTATTGAAAAATAATGCTAACTGCTACATAATTTCTATTTGGATTTTCCATTTGAGTGCAAGCACTGAAAAAATTCATTTTTTCAATTATTTGTAAATGGAATAAATTCTATCCTCAAAGAAGCACACATTTATGCATTTAATTTCCTTCTTTTTTCCACTCAGTCACCTAAACGAAAGCCAATAGAAATGTCCTCACTGGAAGCATCTTTCCCATCCCTAAGTGAATAAAAATTCTAACACTTTGGAATTTTATCTTGCTCTTGATTCCCCAAGGAACTATGAAAATACTTCATAAATTGGTGCTCAAAACTTGTTGAACACTCATCTAATATTGTCATGAATTACAATTGCCTACATATTGTTCTTATCATCTCTACTCTGGAGACCCAGATGATGCATATGAAAGTTTCAAATTTCATCATGGACAAACAATATAAGTGGACATGCCTCTTCTGTTTTCTCTTTTTCATCCAATTTTAAGGGACCAATTATGTATACTCTTGGGTATAACCCACCAACAGTTGAATTGGTAGCTATTAATGAAGACCAACGCTTTTGTCCTTCAACAACCTCTATAGAAGTAGAAGTAGTAAATGGTGATTCATGAGGCTTATATAGGATTAAAACCTAAGAGAAAGCATCATAAACTATATGCAATATTGTTTGTAATAGTAAGGCCTAATTGCTTTGCACTAGAAAACATTATTTGCTTGTTCTATACAAAGTATTCACTAGTTAGGAAAGAAAATGTAGAGGATGTTGGTTTATCATTTAGAATGATAAAATAATTGATTTATTTAAATTACCATTAATAAAGAAAATATAACATCAATTATTTTGTTAGATTTATAAATCCATGCATTTCAAACATGACAAAAATTAGTGAATCATTGGAGCAATGAAATGTCTCTAAATATCTCTCAAAAATATTCAAGCTTGTTGCAACACTCTAAAATGCATTCATACCTCAAACTTTATTAATTAACTCTCCAATATCTACAAATTAGCATTTTTATGTGTAATCCATTAAAATACATAAATATATATGCATCAAACAATGACCATAATATCATCTAAACACATCTCCCCAATCCCAACTTAATTGCCTATTAAAACTTACAGCCTAGTTCATATAGGATACAAACTTGTGTGCCACTAGTCACAACAAAGATATAACTAATGAAAATACACTATCGTGACTCTCACAAGGTCAGAATCAAGAAACTATGCTTGTAGTTCAAATTTAACCACAATGCAACATTTTTTTTTACTTTGAACAAACTGCCAATAGAAAATAAAACTAGGTCAGAGCAATAAAAAGTTACAACATAGAATTATAATTTCCCTCTAATACACATAATGTTAAATATGTGAACCATTTGTCTATAGGAAAATATGAAATTTGTAGGGAGGGAATTATGCAGTGTAATAAGCAAGGAGAATGTACACTAAATAAGAAATTCATGCCACAAATTCCAGATAAATCAGACAACAATTGCTCAGATAATCACAACATTAATATTCATTCATTAATCAGTAAAACAATGGTGTTACAATAAGTAGAATTCGAATCATGTGGATAAGATTCAAATCTACCAACTAAACCTGATTTATTAGATAACTCAGTGTGTCTAAATCACTACTGGAACTAAATATTCTAACTCCGGATGTCTAAATCAGTCTACTATCATTTAACTGATGAGGTAGGTGGGAAAAATACACCACTTTCCCTTCATGCATGTAAAACTTACACTAGGATAACTGAAAGTGATCTAACTGATTGTATATGGAGGTTAACTTAGTATAACTTCTTACCAACCATGAGCAACTGATGGAGGCTACTGGTGGCACTCAGAATGGGATCCTATAATGTAGGGATTAGACTTGGAGGAACATAAAATATTGCATGCACATGAAGTAAGTGGTAGATAATATCTATGTGTGTCTCCCACACTCTATTACAATAATAATTAGCCCCTAAGTTAGGAAAATATACCAAATAGACTATATTGGACAAAGGATGATTAATTAATATTAACACCCCCCTTATCCTAACTTTGGACAACTTGGGCCCTAACAACCAGGCCAAAAGTTATGCATACAATCTAAATGAAAAAATAAATTTCTTAATAAAATAAGGAAAATGGGGAAAAACGCATGGGAAAAACCTCATGGGAACCCCCTCATCAAAATAAGCAGGAATCAGGAAACAAGCTATACTTAAGAGAAACACTTTCTCTTTGGGTAAAAACTTGAAAAAATTTTGTTGCAATCTGCAGCACTATGCAGCAGTAATGTCGTATCTTGGTTTTGTTGAGCATTAGCATCCTGAAGCTGTGCATGTGAACCTCTCAATTTTCTTATGATATGATGAATGTTTCTTATGTTTGTTCTTTCTGGAGGAGGAATGAAATGATAAATTTTGTTCTTCAGTGGGCCAAATTGTTGATCGTTCACTATCATTAAGTGGCATTTTCTTGGAATTTTGTTGCACCACTATGTATATAGAGAAGTTGTGTGAGAAAGTGCAACATGCACATTCTGATACTAGGACCATGTCCTTCTTCTGTCATTTGGATTTCTCGCACCATTTCTAGCTGCTTCAATTAGCTTTTGGGCCCATTTAGGATTGGACCACTTATTTGGAATGGGAGCTCGATTTGGATCTAGATTCCCATGAGGTACAACTTCAATATCAATATCATGCTCATCTTGATCCTCATCATTTGAATCTAAAGAATAAGACAAAATATCATCATCAAATGGAAATGGAAGAGTGTTTATACCTCCTTGTGCTCCATATTGTGGTGGATTAAGTAATTGATCTTATTCAAACTGAACATTGTTCTCTATGAAGCACTTCCTAATTGTAATTTCTATCAATTGATATGCTTTTCCATCCTCACCATATCCCGGTAGTATGCATTCATTACTATGGGATTGGAATTCCTTTTTCTCATCCATAGGAATTATGGCCCAAGCTTTGGAACCAAAAACTCTCATCATGATTTTTCCCTAATAGTACTTCGAAAGGAGTGGCCTCAATCATTGATTTGTGAGGAACTCTATTATGAATGTATGAAGCACATTTTATAGCTTCAACCCAAAGAGAAGAAGGAATATTCTTTACTTGGAGAAGACAAGTTTCACTTCCCTTAAATGATCTAGTTTTCCTCTCAGCCACACCATTCTATTGTGCCGTGTATGGAACTGAGTGTTCCATTCGGGTCCCCTCTAGTTCATAGAACTACTGAAAATATACTTTAATGTATTCACCTCCCTTATCTAATCTAATGTAATTGATCTTCTTTCCAAATCTATTTTAAACCAAGGCTTTAAAAACTTTTAAAGTTTTGAATACCTCTGATTTCTGCTTCATAAAATAAACCCAACAAAACCTTGAACAATCATCAATACAAGTAAGAAAATACCTAGATCCATTGATTTATTATGTAGGAATTGGTAGCAAGACATCATTGTGTATCGGATCTAGTGTAGAGGCATATCTAGGTGCCTTCCCAAGTTCATATCTCTTCTCTGGATGATTACCTACCAAGCAACTAGGACATACTCCATTTGATGTTTGGATGAGTGGCAAGCTCTCAGTCATTTTTGTCATTGTGAAGTTGCAGGATATATTTGAAATTGAGATGCCAAAATATATCATGCCACACCTTTCTTATGTTATTGGCATGATTCAACATATATGTTGGATGTGAAGTAGGTAGGAAATGGGAGAACTCATATCCCTTAGAGGCATGATTAGAAAACCCATTTGCTATGAGATTTCAAGTAGACGTTTCAGTGATTTCTACTATGTCAGAGTCGAATATAACTCTATTGGGAGAGACTGTATGAGTCATATGATAAACAAACAACATATTTTCTCCAAGAGAGGGCGCATAGAGAACATTCTTGAACACATCATGCTGGATTTTAATAGAACCTCTCCCAACAGCTGGGATTTGAGAGTCATCTCCCATATGAATGCTAGGTCCTCGTAGATATTTAGAGTGGTGAAGGATTTCCTATAGGAAACCATGTGGTTGGATTCTTTAGAATCTATCAAGTATTCCTTCGAGTGAGTAAGTCCTTCCTTCAAGGCATGTAACCTCTCATGATATTTTGTCGATTGTCCAACACCAAACTTCTTTAATCCTTGTGGAAGGGAAATATTTTTCTATTCAAGGAGTGTTGACAACTACTCGACTATCTTCTTCATGCACTAGATCTCTGCATAAAATCCTCTCATACAGTAGGGAAACCTAGTCTTCTCAAATTTCTTCTTTTTTATTGGACCCTAGGTATCCATCAGAAGATCTTTGATTCTCCTTTCGATTTGAATCAGTATTTTTGGTCTCCTTACCATTTCTATTCCCTCTTGCTTACGCATTTTTTGAGTTTGTCATTAAGAGTGCTTGATTCTTGGAGGTTTGAATCACTCCCATTTGAACCAATTTATATTTATCTTGTATTAAGGACTCAAAAAAATAATCTAGAGAAGGAATCTTAGAATTAGCCATGGATGCTCTTCCTAAATGGAATGTAGAGACAACGACTAAGTACTCTAAGCCAAGATTGCTTAGCACTGATAGCACACGCTGTTAATATTTCCTCTCTAATCCACATTGTTTGCATTACAATACTACTGAATTGTATTTTGTAAAGAATTGCTGAATAGATTCAAAAATGATGGGATGTAGATCAATGAGCTCATTCTGCAAAATATTCCCTTGAAACTCATCTTGTTTTCTAAAAAAAGATTCATTATTATCCCAATATTCCTTTAGAGCCCTTAGTCCCTCACGGTTGAACAAAATATCTCAAGAGATATGAGTGCACATGAAGTCGAAGGCTTCATCAAGCCAATTCAAAAAAAATTCTTCTTAACATAGTTATTGGGCTTAGTTTCTCTTCCTATTTTCATCCTAAACAGACCAAGATTGCAGAAGGATACCTGCATATCTTCCCTACAATCATTGTAGTTTAAGGGTGTAAGGATTCAAGATACGAGAGCTGAAGAATCCATCTTTCTGTATGTTGATCAGTTAATTCCTCAAGAAGATATGCAGGTACCTAAAAACAACATTGCAAAACGAATTGAATGCACAATCATATTTCAGTTCAAGCCTTTCCACCTCGACAGGTACACTTACTCATGTTCCATTAGTTCAAGTCTTTTATGGATAGAATTGAGAGGGAGAAATGTTATGATTCCAAGATTTATGTGGAAACTCAACTGCTTCTAGTGTAGAATGGATAATGGACGAGACTTCGTGCTATACCGTATAAGGCTTTGATACCATTTTAAATTTGTAAACCATTGATCTACAGGAAAATGTGAAAGATGCAGAAATGGAATTATGCAGTGGAATAATCAAAGAAAATGTACTCTGAACAAGATATTCATGCCACAAATTTAAGATAAGTTAGACAAGAAATGATAAGATAATCACAAAATTAATATTCATTCATTAATTAGTAATACAATGGTGTTACAATAAGTATAACTCGAATCATGTGGATAAGATTCAAATCTACCAACTAAACCTAACTGATTAGCTAACTCAGTGTGTCTAAATCACTGCTAAATAGCACTAATTTAACTCCAGATGTCTAAATCAGTCTAAAATAAGCTAACTGATGAGGTGGGTGGGAAAAATGTGCCACCTTCCCTTCATGCATGAAAATATGGTTCTAGGCTAACTGAATGTGATCTAACTGATTGTAAGTAGAGGTTAACTCAGCATAACTGCTTACCAACCATAACCAATTGATGGGGGCTGCTGGTGGAACTCATAATGGGTTTCTATAATGTAGGGATTAGTCTCAAAGACACATAAACTCATGCATGCACATGTAGTAAGTGAATATAACCTCTATGTGTGTCCCCCACACTCTAGTACAATAATAATCACCCCCTAAGCTAGGAAAATGGAGACTATCTTGAACAAAGGAGGATTAATTAATCCTAACACGCAATGCTAATGTCAATAGAGTAATAACACTTGGAGAAAACATAATCCAAGGACTACTTCAGAACTTGAATACCTCGAGTGCTAGTGATGAGGTTAAGAAAAAGTAAGTTGATCAGAATTAGGACAATACCAACATCGCTGGTCTAGTTTCTAGGGCCAGAACCATTCTGCATTTTCAATCACCCATGATAGGTTGTGCCCCTACATGTAATTCCAACTGACCTTGGATTCTTGTCTCTCTCCCCAGTAACTAATATAAGGTTTCTAATATTACCTTATGGATTAAAATCTTGTTTATTATCTCCTACAATGAGGAAGCCAAAAGAAATGATACATTTTTCATCATTGTATTTAACTGCATAGACCATTATAGTTCCTCTTATTATGCCATAACTTCTTCCTACTTTCACTATTTACTTACTTGAAATTATGGAACATGTGTAAACCTCGTAGCATCCAAAATAAATAATGTAGAAAAGCAAAGGAGGAAAAATTAGTAATAATTTTGAACCTTCTGCGAATATAAGTTGTTCCTCTGGTCTAAATGGTTCAGATCCAGAACAAATAGTTCACAGTAAGGCTGGAAGAATTTCCCTAGAAACTATAAACACCTGGAATGCAATCTTTGATGGAGTGATGTGATTCTTCTCTCATGAAAAAAGGTATCCAAGGAAACACCTGCATAAACACATCAAACACAAAAGAGATCAAAGATACGAGAGCATCATCTATAGATATATACCAATAACTAAGGAATTTTACAATAACATGCAAGATTATAAAAGAAAAGTTATATGGGAAAGGAAACAACTTTATATTAGTAAAATGAAGAAATATTTTACATCCTATGCCTTAGTGTTGATATGCTCTTTCAAAAATCCAACATCTTGTCTCCAATCGCTAGTACAAAATGAGAAATTAATGACTAAAAAATGACTAAAATTAGGCTATAAATGACTATTTTTGACCTAGCGACTAATAATAGCTAATTTCCACTATCTTATAGCTAGTCATATTTCACTTTCTCATTAATAGCTTGACTTATTAGTCATTGAGAGTCAATTATTTAGTCATTGATTTAGTCACGGATTTAGTCACTCATTGCAACAATTAATGACCAAATATATGACTAAATAAAATACTAGATGATAATATATTAATGACTAAGCTAAATACGACTAAGATACGGGAAATTAGCTACTAATAGTCGTATATATGCGAATTTAGTCGTTTTTGTAGTCACGAATTTATGATAGGGCATGGAGGAATCAAACCACCAACCTCCTCCCTATAATTAGGCAGGCATGCTACCATTGAGCTAGAATCCTTTAAGAAGTTGTTATTGCTTGACAATGATGATATTCAAAAAATATTATGATAGATAGAAATCTATAAACTACATAATTATTACTATTACAACTTACTAGTAACTAATATTTATGATAAACTAATTCTTGAGAGCTATGTACAATTTTCCCTATCTGGCATATCCATTCATGTTACCAGAGAGAACAAAATACCTATGTAATGGATGTGATACCAATCAAGTCAACCAATTTACGGAATATCTCTTGGCGTACCTGAATATATGAGAAAAATATCATTATATGAAATCAATCAAAGTAAAAGTCAAATAAGGAAAGCAAATTTGCTCTTTCAATTCATCTTTAGTGAATACTCACTTTCAATTTATAATGCTCATTAAAAGAAAACATAATAGGGACTTCATATTTGTACATTGCAAAGCCATGTATCAAATTCATACCTTCCCATCCTTTAGCAAGGAATCACACCCTGAATGTTTCTTCAAAATAAGATGATTTTCATACTGGGAAGGGATTTCATGCTCTACTTTCTACACATAAATATCCAAAAAGAAAACCAAAAAATGAAGGGAGGAAGATTGAACTAAAACAATCAAAACAATTTTGGTGTTCTCTTACATGAGTGATTGAATTTTAAATTAAAAATGAGAAAACTATTTGACAACAAGTTATGCACTCAAAAGAACTCTTACAAATGGAATCTTACCCCTATTAACGTTTTCTCACTGTATGCATGTAAATAATGACTAACCCTCTCTTTCTCAAGCTTTAAGCAGTCTTCAGCATGTAGGAAGATACACAATTTTTCTTTAGTTTATAGGTCGTTTCAACAAGTGTTTGTACATATAAATTTGCATGACAAAAACTAAATTTAGGAAATACCTTGAGCATATAATCTAGACATGAATTTTCCAGAATCCATGAACCACCCTTTCGAGAGTAGTATGCAGGTAGCAACACTATATTGCAACATGGCTGATTCAAAGTCTGTATCATAGTAATCCATGTTATCCATCCCAATCTCCTCAAAGATGCCCAAAACATTTTTTAGTAGAGCACGATCTATCTGTTCTCCCTCATGATCTCGATTAATCTAAGACAATAAACATAACCAATATATATATCTAAGGTTACAAATCATGTAAAACCAAAAAAATATGTCTTGTCAACAAATAGAACTTACTGCTATTTGTACCTTGGTTGAGATCAAGAACATACTAGTGAAATCACTACATTTCTTATAGTAGTCTTTAGTTCAAGCAAAGGTTATGGTTTTGTAAAATTTGATGATCATCGGGCACAATGAAAATTTGAAGAAGTGGGAAAAGAATGGGGCTCCAACTCATATTATTACAGAATTTGCTCAATTGCTGCAATTCCACATTGCTACCTATTTTGACAATGACCTTCTTGGTCATCCCAGGGTAAAGAATCCATCTTCATTATTGTTGTTGACATAGCTGGTTTGTAACTTTGTTTTATGAACCAAATTATTTTTTTATGCTTGTGGCCACTAAGCAACCTAGTGATCGGGACGATGCATTAAGTCCATATGCAGTAGACTGAAGGCCAAGGAAGGTCACATTAGAGGGAATTTAATGGGGAAGTGTGTATATTTTTGGGCCTGAAATTTCACATACTTAAATTTTATGTATTTTTCTATTTTGTGAGTGTTTCCCAAGTCTTGGTGATGAGTTTTCTAAGTTTATGAGTTGATCTCAAATGATGGTCTAGCTAAGTCATTCCCATGTCCATGTTTAATAACATTCTGAGAAGCTGTCATTAGAATACATTTATTGTGATTTCTTTCTTTTGGATTTTGTTATAGGCATTTTTGACCAAGTATTTCATTTTTCTATAGGAGACATTTTAAGCTGTGGTTGATAGTTTTCTGATATTTTCTGAACTCTACTTCATTGGTTTAACTTTCTCAGAAACTCCTAAGAATTGAGATTATTGTCACAAACATTTTCAAGTTAGAGGTTTGTTTTTTCCTTAATGTTTCTATATATAAAAAAGTGGATATGTTCTTGTACCTAATCCTACCATGGATTCAAAGGAACTGTTGCATCATCACCACATAGTACCTTTACAAGGATGGAATTCGAATGCATGCCTTACAGTTTCTCTGAATTATGTAATAGATATAGTGGGTCCTTGGCAGGCAAGTATTTTTGTAATCGATGGAACCAAAGGATTTTACTTGAACCAAAACCTCTAAAAACAAATTAAACAAACTTGAGAAAGGCTAAACCCCATTTTTCTTCTGTTTCTGAAAATCAGCAGCAATTTTTATCAAAGCTTACGATTTGGAGAGAAAAAGATGTGTAAATGCAGTTGGAAGAATCTCTAATAATTGATTTCTCCCATATGAATTGCTTTTGGAAATTTCCTTAGTTGTAGGATTTGAACCTATGTCCAAGGGATGGTCATAGGTTGAAATCTAGTCAACTTCCTCAGGGTCATTGGTCACTATTATGGCTGGAAGTGGGAAAGCCCTCCATCCAGATATTTCAAGGAAGAGTAGGGGATCCCAGGAGGTTTTCCTTAAGAAAAAAACACCCATACAGTAAACGAAATGCTGAATATGTGGCTTGAAGAAAATTTCTTGAAATATGGAATTTAAAGCAACTTCCAAAATTTGATTTCATTCATGCTGGTGTATTTCACAGGAGTGAAATATTGAATACAGTTTCTTTTTCCATGATTTGTTCTTTCCAATTATTTGACATATTTTCCATCATTAAACCATTTATGGGCTTGCCACTAATTGAACTTATGAGTTGAGAGATAGGATTTATTCTTGATGTGGTCTTGGTTTTCCACCAAACCTTCAACAATTTTCAACTATAGAACTGAACATATCTTTTTCCGAGTTTTGGGGAAAGGGGACAAGGAAATGGGTTTCAGGGATGACTAAATAGTAGAGAGGTCACCCAAATTTCAGTGAATCATAGCATGATGAGGCCCCCAGCAACACTAAATTTTGTATAGCCAATTAATTACTAAAGACACCCTAAATACATGATACAACCTATCAAGGACTATAGTCATGCCCCTGCTCCTCCCAACCACCCTTGAGATAAATATAAGAACACTCTTAATCTGTTGATTACTGTCTGTCACTTCAAATTTATCCATAGTTCATTGACTGTTACCATCCATCCTCAAAACTTAGGTTCAAAACAACTCTCAACATACCTTGGATGCACTTGAATTTAATCTGATTTAAATCTGTGAATTTTTACTGACAATTAAATACTTCATGTTCTTCAACCTCAGATCTACGACCACAGTTCAGAGTTACCCTCGAACCTCCTATATTTTCCCACAGTCACCTTCATACCTCTTTATTCCCTCAAGGATTCACATCAAAGTGCATTACTAAGATGACCTCATTCATGCCTTATTTATATGCTAATTCTCCAAAGGTTAGGTCAACTTGACCTATTTATTATTCAATTAATTAGTTGGGCTGAGTTAGTATACTCAACACAATTTTTGACTTAAAAATGAAAGATTTACACTTTTTTTCCACTATGAGGTCTATAGGGGTTGATTGACAAGTTTATATTTCCATACTTGAAGGGATTAAGACCATTTCCTTCCATGCTTAATGTGCAGAATCAATAGGTCTACTTACCCTTCTATACTGCACAAACTTGAGGTGTAAACCATTAGAACTTCCAATGTTTTTTAGGGATTCCATCAAATTAGAGTTTAACACCAACTGATCATATGAATACCTCTTCGAACTAGGTTTCTCATATAATCCTTCTCATCTGCTCTGATTTAGGGCATCTCCAATTTCGGATCAGTACCAGGCCATCTCACAAGGACTCTTTCTTCAGCTAGACTCTGTTTTAGGGCTTCTCTAGGCTTCGAATCATTACTGGATTTTTTAAACTTTGGATTAGGATTCTCATTGATCCTAGATAGGTTCGATCTGATAAGCATAACTGATCATGTCATTTTAAGGCTCGTATTAAGCTTCATCAATCCCAGCTATATTCGTTTCGATATACTTATCCAAATAGCTATAACTTCACTTCTAAATGTGATAGGTCTTATTGATTGAGATCTCTCTATTTGTCTTTATTTGGAATCTTGTAGGCTGCCACTTTTGCTAACCTTCTATCTTGGATGTACTTGGTTGATCTAAATGTCTGTTCCATAAGGTCTTCTCACTGTATCTTGTCATCTTTCATATACTTCTTCAAACTGGCCCAGTTCAAATCTGAGGAGTCTGGCTGGGCAACATCAATGACAACACAAGTGTCCAACAGACAATTCAATTGATTGAGCTAAAACTTGGGGATTTTCTTCAGGGATAATTTTAGGGGAGAATTTTAGCCTAGTGGGCTATTTTTCCATGTTTTTTCCCCAAAAAACATTTGGCATTTTGCATTTTTTGAAGCCCTGTTTTGCCCAATTTTGATGGGGTAAAATTTTTTCACCCTAAAAATCGCCAAATTATTATATAAACGATATAAAATCCTTGGAAGTTAAAATATTTTTTGAAAAATATCACCAATCATTTTATAGTTGGTGTTTTAAGAATTGGTAATATTCGCCAACATTTATACACTTTTAAATAAGTATGGCTCCTTAAAATCATCCCTGATTTTCTTCACTGATACCTGCTATGCAATTTCTATAATTTTTTCATAGAAAATCTCTGTTGATTCCTAAACTATTTTCTTAGCATCTTTCATCCTTGAGAGTTGATGAACTTTGTTACTTAGTTTGCACTTGTATGGGTGCAAACTACGTTGTTAACTACATAATGTATCTAAAACTTGATAGGAAGGTATTGATAAACTATCCACGTGGACAGAATATAATTGTCTCTGGTGCAGCTTTGCGTGTAAATGAACTCAGAGGGCCTAATGATGTTTCCAATATGTCTACCTTGTTTGGTCTATCAATGGAGCATTCCTAGGCAGTTGTTTCAAAGAACTACAGGTATGAAGGGGTTTGAAGTTTCTGTGACAATGATAGAAAATGGATGTTGGATGTAAATAAAGGTTAATAGTAGTTTTATTTGAAAAGATTCCACATGTTTTCAGATAAAATAGTTGTAATTTCCCTTTTTCCCTTTTTCTTTTATAATTGTGAATAAGATATAATGTATTGCAGGACTATAATTATTCATGGATTAACTCATAAAAAATTACACAAGTCAGTGATTCAAGTAGAGGACCATTCACTTGATGCGATATTTGGTTCACACAAAGCTTGGTTTAATGTATCATAAGTTTGGGATCCTATTTCAAGTGGGGATGGTGATCTGGTTCTAAAAACAAATCAATCAGTTTTGAAAACAAATCTGGTTCAAAATGGGAAGCCCAATGATTAAAAAAAGGTCCATCTAGAGCATTGAAGAGGCAACGAGCATCTTCTAGTCAGAAAATAGTTGTTTTAGTACCTAATGACAACAAAAGGATGGGATTAAATCCATGAACATATACTTGTGGAATTCAGCTACACAATCCTTCCCTGCACACAGACACCATGTCAAAGAAGAACACAAATGTTACTATTTTAGATGCTGACTAACTCATGGAAAAACTGAAGTCTAGAATGAAAAATATGGCTATACTACAAGCTACTCCATAATGTGTTAACAAATCTAACATATTTGATGATGTCAAGTTTTGGGGGCTTAATAACAATGCATACTAGTTAGTACCTAATGGAATTACATGGGTGACAGGATATAAATCAAGTACAGATCAATGTATGACTTAGCAGTCATCTATAATGACTTGTAATGCTAATATTGATAGAGTAAACGATATTGGTATTACACCTCCTAGCCTATATTTCAATGGTGACAAAGGTCCATCAGTAACTGTTGTTCATACTGATGCTTTTTGGGTGTGCAATGACAATTCATTACTATCTGATGATATCACTAGCCTAGTTGATATTAGAAGTGATTATATTTGTAATAGTAACAGACAGATAAGGTTATCGGTGTCAAAAAGGCATGATAGCACCATGATTAGTTTGATGGAGCAAGTGCTTCCTGTTTCAGGTTCTAGCATAAATGTGAATGGCTTTGGATATGGAGAAAATAGGAGGCTTACCACATAGCCAAACATACTCCAAGGATATTTCATCACATATGATGCTTCGATGGATAGAACAATGTCAACAATGGGTGCCGAGGAGGTGACTACAATTCATAGGAATGGTGCTTCAGAGATGAAACTTGATTGTAAAACTGGTAGGTGTGTTTTAAAGCAGTGGCTATTTTGAAGAATGGAAAGTTTAAGTATGATATTTTATTTTATCTTCCATGTTCTCCCTAACCCCACACATATGTAGTGGACCCGTTTTAACTATTTATCTATTCAAGGTTTGGTGTTTTTTTTGATAATTATTATTTGAATAGATTTTATTACATTGGAAAACTTACATACATTTTATAATAAGGTAGTAGACTAGTTTGCTCACTATTAGCATTTTCTTTTGCATGATAGATAAGGGATAGGTTAAAATACTAGTTAGTAATATGAATCTCAAACAAAAAATACTAATGTCAAATATACACTGCAATATCCAATTAAACAATTTATTTTGCATGATAGATAAGGGATAGGTTAAAATACTAGTTAGTAATATGAATCTCAAACAAAAAATACTAATGTCAAATATACACTGCAATATCCAATTAAACAATTTGCAAGAATTGTTTCTTTATAATGGGCACACCAGTCCACGACTAAGGGTTTTCTAGGGATGCCATCCATGAATGTCAATGTTGCCGCATTTCACACACCTGGGTCACATGGTAGAAATATTCAAGCCACCCAGTGTGTCCTTGGGGGAAAGTCTCGAGTCAAGGCTGTCAGCTTGTTCTTGACTCCTCCGTTCAGGCTAACTCCTAACGAAGCCAAGGGGGGTAGACCCTATTTAATTACTAAGGCTAATTACTTAGTGTGATGGTGTTATATTTATTAAGTTGTTTACGAGTTTTGAAATTAACCAGTGGAAACAAAAGATAACAAGATGCAATATTTTAAGCAGATACGCATAGTAATGACACCCAATATATATATAAATGAAAGAAACAAATCACTAGTGCCTTAAATGGAGTCAACAGAGAAAATAACGTGCTTGGATGCACTTGAATGAATGTTTTGCAAATGTCTCTTGGTAGATTTTAAATTAGTGTGGAATATGACTGAGTTAAATTAGGTGAAAAGGGGACTCCAGATATACCCGAGGGGTACTTGGAGTATCTCCAAAGGTGAACTTTCATGGATACCCACAAGGTGTTTGTGGGATGTAATGGAGTCTTGGAGACTATTTTTCATAATGCACCAATCAGAGTGTGACAGAGATTGATCCCTCGAGGTCACTTTCTAGTTGTTCCCACTCCTTTTGGTATTTTTCCACCGCTTATAGTTTGTTTGAGGCATTGGATTTTCACCTGATGGTTTGTCAATTTGGGAGGTGAAGAATAATTAATCTAGTCACTCAAGTGATTTTGATGTAGCTTGACTGATCGGATGAAGCGCAGCCGAGTACAGAGCATACACACCGGAGTCTTTGTTATTTTTAGTAAATTTTAAAATATGTGTTCTTGTTAACAAGAAAAACCTCGAGGAACCTCTTTCGGTCCAAGTGGACCTCAATCGGGGAATCAAGGAGGGTTTAATTTTATTATGATTACTAAAACAAATGATGATAGCAGATGAAGCATAAAAGAATAAGCAAACCACAATTTTCTAATTAGACTACCATGACCCTTTCTTCACCTTTCGGCTCAAAAGGAGGCTCGTGGGGTAAGTATTAAAATTACTTTGAAACAACCAGATATGGAATATGACAATGATTATACATCAAATTATACTACTCCTATATATTATAACTAAACTATATTGAAAAAAGATGAAAAAATGTAAAAAATGACACGGACGTGAATATTCCCAGGGGGGAATGGTGAATAGGCTCGAAAGAGCCTATTAGAAGAAATTTTATTTTTATTAGCAGAAATTAAAATATCATAAAACTGAAATTAATCCACTTGTTCCTTATATGGAATGAGACCAAAGGTTTACAAATTGCAAAAAATTGAAATTTTCGGAAGACGGAGACCCCCTATGGGGTTTCGAATGGTCCAAAAATGATTTCTAGACAGCGCATCCTCCTATTTTATGTTACACCTTATAAAAACCAGCAATTTTATCACATTTAAATATTCCCAAAAGTACTTTGAAAGTACTTTTGGATGAACAAACGTTTTACCCAAAAAATCTAAGTTAAAACTAGTTTTTAATGAAGCAGAAAAAGAACCAAGGAAAGCAAGCTTTCCTTGGGATATTGGCCTTCTTTTGGTGCAGCCAATATGAATTAATTAAATTTCTGAATATAATTTTTTATATTCTGAGGAAATAATCATGCATTCAACAAGTTTTAGATCTACTTTCACAGCCTTGAAAAATGACAATTTTCCCTAAAACTAGATCTAGAATGCTTGTAAATTTTCTTTAGGAATGAGATCTAGTTTATTGAGCTTTAAGGAAGCAAGATATATGTAATATGAACTCTATAATTTATAGATCTAAACAAATTTAAAGCTGCAAACAAGTAACCAGACTGATTTTAGAAAAATTTAAAGGAGGAAGAGGAAAAGAAGAGCATTTTTACTGGAAGCCTTGAAGATCAATTGTGGATCTTTCTAGTGGAATGTTGATGGACTATGAATTTGAATGGTTTTGGAGAGAGTGAAGAAGCAAACTAGATTAGCATCCTCTCCAAGCTAGGAACCTACAACTGAATCCAAAGGCTTGCCAAAATACTTGTGAGATCCCGTTAATACATGCATAGAGATTTTAGAATAACATGCATATAAACTTATAAAACATGATGAATCTAGATCTCTAAACATGCATAAAAAAGGAAAGAGGTGACCAATAAACTTATTAACAAAATCCTTTCCTGTCAATATTATAATAAACTTATTATCAATCTTAGCAATGAATCCACAAACAATCAGCAAATTATGAACATAGATACAGGTTACCTCAGTAAAACATGGCAATGCTCATCCACACATACAATTACATGACACCATATTGCCTCCAAAGCTTCACTTTATTCCAATATAAAAAGATATTACACAGTATTACAACAGCAATGTCTCCTCAATCCAACTCTAACTAGCTTGGAAGAGGCATCCTGAGCTTTATTTATACAAAAAAATAGGAGATCCAGCCTGGGGGGGCACAAATCCCAAGAATACAAACCACTGCAGCTGAAGGAGAGTCAATCAATGCTGATCTGAAGCTGAACTAAGCCTACCTGTCAATCGAGGGGCTGATTGGGCTAACACATCAACCCACAGATTGAGAAATTGACACATCAATCCACAGAGCTTCCAGGATAGCCCACATGTGTGGAGGAGAGAGAGAGGGTGCAATTCCCCATAAAGGATGTGTAATATCAACTCTGGATCTGTCCAGATGACCTCCTTCAGTTAAGGATTTGTTAGATCTAGTCAATCTGGTTCAGATCTGACTGATTTCTATCAAATTGACTGAGAATCCACTGATCTAGGATTTTGGATTTGCTCCATTATTCATCAATTTATTAATTAAAATAATCAATAAATGATTTTTTGGGGCTTTCTGACGTGAGTGATGGAAAATCACTCAAAACTAGGAAATAGTGGGTCTATAGGTTTACTAGGTGCTCTTAGCTTCAAAATGGGCACCTACATGACTGAATATGAATTCCAAGCCCACTTTTAATACAAAACCAATTTTTCCAATTAAACTATTAAAAAATAGCCTAAGTTTTGGAAAAAATTAAATTTTAATAAAAAACACTGAAAAAAATTAAAAAATTAAAAAATTAAAAAACCTAGGGGGAATTAGACATGTTCATATGACTCAAACATGATGCCTAGCATGTTTATACATTGACACATAGACTCTAATAACCTCAATAGTCCTAAATGCCAACCCGACCACCCCAACTTTGGAGGTATAGAGTGAAAAACTCAGAAATTATTGGTCGTTTATTCAACAACCAATAATAACCAAGGGAAAAAACACCTTGGGCTGATCGGATTGACAAACAAAGTCTAAGAGACCGAGTATTTTACAGACACTATCATGTTGGAAAATTTATTACAATTCCCCCATGGGGTATGAACATGTTATATAGTACAACAAAGCTTCCTAGAAGCAAGACTGAAGGTCTTCTGAAGTCCAAACAAGTTATCCTTGTCCAGTTCACCAAACTCAATTGATAAAAAACCACTAAGTACAACTTAGGTGGTAACAGTTGGGGAACATCCCTTGTGTTAACTGGTCAGGTTTTCCTTGAAAAATATATATATAAGCAAAGCACATAGCAAGAATCACCAAGTGAAAACCAAATCAAAACGAAGAATTTGCAGAGACATACCTTTATCAGAAGTATTTGGTTTTGGCTTCCATTTTTCTTGTTGTTTGGACTTGTGTATTCCTACTAGAACATCATTCCCCTTCATTGCTTGGTGTAATATGCTTGTGCCTACTTGGACCTTTTCTAGAGAATCTTAACCTACATCATTTAAGCTCTTTCTCTTGATAGAGCTCTATTTACTCTTTTTTGGAAGAGAATTTGAGTGGTTCATTGAACTCGCAGAATTTGATGGTCGGGTCATTACTTGATCTTTCTTACCATTACTAGAAATCAGACTTGGATTCAGAGCTTTTACATCTTGAATTGGCTTAGGTTGTTTGATATCAAGGGTAGCTTCAGAATGTGGAGATCCTGGAAGTTGAAGCTGCTCTTTATTTGCTTCCATCTGACCCTCACCTGTTTGTATTCTGTACATGGCATTAAGAGCCTATGTAGTCTCATCTTAACCAATATCACATCAATTCATGTTAGGCCTGTTGAAACAAGAAAATTTCCATAGCAATTTTTCCATGAGAAAGTACAAAACATGCAATCAACTCAATGCAGACTGAGAAAAAGGTCAAACATGGCATTTATCACTTGATCATCAGCTGCTAGCACTTGCAAACACTAAATAAGACACAAGGTAAGATTGTTAGTTTGCAATACTTATAGCCAATCAAGCATCCAAAAAAACCACTTCTTTGGAAGTGGTTTTGAAGAATCCATCCCATATGGAAGCAAGCACCATTTCTCACATGCATCGCACATTTCACAATTTTATTTTATAACAACTGGAGCTTGGGGTACCAAACAAGCTCCTTGGGGTAACAAGCCTGCATAAGTATCAATGTGAACTCCAAGAAAAGGCTGGGGAACTATAGTAGCTGAAATATGCACTTCACTAGTTGAACTATGATCCAATTTGTTAAATGAATATGCCTTCATTAAAGTATGTTCTCTCTCTCTCCCCTTCTCAAAGACCCTTGGAACCCCTTTCTCAAAGGGCTCAGATTTTGATTCTTTCACACTATCCTTACGATAAGCATCAATAGGATATTTTCTAGTTCCATTTTGTTCTTTCCCAGCTTCTCTGACATAATCTTTGTGATAGTCCTTGGAAGATGCATGCTTTGATTATTTTCAAACTTTGATACCTTCAACTCCAAAACTTTCCAAGGTCAAAGAATCCTTAGCATATTTGCATTTTCTTGGATCTCTATATGATTCTCTTTTATGATCCCTATATTTTTCTTTTGATGCTTCTTTAGATGAATTAGTATCTATGTGCGTGTCTTTTTTATTTTTCTTATTGGCTGATCCATGATGATTTTCAAGTTCCTTATCTCTACTAACCATTTAATTAGAGATACCCTTCCCGGAAGCCCTGTCTTTTGAAGTTTCATTTGTGGCATATTTTGGCCCATGCCTTTCCTTGGAACCCATATGGCCTTTTGAATGGTTACTTGTCTTTCAATCTTTACGATTCTCTGTCCCAATATTCTTTTGATGAGATACAAAATATTTATGACCACTTTCAATTTTGACTTGTTTCACTTGGTCATGTACTCTTTTAAGTTTTCCCTGCATACTTGCTTCACAGAAACTGGCATCAACGGACTTTCTGTTTTCATGACCCTACCCAAACCTTTGTTCTCATCTAGTTCATTATGTTGATCTTTCAATATGTCATTCCAAAGGATTTTGTCCTTTGCTGCTTTCTTGTATGGATCAAATCCCTTTGGATTTTCTTTCTCTGACTCACCCATGATTTCCCTTTCTTGCCTTTGATGATGGGGTCCCTTGAAGAGGAATTTTTTGGAATTTTCAAATTAATTGTAACATTCTTTGCTAATTCTGGATCAGGCTCCTTTATTTTTGTATATTTTCTTTTGTTCCCACTAGATGTCCCTCTGTCTTCCTTTGATCCTCACAAATCCTTAACTAACTTAAAGTCATTTCTATTTGTTTATGGATCTTCCAGAAACTCTATCTTGAATATCAAAATTTCAAGTTCTTTTGAAAAAATCTTATCATCTCTTTTCAAAAATTGCGGTAGAATATCCCAAATGGGTGTAAGCAAGGAACCTCCAAGAATATGATATGATGTCATAATCTGCTCCAACACAAGCAGACATAACAACAACATGCCTTTAGTGGTCAACAAGACATGTTTGGATCTAACAAAAAAAATAAAATAAGCAAAGCCCTATCTAGCAAAGATAGAAAGGGGAAATCATACCTGGATAATGGAGAAAGGAGACAGAGCAAGAGTGGATTCATTATCAGGTGATAATTCTTTGCCATCATCAGGGCTATCCTCAAGATATAGAGATGGAGAATGTTCAAGGCCTAACCCACTGTAAATTGCAGAGTTCTTGCTGCGCGGAGTAGAGTCGGAACCCATCTTAATTCACAATTTTAGCCTCTTCTGATTACCAATATTTGTGTTCTTAGCTATAGGATCCTTTTTCAATGGGGAGATTTCTCTAATGCCCTTAACTACAAAAATAGCCATCTCCCCATTTTTTGCAAAATCAGTAGCTAAGGCTGCTGAACTAGGTGATACATTGGTGGCTGTTGATACCACCTTTGTTGTAGATGCCAACCGCATGCGCTACAAAAGATTGTCAAAATTTAGTTTTCTAAAAAGTAGTGTAAGATAATTTTTGAGGTAATGGTTGTTGATTGCATAATGTACAATTTATATGCTATTGCACCCAATCAAATTATCATCTATAAATCATATGAACTCTCCCACTTCCTTATTTGGCATTTCTTTTGTACTCATGTGCTACACAATAGCTGGAGTTTTACGTTGAAGAAAAACTGATGGAGACTCCTAATGAGTTGGAAAAAATGGGCCATAGCCTGGAAACTTTGACCTTGTTTGAATTAGGAATGAAGTAAGCATGAATTTTAGAGTCCCTTGGTGACTAAAACCAAACCATTTCCATCAGTAAAAAGGAGAAAATTGTTGAGCAGACAGTTCAAATCTCTATAAACAAGGCTTCTAGTATCAAAAGTGCATGAGATTACATAGTCAACTAGCTTTAGAGGCTGAGATCGCAATATTGAAGTGTTTGTTGGCTGATTTTAGGGGTCGGATTGATGGGGAATTGGGGTCCTATCCCTACCAAAATTTAATTAGAATGGATAAAACTTGCAGTGATGCACCATTCCGATAACCAATCCCTAGGGGATATGTTTTGGATCCATGCAATATTTGGTGCAATGCGGATGCAGCTTGTCATGACTCAACTTTGGCATCCAATAGTGAGGGTGGGGTGTAGAACAAAAATGATAATGGTGCATGTTGTAAAGGTGAGTGTGGCTAGATGCCACATCATTGTGAAGGTTTGAAGGGTGATATGGTAGTTACCTCTAAATATGATATGTAAATTTGACATTGAGGACTTGAAATAGGAAATCATTGACTGTACAAGTATTGTTGATAAGACCGAGCTTGGGACCACATAGAATATGCTAAGAGGATGAACCACGAGACCATCACTTGAGGGAGTATTTGATGAACTATTATAAACAGTTGAAGAAGTGCTTTGAAGAGAAATGTTGCAAATATCGTGTCGAGGAATATATCGCCGAGGGTCTAGAACAAAAGTTATCAAAAATATCATGGAAATTATCAGGAATTATCAAAAAATGTTGACAAAGATAAACATAGATCTAAATAATCATGAAAATATCAGACAAATCACCAACACAAAAAACTTGGGAGAATTCAGAAATACAGGGAGAAATAAGATATATTTGCGACACTGGGATTGTGTGGAAATTTTTGCTCTTAACCATATATTTTCTCTAGATATGATTTTGTTTTTAGACACTGGCACTCCAAAACTTTCCATGAGATAAAGATATCACATTCCTTCTTCCCAAAGAAGTGGGAAAGTCCAGTACCTTTACCTTGAGGTTTCTTCCAAGAACTAAACTGATACTTTTTTCAGATTTGAAATAAATTGCTCCAGGCTAATTTTAGATGGAGCATCACCATCCTCATAAAACAACAAAGATACATTACATACATGTAGTTTTTCCTATAAATCGAAACAAGAGTTTCTGATAGAAAGGAGTTATTTCTAATGAAGAGTTAGCCAATTCAATCAAACCACATTCTATTCAGAAGATATGTCCAATCATAAAATGGGAAAAAAAAAAATTTAAAATTACTAATGTCAAAGGGGTATATCCAACCTTTACATTTTAGAACTTCCAAAATTGATTAAGAAAACAATATAAAATTGAGTTGTCTCATAAAAGAGGAACAGACCTTCTACTGGCCACCAACTATGCGAGTGTACTTCTTATCATGACTATGTAGATAACCACTAGTATCATTGTGTTGTAACCATATATTTTGATCTTGCATCCATACTTTCCCTCTTCATTCAATCTCAAGCTTGGGAGCATAATTAGGACATTATTGAGCACGTTCTATAGTATGCACATATTTAAGAAGGTACATAGAAATGAATCTCAGAACCTAACCAGCCTACATGTTGATAGTAGAATCAATTTACCTCCAATAGTCTCCAGTGTGACACTGATCATCTCCTCCAAAGCAACTAACCCGAAAAATAATGGTAGTCAATTGAACATCCAAAACTAGAAAAGAGAAAGAGGAAAAGCACATTTCAAAATACCATGTTTAAACTGAGTGGTAGGATGAATAGGGTTAGACAAGCCCACCCACTAAATCATTTTAACAGGATGTATAAATCCAACTAAGAACAAGGGATATTATAAAATTTGGTGACTGCCACCAAAATACCATTCTTTCATTTGGCTAATTCAAGTATAAAACCTTAGAATGCTTATTTGTATCTTATAAAACTAGCTACCATTTGTGAAACCCTAATAAAATCATGTACACCAAGATTTTCTCCTAACAAATTACACCCTTCAAGAGATTTCATGCAAGCAAGTGGGAGGCTTCAACCTTACCGAATCAAAAATCAATGTCTACCAAAGTAGGCGGTTGACAACATCCCATTACCACATAGGCATATTTCACAAATGTTCGGCATTAGACAGTGCCTTCACAAGGATTATCATTTGGTAAATGGGAACTTAATAGCATATATGCCATTTTTATCCAAATGTAACCAACATGAACAATACTTTAGTTATTTTACACATCATGCTTGTGATACATTGTTATCTTGATTCTCTTCTAGGAATAAGAGTAGAGATGCATTTCACCCTCCCATTCACTACACTGAACTTCAAAATACAACTACCATTGTGCTCTTTTAATCATCAGCAGACACTAATATTTCTTGGTTTCCTTATCATGTTTTTCTAGGAGCACCATTTGCACTCAATCTTTGGATCTAGCACTAATGTACGTAGAAGTCTCATTGAACCTTTTATTGGCATTTGTTGAACATTAATAAATTATCTTATCTACCTATTATGGGCATGCCCAAATAACTAGAAAAAAAATTACTCACCTCCAAGTTACCAGAAATAGGTGATGCATGGAAATAATTGTGTATCCATCTATGTGTTTTCATTTGTTGCAACCGAATAATTGTTGTGCTCATAATTACATCACCTTGTTTGTTTAATGATTCAGGTATTGGTCTACAATCTACAAAGACACATCCAAAATAAATTAGTATATAAATTACAAATTTAAGAGAATCACTACTTTTGAATCTTTTAAGTGAAAAAAGCACTTATTTGAAATCATTTTGAAATCCAAATTATCAATTTATCATACAGATTCATAGACAAAACAAATATTTGATCTAATAGAAACCAAATGATATTTACCGACAGGCAGAGACAAAAAGAATCCCCTCCATATATGCTATCGAAATAACAATACAGGCTTCAACATCACTCTTTGTTGACTTGGGTATGTATAATATGAAACACACTAATTTACTTCAGCATGAAAATACCTAATTGCATAGGCATGTTGATCTGGTTTTAACTAAGACACACAATATTGCAGAAAGAACACAGGATAGTAAAATACAGCGAAAACCCAATTTCTATTTAGGAGACAATGGTGAAAAACACTGTACATTTACAACTACCATGGTGGAATGAAGAAACCACATTATCATGCATTACAGACAATGAACCAGAACAAAGAGAGAACTTTTGACTAATTGAGTAGCTGTGTGATTGTCTAGTCTCTAAATTAACAGTGTGTGCATAAATTAGATATATCCTGTGCAATTATTTAGAAGAAAAATTCTCTTTTGAACCTTCATTGGACTACCAATTTAACCCAACTCATTGAAACTACTGACATTGATTTTCAGTATTAAAATTGAAAGGATATCCTTGTTGTATGAAAAATCCAAATCCCTCACCATGGAGATCAGAGGAATGTGTGCTGGAGGATTTCTCCCAAATCTTACTTGTAACCTCAAATTGTAAACCATGGTATAACATTGGACAAGGCCAATAATTATAGGAAATTTCTAATGGGAATAGTTCATCCTGTCCTACGAAAACTGCAACATTATACCTTTCCTACACCCTGTGTTCTTAAGATTGTTTAAGAGAATGTGTGAAGTCCGTGTTCAATAAAGACAAATCACTAGTCCTTTCAAAAGGTAACTCTAAATTAACAGTGTGTGCATAAATTAGATATATCCTGTTTAATTATTTAGAAGAAAAACGATCTTCTGAACCTTCATTGGACTACCAATTTAACTCAACTCATTTTAAATATCGACATTGATTTTCAATATTAAAATTGAAAGGATGTCCTTCTTGTATGAAATCCAAATCCCTGACCATGGAGATCAGAAGAATGTGTGTTGGAGGGTTGCTTCCAAATCCCACTTGTACATGGTATAACACTGGACAAGGCCAGGAATTATAGGCAATTTATGATGGGAATAGTTCATCCTGTCCTGAAAAAACTACAACATTATACCTTTCCTACACCTTGCGTTCTTAAGATTGTTTAAGAGAATGTGTGAATTCCATGTTCAACAAAGACAAATCACTAGTCCTTTCAAAAGGTAACTCTAAATTAACAGTGTGTGCATAAATTAGATATATCCTATGCAATTATTTAGAAGAAAAATGCTCTTCTGAACCTTCATTGGACTACAAATTTAACCCAACTCATTGCAACTACCGACATTGATTTTCAGTATTAAAATTGAAAGGATGTCCTTGCTGTATGAAAAATCCAAATCCTTGACCATGGAGATCAAAAGAATGGGTGCTGGAGGGTTTCACCCAAATACCACTTGTAACCTCAAATTGTAAACCATGGTATAACACTGGATAAGGCCAAGAATTATAGGCAATTTCTAATGGGAATAGTTCATTCCGTCCTGGCAAAACTGCAACATTATACCTTTCCTACACCCTGTGTTCTTACGATTGTTTAAGAGAATGTGTGAAGGGCATGTTCAACAAAGACAAATCACTAGTCCTTTCAAAAGGTAACAAATTGGGATCACGCATACCATGCAACAATCAAAATTCAATGTTAGGATCAAGATGCTAATCCCACTCAAATACATAAGTATATTTTCTTCTAGCATTAGATGCTAGGGTGCTTAAAGATTGAAAATTCAATAATTGTGAGGGTTGTGTTTGTGTACTCATTATCTAAGATATGGATGGTATAAATCAAAAGGATGGAGAGTAGGTGATTGTGTTTGTACAAACACACAAAACTCCTAGATCTCCCAAACTCCACTTACACATCTTTCATCAATAAATTGTCATTGGGATGGAAAAGGAAACTGGTTAGCAGATAGCTCATGTCTTTTTGGATGATAAAATTGTTGCAACAAAAGACTTGATTCCATTGAATTGATTTTCTTGCATATAGAATGATTTTGTGGCTAGCCACTAGGATTCATTCCTAATACCTTCTTGCATTAACATAAGTTGATCAATTCTAATTCCACCAAAAGGAATGTGACTCTGAGCATAGCTAACATCATATGTTGGCAGTAATCGATCAAGGCTTGTTTGGTGAGACTGTCATTGGTGTTCCAACTACATATGATGTTAAGGTTGTTGTTGATGGGGTTGTTGCTAGAAACCACATTATCATGCATTACAGATGATGAACCAGAACAAAGAGAGAAATTTTGACTAATTGAGTTACTGTGTGAGTCTCTAGTCTCTAATTTAATAGTGTCCATAAATTAAATATATCCTGTGCAATTATTTAGAAGAAAAATGCTCTTCTAAACCTTCATTGGACTACAAATTTAACCCAACTCATTGCAACTACCGACATTGATTTTCAGTATTAAAATTGAAAGGATGTCCTTGCTGTATGAAAAATCCAAATCCCTGAGCATGGAGATCAGAAGAATGTGTGTTAGAGGGTTTCTCCCAAATCCCACTTGTAACCTCAAATTGTAAACCATGGTATAGCATTGGACAAGGCCAAGAATTATAGGCAGTTTCTGATGGGAATAGTTCATCATGTCCTGACAAAACTGCAACATTATACCTTTCCTACACCCTGCGTTCTTAATATTGTTTAAGAGAATGTGTGAAGTCGATGTTCAACAAAGACAAGTCACTAGTCCTTTCAAAAGGTAACTCTAAATTAACAGTGTGTGCATAAATTAGATATATCCTATGCAATTATTTAGCAGAAAAATGCTCTTCTGAACCTTCATTGGACTACCAGTTTAACCTAACTTATTGCAACTACCGACATTGATTTTCAGTATTAAGATTGAAAGGATGCCCTTGATGTATGAAAAATCCAAATCCCTGACCATGGAGATCAAAATAATGGGTGCTGAAGGGTTTCTCCCAAATCCCACTTGTAACCTCAAATTGTAAATCATGGTATAACACCAGATAAGGCCAAGAATTATAGGCAATTTGTAATGGGAATAGTTCATTCCATCCTAACAAAACTGCAACCTTATACCTTTCCTACACCCTGTGTTCTTAAGTATTAATTCTTGCACATGATCTAGGAACTAGGATTCAAAATCATCAAAGAATAATTGACAAATACTCATGAATTGGAAATAACTGGAACCGGAATAGGTTTCCTCTCTATATATTTTATAAAAAAATAATGGGTTACAATTTCCATGCAGAGCAATAGCTTAACTCCATGAAGAATTCGAATACCTAAGGGACAATTCGAATTCAATGAGTGAGTCTAGCTTAACTGACTCTTTGCCATGCAATTTCACTCAGTTAACCACTTGACAAAAACCCTAATTGAATCACCAAACCCTAACTGAAGTTGGAGTGCAATAAATGACTTAATCTCAACTGAAGGATATCAAACACATGTCATAGCAAACCAACCATCAAGTGCTAGTCCTGCATGACTCCAATGAACCCTGATGAGGTTAACTGAAGCTGAATTGACCATCAGAAGTTGGTGGAGGTGCCTTGTTGACTCCAGTTCATTAAATAATAATAAATAATAATTAAATAATATATTTAATGAATGGAGGCACCTTAACTTACTGTAACTGACTTGTTGAACTGAAAGTAACCACCAGTTAGCAATTAGGTGCATTAATGTCACACAGATCACCCCTGGAGTGCTCCAGTTATCCTCCTTGACTGTAGGAGAAGGCTAAGTTAGCCTCCTTGACTGTAGGTAGGCATGGGAGTGACTAGGATGATGGTAATTAATGCTCCACTAATGTCAATTAAACTTAGGATAGTGGTTTAACTAGGCCAATTTGACCGAAAGAGTGAGTATGATGGTAAATGTCTCCAACACCCCCCCTTAAGCTATACTCATGAAGAGTTAGAAAACATAGATGCATAAAATTCTAGGGCCCTGGCAACAAAGGCCATAGGTCACCCTGTACAATAAAGCAACTGAAACAATGCTCAAAACAAACTAAGTGAGGAAAAGAGGGAAAACCCAGTGGGAAAAAATTCCCCCCCCTCAAGCTGAACAGTGAAAGTAGTCTGGATCACCCTGATGAACTCACCCCCAATAGTGAATAGAGGTAAGTGAACTTCTTTTCTGAAAAGCTCTTGGTGAAGATGTCTGTAATTTGCTCATCAGTCGGGCAGTATTGCAGAATGATGGTCCTGTCATACACTAGCTCCCTAATGTAGTGCATGTGAATCTCTACATGTTTGGTCCTCTTCTTGGTAACTGGATCCATGGATATCTTAATAGCACTCGTGTTGTCACAAAAGGGGACAGTGGACAAAGTACTACCAATATCAAACTTTGAAAGAATGACTTGCAACCAAACTGCTTGGATGCAAGCATTCACTGCTCCTCGATACTCGGCCTCTGCTAAAGATAGTGCTATGGCAGCCTACTTTTTTCTTGACAAGCAAATAGGGACACCACCAAACATGAATACATATCTAGAATTTGACTTCCAATCAATAGAATCACCCGCCCAATCGGAATCTGTGTATCCAACCAGCTCTAGCTCAAAATCTGCAGCATAGTGAATGTTGTAGGTCCTGGTTCCCTGAATGTACTGGAGGATCCTCTTGGCTGCCTTCCAATGAAGATCATGAGGCTGCTGCATGTATCTTGATACAGAATTCATGGCATAACAAATATCAGGCCTAGAATGTGTCAAGTACAACAAGCTACCAATCAGCTGTCGATAGATAGTGCAGTCCATGGGAGGTGTGCTTTTTCCTTCTTCAAGGCTGATCCCTGAAAGGAAAGGGAATGGTGCAGGCCTACATTCATCCATGTTAAACTTGAATAACATGTCTGAAATGTATTTTTACTGAGTGACCATAATCCCATCATAATTTTGCTCGATTTCGAGCCCCAAAAATTGTTTTAGAAGCCCCAAATCACTCATTTCAAAGGCATTGTGGAGAGCAGTTTTGATGGCTGAAATGGAGGCAATTGTGCTACCTGTGATTATTAAGTCATCAACATATAAAACAATGATAATTATATGACCATGATTCTTCTATAAATACACATTTGTATCTGATCTACATCTCTGAAAGTTTTGCGAGAGAAGGAAGGCATCCATCTTGGAATACCACTCTCTTGGGGCCTGTTTTAACCCATATAGTGACTTCTTTAGCTTGAAAACCAAATATGGATCAGTGATGTAGCCCTCAAGATTCTTCATGTATATCTCCTCATGAATATCTCCATGCAGAAATTTTGACTTAACATCCATGTGATGCACCTCCCAGTGCTTGGATGCGGAAATAGCCAAAACAAGACGGATGGAGTCCATTTTTAACCGGTGCAAAGGTCTCATGATAGTCCACTCCTTGGACCTGAGAGAAACATTTTGCTACCAGCCTTGCCTTATATTTGTAGGTGCTTCCATCAACAGCAACCTTTGTCTGAAACACCCACTTGCATTGAACCAATTTCCTTCCCGTAGGAAGAGGAACTAGCTCCCAAGTAGTGTTTTTATGAAGAGAATTCATCTCTTCATCCATGGCAACTTGCCATCTCGGATCCTTTCGAGCATGGTAGTAGGATTTTGGATCTGAAATAATAATCAAATAGCAAGTTTTGGATAGCAAATTATCAGAACAAGAGAGTGCAATACCTGCTCTTTGGAAATCAGACCGGGTTCTCCTTGGATCATCCGGATTTCCAATGTTGTCTCCTGCGGAGGAGAGTGTCTGTCGGGCCCATGTAGGAAGATGATTTTTCACTTCAGGTTCTGATTCAGTATCTGATGTTTTCTGCACATTTATATCATAAATCAGAGGATCCAAATCAGAGTCATCATCCCCAATTTCATCATCCAAATATTTAGTGGAATAGGAAGGAATTTCAACAGTTTTCTCCTCCACTAGTTCCACCTCCTGAAGAGGCTCATCGAACTTGAAACTTCTCTCGATGATGATCTGTTTGGTCTTGATATCCAGCATATTGAATCCTTTAGATTCATTAATATATCCAATAAACAGACATTCTATGCTCTGCGGTTGCAAAGCCCTTCTTTTATCAAGTGGAATCTGGGCCCATGCAGTGGACCCAAACACCCGTACGTTCGACACATCTGGCTTGTGTCCAAAGTATGCTTCGAAAGGAGTATTTCCTTTCACTGATGAATGTGGCACCCTGTTCTAAATGTATGCTGCAGCATGCATGGATTCAGCCCACAAATTGGCAGCAAGCTTCTTTGAATCCAACATACAGGTGGTCATCTCTTTGAGAGACTGGTTCTTCCTTTCTGCTACTCCGTTCTGCTGGGGAGTGTAGGGAATTGAATGTTGGACCTGAATACCACTTTGGGAGAAAATGTACAGAAAATAATTACTGACATACTCCCCTCCATTATCAAATCTCAATATCTTTATCTTAAGCCCAGAGGCATTTTCGATCAAAGCCTTCAATTCAGAAAATTTCTCACATACTTCTAATTTCTTTTTGAGAAAGAAAACCCATGTATACCTTGAAAAATCATCAATAAAGGTAAGGAGGCACCTTGATCCATTCATGTATGTGATAGGCATTGGACCACTGATATCAGAATGTATCAAACCCAATATGCTTGCAGCTCGATTTGCCTTCCCCCGATTGAACTTGTGCTCAAGGTGTTTTCCAATCACACAGCCCTTGCAGACTCCCGTGGTTGCCTTGATGACCGGAAGGCCTTCAACCATGGAATTTTTCTATAATTGCTACAAATATTTTAAATTAATATGGCCAAACCTTTCATTCCACAGCCTACTAACCTCATTTCCATGAGTTAGCAAAGCGGTGGGCTTTGCATCCGCAACAAAGTGAGAGAAATCATAGGCTTTTGCATGATGATTTTCATGGCCTTTTGCAATGAGTTTCCCGGATGCAATTTCTATTATCTCCACATCATTTGGGATGAAAGAGACCCTCTTAGGCATTCCTATATGTTTCATTTGATATACACTAAGGATATTTGCTGCTAGAGATGGTACATACAAAACATTAGAAAAAAAAAACCATTTTCTAGATTTACAGTACCTTGTCCTTTGGTAATGATGGTGGAGTCATCTCCCAAGTGGATGGGAATGGATTTGCTGGTCTCCAAAGATGAAAAGGAGTCTTTTTCAGCCATCATGTGATTCAAATCTCCACTGTCAATCAACAATGATTTTGACTTCGAAGTGCTTTCCATGAGGGCATGACCTTTCTCATGCTGTGGTTCCCGATCTTGGTGATCTCTCCTCCAAAATCTCTCCGGAAGATTGATGTGATTCCTCTCAAGGAGAGAGGTTGCTTCATCAATATTTTTATTCATGCAGGCATGTTCAGGGTGAAAACCCTTCCCGCAGTAAGAACACCTGACCCTTTCTTTCCCATTGTTCCCTTTACCTTTGTTCTTCCTTGAGCCGGAAGATTCATCATGCTGCTGATTTTCAAATCTAGGCTTTGGAGCATCAAATTTAGTTTTCTGATTTTTCTACTGCTTTCCTTTAACCTTCGTATCTTTGGGCCCCGATACATGGAGGGCTTGATCACGGGAAGATCAGATGATCCCCATCTGGACAAGCTTGTCATGTTCACTAGTTAGGGACTCAATGCAGGCATTGAGTGTAGGCATCTTCCATCTGGGTGTTGTGAGCTTCCCCACACAGAATGTAGAAACAAAAACTGAATAATCAGCCCTGAGTTTGGAGAGGATGGCTAGGATGAGCTCATCATATTCCTTCTCCACTTTTCAATGCTTCAATAGAAAAACAGTATGCTTGAACTTTGTAAAGAATTCATTCAGAGTCTCAAAATTGGAAGGTTGGAGAGACATGAGTTCATTTTTGAGTTGATAAACTCTCATGTCATCATGCTTTCCATATAGAGATTCCAATTTGTCCCACATTTCTTTTGGTGTATTTAGATCCGTAAGATGGAAGAGAAGATCATCGAAAATAGAGAGGCATAAGAAACTAAAGGATTCATCCTTCTTGTTCAAGAATCTTGATTTTTCTATGGCGGAACCAGGCTTAGGTTCAGTGTCCATGGTGACTCTAAAGAGTCCTTTGCATTTCAGCTGATTTTCCATTTTATCTTTCCATGTGTGGAAATTGAATGGAGTCAACATAGGTACCGAGGAGGCCATCTGGATTTGCTGTAGCGAATGCTTCACCTCTAGAAACCTGAAAATCAAAACAGAAAGGGAAAAATAAGGTCGGGAAGCCTGCACATTCTATGCTTTCACCACACCTAGCATAGTCAATCAAGCAAGCTTGATCAACACGTTCTTTACTTGGGATATTGAGTGGTAAGCCTTGGCTTCTGGTGCTGTGCTGGAATTTTGAGCTATTGCTCACTTCTCATGGAGAAATCTGTCAAAAATCTTGTTCTTGAGAGATTGTTCTTCATCCCACCGTATGCTCTGATACCATATTAATTCTTGCACATGATCTAGGAACTAGGAATCAAAATCATCAAAGAATAATTGACAAATACTCATGAATTGGAAATAACTGGAACCGGAATAGGTTTCCTCTCTGTATATTTTATAAACAAATAATGGGTTACAATTCCCATGCAGAGCAATAACTTAACTCCATGAATAATTTGAATACCTAAGGGACAATTCGAATTCAATGAGTGAGTCTAGCTTAACTGACTCTTTGCCATGCAATCTCACTCAGTTAACCACTTGACCAAAACCCTAATTGACTCACCAAACCCTAACTGAAGTTGGAGTGCAATAAATGACTTAATCTCAACTGAAGGAGATCAAACACATGTCAGAGAAAACCAACCATCAAGTGCTAGTCCTGCATGAATCCAATGAACCCTGGTGAGGTTAACTGAAGCTGAACTGACCATCAGAATTTGGTGGAGGTGCCTTGTTGACTCCAGTTCATTAAATAATAATAAATAATAATTAAATAATATATTTAATGAATGGAGGCACCTTAACTGACTGTAACTGACTTGTTGAACTGAAAGTAACCACCAGTTAGAAATTAGGTCCATTAATGTCACACAGATCACCCCTGGAGTGCTCCAGTTAGCCTCCTTGACTGTTGGAGAAGGCTAAGTTAGCCTCCTTGACTGTAGGTAGGCATGGGAGTGACTGGGATGATGGTAATTAATGCTCCACTAATGTCAATTAAACTTAGTATAGTGGTTTAACTAGGCCAATTTGACCGAAAGAGTGAGTATGATGGTAAATGTCTCCAACATTAAGATTGTTTAAGAGAATGTGTGAAGTGCGTGTTCAACAAAGAAAAATCACTAGTCCTTTCAAAAGGTAACAAATTGGGATCATGCATACCATGCAAAAATCAAACTTCAATGTTAGGATCAATATTCTAAGCCCACTCAAACAGGTAAGTATATTTTATTCCTCCATTAGATGTTAGGGTGCTTAAAGATTTAAAATTCAATAATTGTGAGGGTTGTGTTTGTGTACACAGTAAATAAGATGCAAATGGTATAAATCAAATGGATGGAGAGTAGGTGATTGTGTTTTTACAAACACACCAAACTCCTAAATATCCCAAACTTCACTTACACATATTTCATCAATAAATTGTCGTTGGAATGGAAAAGGAAACTAGTTAGCTGATAGCTCATGTCTTTTTGGATGATAAAATTGTTGCAACAAAAGACTTGATTCCATTGAATTGATTTCCTACATATTGAATTGTTTTTTGTCTAGCCACTAGGATTCATTCCTAATACCTTCTTGCATTAACATAAGTTCATCAATTCTAATTCCACCAAAAAGGAATGTGACAATGAGCATAGCTAACATCATACATTGGCAATAACCGATCGAGGATTGTTTGGTGAGACTGTGTTGACGGGAAAATGTGACTTGCTCACAACAGGGAGAGATAGCCCAGTCCGAGATCCTTAAACAGGCTCCAAGTTGTTTGGGATGGCTATCATCGACGGGTTTTATGGCTCCGTTAGCCAATGAGTTGATCTAAATGAAATCTAAAAGATCAAACTAAATCAAATCTATAAGAAAACTAACAACTAATCTAAAATAAATGAAACTAATAAACTAACTAATACTAATATAATCTAACTAAATAAAAGATCACAAAACATAAGATTATAGAATCAAATGCTGTCTAGAAGTATGAGAGAACTTTTTATGACTTTTTTCTGTTTTTTAAATGAAAGAAAAGATCAAAATCTAGCTTTAAATCTGATTATTAGATACAATTAGAATCATTTGCTTATATCCATATCAGAGCATAAAGATAATCTAAATTCTAACAAAATAAACAAAAGACAAAACTTGGCCAAGATAAATCTCGTTTTACTGGTTTCTTTATCTTAACAGATGCAAATAGAAATGATTATAAATCTGAAATGAGAAATTGTTCAATCTTCAGATATTAATAATATTTCTAGTTGAATAATAGAATTAAAGAACAAATACTTGACAGCAATATTTCAGTATGTGTGATTGAAATATGAATAAAGTGCTAATAAATCAGAAATCATTCCTTTTTAACAATTTATTCAAATCTCAAAATCAGATACAAGTAATTGCATGTGATAAAACTCAGTATAACAATTAACTGTCATCAAATTCAGGTAACCAGAGACAAGATGAATCTTTTCAGAATAAATGACAAAAGGGAAATCATTCACTTTGCATTAACTGAAAAGAAAACATTACAATTTACCAACTCTTTGAAAGTTGAAAGATGAAAACAACCACAAAATCATTTGATAGCTGACTCGTCTCAATACACTTCCAATGTGACAAACTGTATCTTCAAAATGTGCTCCCACTAACCCAAAAGTCGACCCCTGGCTGACAAAAGGGAACAGCTCCGGCTTCTAAAACATAAACCCCAATTCCTAAAAAATCATTTTTAGGAAAAAAACAGAGTTACCTATTCAATCAAAATCATTTGATCTTCAGAGACTGGACTTATGCAATCATGCATTCAAATTCCTCTTGAAGAAAAAATTCTTCAATCTAACAGAGAAGCCTTGACCTCTCATCCCTTTGGTGCCTCCAGGTCCCTCCATTACAAATGATCTTCTCCCTTTTAAAATAGAAAAATAGAGATTAATATAGAAACAAAAATCGTTTTGCTGGGCGCAGCTTGAAAAAAACGTGTTCAAAGATCCATGAAAATGTCCCATAATCCCTCACTTTCTGAGGAAATCACCATGAAGAAAGCTAAATAGGCCCATTCTGGAAAAAACCCATGTGGTGGATTTTCAAAATTTATCTCCATTTGTGAGCAGTGAAGCCTAGAAAAAAATCTGTCAGTGTTGACACGCGTTTTCTATTATTGGCTAAGAACAAAATTCATGGCATATTTTCTTCCTTTGACTTCAAAAAGATGAGAAAACGTGAGTATGCAAGATTCTATAAATAGTGATAAGAGAGTAAAGATAAATTTTCTGTTCACACATAAACAATACATCAAATTCACAATATGTTCATAGTCATTATTTCAGCAAGCTTCTATTAAAATCAAACAAATACATTTTCTGAAACTTATCTCAAAACCAAAAAATGTTATCTGTAACCTTCTGAGTATTCATATGCAAAATGTTCTTAAAATTTTGTCAATTCCTCATAATACAGAAATCGAATCATATTGGCTTTGTCAAAACAATGAATCTCAGAGAAATGTAATGTGAAATGATAAGTCCAGATTTGACGAGTTATATGAACGAATTTTTTCTATATCTCATAACCTTTCAGAATTTGCATAGAGTAATTTTTTGAAAACGTAACAGTAAATTCTTATACGAAGACCATAGATGAATAATCTTGCAAACTGTTCAAGTTCTAAAATAAAACCCTTTCTTGGTTCATGAAATGTTTATGAAGCATCATTAGATCATCTCATGATAACAGAGAATTTTCCATACATGCTGGTAACTCAATAATTTCCAGAATCAAACCATTTAACTAAACCTTGAAACGTTTTCATTAATGAATATGCTTTTCAACAGATCATCCTCAAACTCTATTGATTAACTGAGACTGAGAAATTCAGAAAGAATTTGGGTGCATTACCAGAAATGTATAAACCAATCATAGAGATTGCAAGAACACCCAGAACAATAAGTCATTCGCACTCTTTTCCTTTCAACGAGATGATCATAATTTTAAAGAACAAAATTGAGGTTACCTAAAACTATTCTTGTATGAATTTTGCAATATGAACCAACTCAACATGAGTTAAAAACCATCCAAGCTATGAGACATTGTTCTTAAAGGAAAATGGAATCAGCAACAGAAGTGAATTTTCTAGAATGCCCAGACTAAGCTCTTCTTCTCAGTATTCGAACGAGTTTTATTTTCCAAGTCAAACCCTTTATTCAATATGGCTTATCAATGTACCCCATAGCATCTTCAAGAGTACGAATAAAACACTGACCAGTCTTCTTAGAGGAATAATATATGAATTTAACAAAGACGAGAAATGGAATCCCTTTTTCCCAAAATGATGACAAGTCTGAGCAAAAAAACTTTGAAAACCGAATGACTAGTGCTGGACTAAACCCTAATCCTTATTCGAAACATAAACCAAGAACAAACAGAGCTCTATGTTGAGCAATAATCAAAATGACAAGGACTGAGCCATACCCAAAGCAATGAATTAACATGAAATGAGCTTATCGAGAATTATCCCTTCCTGTCACAGAAGTTATGATACGAGTACTTGTGAGTACGATGGCTCCATTAAGTAGACTCATTGGTTGAGAGAAGGTGGTAGTTGATCAATTTATAATGTGACAGCTTCATAATGAAGATTTATATGAATCCCATCTCTTAGAGTTCAGTAATATCAAATAATAATTGCAAGGAGATAGTAGATGTAATGCAAAATGAAACCTCATATGTCAATCAGCTATAGAGATCATCTCTTTATGAAAATATGGATGTGTCAAATTTCTTAAGTTTAAACCATGTTGAATAATCATAAGAGATAGCCATTGAAACAAGAACCCATATATCAAGCAATTAAAATAGATCAAAATGAAAATGAAAAAATCCATAATATCAAGGAACCAAAGGTTAAATAAAAGGAATGTCAAGACAATAGGGTAAGGATAAAATGGTAAAGTATTCATAGTGTTTTTAGTGATCATCTTAGTCCTCAATTGAACTTTGGTGAGAAAATGATACAATATTTTATCATAATTGTTGGATATACATCTATGATTTGACTTCCTTTATCTGTTCGGTTTCATTATTCAAATCTCTCTGATTAAGCTTATGATTGTGTTGTGCAGGGTCTACCAACATTGAATGAAGAACTAATCATCCTTTGGTTGAGACATGCTTTAAACGATTTTTTGAAATTTTTATCTTTTCAGTGATAAAAATTTTATTTACCAAAATCAAAAGAAAATAATTACAAAATCAAAACCAAAAAGAATAATGAAAAATACCAAAGAAAATGTCTCGTATGACAAATCTGTAGCTAAAAGCTATAGAAATGAAATCTGTAGCTAAAATCTACAGAAATTCAGAATTTTTCAAAATTTTACTGGTGGGTTCCCTTTCCTTTGCAGCTTGGAAAGGGATCTTGTTGGGAGGCCAACAGACTGTCATTGGTATTCCAACTGCATATGATTTTAAGGTTGTTGTTGATGGGGTTCTTACTAGAAACCACATTATCATGCACTACAGATGATGAACTAGAACAAAGTGAGAAATTTTGACTAATTGAGTCGATGTGTGATTGTCTAGTCTCTAAATTAACAGTGTGCATAAATTAGATATATCTTGTGCAATTATTTAGAAGAAAAATGCTCTTATTAACCTTCATTGGACTACCAATTTAACCCAACTCATTGCAACTACCGACATTTATTTTTAGTATTAAAATTGAAAGTATGTCCTTGCTATATGAAAAAACCAAATCCCTGACCATGGAGATCAGAAGAATGTGTGTTGGAGGGTTTCTCCCGAATCCCACTTATAACCTCAAATTGTAAACCATGGTATAGCACTGGACAAGGACAAGATTTATAAGCAATTTCTGATGGGAATAGTTCATCCCGTCTTGACAAAACTGCAACATTATACCTTTCCTACACCTTGCATTCTTAAGATTGTTTAAGAGAATTTGTGAAGTCCATGTTCAACAAAGAAAAATCACTAGTCCTTTCAAATGGTAACAAATTGGGATCATGCATACCATGCAACAATCAAACTTCAATGTTAGGATCAAGATTCTAAGCCCACTCAAATAGGTAAGTATATTTTATTCCTGCATTAGATGTTAGGATGCTTAAAGATTGAAAATTCAATAATTGTGAGGGTTGTGTTTGTGTACTCAGTATCTAAGATACATATGGTATAAATCAAAGGGATGGAGAGTAGGTGATTGTGTTTGTACAAACAAAACAAACTCATAAATATCCCAAACATCACTTACACATATTTCATCAATAAATTTTCATTGGGATGGAAAAGGAAACTGGTTAGCAGATAGCTCATGTCTTTTTGGATGAAAAAATTGTTGCAACAAAAGACTTGATTCCATTGAATTGATTTTCCTGCATATAGAATGATTTTGTGGCTAGCCAGTAGGAGTCATTCCTAATACCTTCTTGTGTTAACATAGGTTGATCAATTCTAATTCCACCAAAAGGAATGTGACTTTGAGCATAGCTAGCATCATACATTGGCAGTAACCGATTGAGGCTTGTTTGGTGAGATTATTGTTGGTGTTCCAACTGCATATGGTGTTAAGGTTGTTGTTGATGGGGTTGTAGACTAGAATATATCATCAAGAAAATATGTGTGACTACACTTGTTTGTGAGAATCCCTTAACCAGGAGGAAAAAAAATCGTATGAAGACAACTTAGAGTGCAAAAACTCTAAGAACATAAACCTTAATCCCACAAGCTAAGGTGGAAAAAGGCAGTTCCTAGGAAACTGAGTGAAAATGACACATCAAATTCCACATATGAGTTCCAAGAATTTAAATACAACTCATTGGGGAAATATCAGTTAATCATATTCTACGTTGACATGTACTTGTTAGTTGGGTTCAGGCTAAAAATATGTTTTTTATGGCCCAAAAAATGAGTCGAAAGTTCCGGACCAAAAAACTGCCCAAAATCAGAGTTGTTTCCGAGATGGCCCAGATCAGCCACCTAGATCACATATGAGCATAGAAATAGCACAAGACAGGCCATGATAAATGATAAGGTATGAAATTAAACAAAAATAATATAAGACTGCCCTAAATGGTTTGTAAGGTTTAACTTGTTGTTTTCAAGACAATTACAATGGGTTTTGTTCAAAAACACTTGTTGAAACCCTCAATTCTATTCATACCAAGATAAAACGTTTAAGGTCCTTCAATAATGGGAAAATGGATTTCAAAGAATGTCAAAAACTTCTAATTTGGGTAGGTATTAAAATTTGGCTCCTAATCCAACAGATACAATTTATTTCAACTGATTATACCAAGGTCTGGGAATTTGTACACAAATTATGACCTGCTTGCAGCAGGTAACTTTTTGATATATTATATGTTCCTGCACAAAAATTATAACTCTCCACCTCCAACAGCATATATCACTCAAATATTTTTGTCGCTTCATATTGCAGACATTTTATCAAGAAAAGAATAAATTTAACACCTAAATCACTAATTACCAACAACTCTAGCTCCCTTAGAAACTGCACTTAACACATCAAAACAAAAACCAAAAAGTTGGATACATATCAAAAAATGAAGTTAGTAACATACCCAATAACTATTGGAATCGACCACATTTGGAAAACAAGTTACAGAATGCTTCCCACTTCCAGATTCATATGGAACTTCATGAGAATGTAAGCGAAACTTTGTTTGGTCATGCATAAGATTCAAAACAGTCCCATACACTAGTGGAAAATGAGAGATTAGTGACCACGAGACCAAAAATTTTGGTCACCACAATTTTTTTAAAGGGATAAATGACCAAAATTGATAATTCTAAGTTAGCTAACTAAAAACGACCAAGATAAATGACCACTTTTGGTCACAAGATAAAAACCAACTAAAAAATACCAAGATAAATGACCAAATTTGATCACGGGATATCTATTCTACAAATGACCAAATACAATTGGTCATTTATTTGGTCGTTTTTAGTTGTGTTACTCTGGCAATGGAAAAAATTACAAATTTGACAATGAATTTGTACATTTTATTAAATTCTAACACTACAGATGGATTCAGAGGCCCGTACATTGTATATGGATTTAGAGAAGGGTCTCTGAATCCATCTGCAGTGTTAGAATTTAGTAAATAAATAATGTACTATCATAATATCACCCCCCTCATAAAAACATCAACAATTTATCGTTATAATTCATTCTCAAAATACTAGACAACATGCAGTTAGTTTCTCTGGGATTGAAAAAGAGTACTAATGATTTTGTTTTCTTAAAAAAAAAACTATCATAATTAACATATAAAATATTAATATATAAATATAAAACTTCATATATAAACAAACATTAATATTTAAATTCACAATTATAAACTAAAATCAAAGTCTATGTTACTAAAACACATTTAAAATATAATATTATTAAAAAAAATTAATATATAAATATAAAATTTCATATATAAACAAAACATTAACATATTCACATATATAAATTAAAACCAAAGTTTAATAACATATTTATGATATAATATTGTAAATAAAAAACAAAATCATTAAAAAAATGTTAATACATTTGTCAAAGATCCCTTTGACAAATGTTGGATATGAAAGACCCCAATGATTATCCCATTCTAGGTGGTTCACCAAGCCTAAAATGCTCTTCCCACAAGCGAGGTGGAACAATTGGTATACCCAGCTATTGGGGAACACTCCAGGTGAAATCCCATAATTTGGTCGCCCGCCACAGTTCTAGAGTGTGGTTTGATGATGGCCATGAAACCCATAACAATATGTCTCTATCTACTTCACTACATATATGTTTGGCTCCATTGGCGCCAATTTTGTTTTTTATGATGGTCGTGAAAAGTCTCCATCTGCTCCACTACATAGAGATTTGACTCCATTGGTGTCAACATTTTGGCCATGGCTCGATTGGCACTGATTGCTGGATAGATATACATATTTTCTTTTTGTTGCTGCACACAAATTAAAGCACCGATGGAGGCATAGACACTGCAAGAGGAAGAAGGGAAATAGGGTTTGATGCTCGTGTTCGTAATGCAGATCCAAAAGATGCTTTTTATCTAGTTGTTGATCCAGTCACATATATAACAGAGCCAGATTATGATGTTCGAGATAGAGATGAAGAGTCCGATTTTCCGGATCAAGGTTTTTATTTTATAGATTGAAAGGAAGAGTCTGATCGAGAGCCATGCCCAGCGTACCCATAGCAAGCGTCGGTCAGCGAGCATCATATGGTGTTGATCATCGACGAGGGTCAACTAGCTAGGTACACAAATTTTTAGCGAGGGTTTTATGATGTCAGTGAGGGAAATCCATTGGTGTCAAAATTTTGGCCATGGATCGATTGGCACCAAATTTTCGGCGAGGGTTTTATGATGGCAGTGAAATCTATTGTGTCAAATTTTTGGCCATGGCTCGATTGGCACCAAATTTTCGGCGAGGGTTTTATGATGGCAGTGAAATCCATTATGTCAATTTTTGGCCATGGCTCGATTGGCACCAAATTTTTGGCGAGGGTTTTATGATGGTAGTGAAATCCATAATAATATGGCATGATCTACTCCTCTATGTAACGATTTGGCTCGAATGGCGCCAATTTTTTGGCTTTGGTAGCAGGATAGGGCGTTTGGGTTTGAGGGGCGATTCAATAACCCAAGCCTGTTAGAGAATGTGTTTGGGGTTTGGGAAATTCTCTATATATCTTGTTGTCATTGAAAAAGACACAACAGCACATGACAGAATGTGGAGGCTCCTAAAGAGGCCGACGAGGGATTTGTAGGCACAAAATTCAAATCTACTTCTCCTTCTTAGGTTAGTAAATTCCCTGTTTCCTCTGCCCTTGTTTTTTTATGTGCCTTGAAAGTATTCTCTGTCGATGTGAGGAGGAAATAGATTGATTTAGCATGATTTTTTTCTATACCCATAAAATGGAGTGGACATGAAGCCTCTGATATATTGACAATATAATGATCTAACGTGAATTGAACATACTACGATAAACATAACCATGTCGAAGAGTGGTCTACTTTTTTGGGTGCTTAAATAAAATGAAAAATACTTTGGGATTAGCCAAATGCCCTCTATGTAAAAGAGAGAGACAATATCCTTAATATAGGTTGTGTCTTGACTAAAAACTCAAGACACAAAGGATCTTGTTTTAATTGAGAATTCTTCATGGCTCGGGATTAAACTGCAAGAATGAAGTTCTTTTCCATGACTATAAGTTGAAATAGGATATCGTCATTCAGTGCCATCTCCATCTGGTTCCTACTGTCATCATTCTTTTCAATATGCTTGTTGTCCTTTCTCTTTCAACAAAAATGTGCTCAATTGTTCCTAGAACTTAGGTGCAATTAAATAAGTTGAATTTCAAAATTTCTTACAAACCATAAAATACTACAGTACTTTCTAGGACCATGCTCCAAATGGTTGGCATAATACATATTGTAGAGAGAAAAAAATCCTCCAATGCTCATGATTTTTTTGATTCTTGAGACAATGCTAGAAGCATGCTTGTCATTTCTCATTTCCCAAGCATATTTAATGATAAAATGTGGCACATATCAAGGGTCATAAAATTTATTGATCTAAAAGGAACCATTTGAAAAGGATTCAAGGAATAGGATAATAGCCTTTCTGTAAGCCTACAAACCCTTAAGATAACCAGATAAAATATTTTTGTTAACCAACTATCATTTGCTACACATACCATATATTCTAGCTTTAATCTTTGTTAAGGGAAAACAAAAGTTCCTTGCATTGGTGGTTTAACTGCAGACTTGAATTTGAAGAATCAAGTCCTACATTAGTTCTACATATGACAACTTCAAACTGATTTGATAGAGAAGCAATTCCCTTTATTTATTATTTTCTCGAGCTTGTTATCTTGCAAGTTTCTACAAAAGGGTTATTTTAAACATTGGCTACTACCCTTGCAGCAGATGGAATACTAGCGTTAGTAGAGATATATGAGCTTGGAGGTGGGGGGACACCAACACTGACATTCCCATATTTCTTTTGACCTTTACTGACTACCATTGCTGATTGTGCCATGATTTCTGTGGAATGAATGAAGAAAATCACCATTGTTGAAGAAATGGAAAATATGGTTTGCGAATTCGCCTTCAAAATACATGGAATCCCATCAAATCTCAGTTTTACTATTCATCTGCACAATGGAAAATTTCGAGATATCTTTCCCCCTCTTTAGAAAGTGAGAAAAATTATTGAGATTTTTTTTTGAGAATCTTATATGTCACTTTTCGACCCACATGTGTTGGACATGTGAGACACGTCTAGGACATGTCTTTGACATGTGTTTAGTATGAGTCTCATTTCAATACATGTAATAAACATGTGTCGAACATGTTTCATAGCGCAGCCATGCCAAAGACGGAATATGGATATGGAACCCCTAAAGGATGTGTCTTCTTGCTTATATGCTTAGTGTAGCACTCCACTTGGGTTTTTTTTGCTGGCTTAACTAGCCTAGTGTTTACTTGTGGACTTAATCCATGTATTATTGTTGGAATCCCTCACCTAATTATATATAAAGGGAATATAGTGTCTTTGTTATAACTACTTTGTAACTTAGATTGATATTTGGTGTGATGCTAGCCAATGTTTTAAAGCTTGAACTCGGGCTTGGAACTGGTCAAGGGTCAGCCCCACTCAAACCAGAATCGACATTGAGTTAGATCAATTTGAAATTAATGACTTAGTTTACTAAAAAATACATAAGATATTATAAATTTAATGAAAAATAAATAAATATTCCAAACTATGATCCCAAACCATTAGATAAAAATATGCAAAGTCTACTTGTGTGTGTGTGTATGGATCAGAACTTAATATATCAAAATGGCACGAAGTGCACTACATATAATAATATGAAACAAAATACAATATCAAGGAGGCTCTAAATAGCCTCTAGAGTCTTGAGGGCCCTTGAAATTTCAATTTCAAGTTGGAAGATAGGCTGTAGTATACCCTCCTAATCTCGCCTCCTAAGTCCTAATTGAGATTCCAACAAGGCACAAGAATTGCCAAGATCAGTCTAAAAGCTCAAGCCTCCAAATGATCACAAATGATGAATGAGAGAAGTGACAACAAGTGTCAAGTATTGAAGCCTGTGGGATGCATGTGAGAATATCCTTGATGGCTTGTGTGATGCACATGGGAGAGATTGGGTTTGAATTTTGGTGCGATGCTGGCTTGTGTTGAAACTCCATGGATTGGATTGTAGAGCTTGGTGGGATTCCTTACTTGGCCTTTGTATTGTGGGCCACAGTTTGTGGTAGTCACAAATGGACATTGTAGATTTTGGAATGCATTGAAGAGTCCCTGCTTGAGATGAGTTGGAAGGATCTATTGTACCAGCTTGGGATGAGCTAAGGTTTTGTACTTTATTTTCATTACTATGATAATATGAAGTGTACTACCATTGTTTTCATGAATTTGTGTTGCAGAACTGATTTTTATCATGCATTGACCAAGTTTTATGGTTGTTTTATTACAATGATTTATTAGGACATTGGGGCTGAAAGCTATGTTGTTTTAGCATGTTTAAAGAAAATTTCATATCAGATTTATTGTTGTTATGTTTCTATTGTAATTGAAGTAGTATTTATATTTGTGTATTGACATAGATATTTCCATAAGGGTTTCTAAAATGATCTATGCTTGGATCCTTTGCGGTGTCTACATTTTTTGAGTTTGCCTAAAAGTAGTGCTAGGAAAAGATGGTAGGGTTGGAACAAATCCCTGAAACAAGGTACCCATATGGATATGATACTTGTGAACTGTGGATGCTGAATGACGGACTCCTTAATGTAGAGTCCATGTCGTATAATATACATGAACCATTGATGCACAATGGAAAACTTTTCAATGTCAAGTTCACCCTAAATATATCCATAATCGTATGTCGGAAGCTCATATTGATGTAGTATGGTTAACATGACATTCAAATTGAGTGTCCCCAAAAAATCCACTTAGCCATACAACATAAAAATTGAATTTCCCGCAAAATATTGTTATTAAGGCATAAAATGGAATGACAACAAACATTGAGAAGATTCATTAAAGTTGTTGTTGTGATTAGGTCTGCATGGGGATGCCAGGATCATTTTTGTCATTATTGGATGGCCTCTACCCATCATTTGTTGGTTCCATGTGATGTACAAGTTACAACATCATCCCAACTAGCACAAGAGTCAGGAATTTATCATTTAACGAGGGTTGTAGGAGATCTTTGTGGCTAATTTTGGTGACACTCTTGCCTCTCCTTCATGGCTTGGGTAGATCTATGTCATGGCCTCCCTCTCTCCATTGAGATTGCATGAATTGAGGAAGAGGGGTGAGAGACTTGGTAGGGGGTTCCCTGCTTATGGTGCATGGATTTCCATCTCAATAATTTAAGAGTTGGAAAAATTATACCACTTCCAGTTCAACTCACTGTGATTTATAGTGAGATTTTAGCTCAAATAAACATGTTGCTGACCCATGAAAAAAATTTATTTGTTTGGGGCCTGGGCTTTAAATAAAATTTCATTCAGTGTATTTCTAGATTAAAAACAAAATTTCAATTGTAATGAGTTGTGACTCTGTGAGGCAAGTTGAAACTCGACAGTTCAGTGTAATTGATCTCTTAACATGGTAGTCTTTTATGAAAAGGGAGTGGAGAGGATATGGATGCATGATTTTGAGACTTCCAAGTTCAACTAAAAAAAAACCAAAAAAGGTTCTTAAGGATTTCAATCTATTGACAGAATGAACGCAAAGGATGTAGGGTTTCTAAGATCTAGTCTATGGAAAACAACAACCCAACCCAAGATGAAGGACCAAACAAAGGTAGCATTTTCAGGTCCACCAAAGGTTTCCAACTTTCCACACTCTATAAATTTTGAATATCTAGGTATAATGTTTAGGCTTGAGTCTTTGAATTTTATTAAGTTGGGTGTCTAGCACATGTTTGTGTCACTACCACCTATGCCCATTGATTGACTTTTCAAGTCCTCCCATCAGTTAGGGGAGAATTGAATCTCCAACTTTAACAAGGTGTATGGAATAAGCTCTTTAATCCAATCCAAAACTATCTTGTCAAGGTTAGAGAGTTTGAAATCCTCCTTTAGCTTTTGGGTCGAGGGATCTAGCGATTGGTATGAGAGTCAAAACGTCTCAACTAGTTCTAACTTTGTCTGCTGAAAAACCATAGTGATTGGGTAGAGTCTTGATTTCGTTTAATAGGATAGGAAAGTGTGACACTAGACTCATTGGTTTTAAAAGACATGCCAAATTTGAACCCTTGGACAAAGTTTTGAAGGGCTCGATAAACTCCTAGAAAAAAATATATTAAGGAAAAGTTGGAAAAACAAAAGATTCATTCCTATGATTTACCATGTTTTATTTCATCTTAATTACTTAGTTTGTTACTGAAATCCATTTTATAGTAATTATTCCCTCCATGAGATATTATCCTTTTCATCATGGAAACAACCATTTTCTTTTTGGACACACCATTTTGACTCACATGATTAAACTCAATGTGAGTTTCACATATAATTTAAAGAAAGAAAAATGGAGCAATACAGATTATTGTCTAGTATCAATGGGAGAAAAATGCATCTATCTATTTTAGAAAGCATATATACCTTCTCTTCTTCCCTTCTTCCGAAGCATAATGACACCTACATAGTAAAAACATTGTGGTGGATGCATTAAAACTAAGTCAAATCTCGATAATTGAACACACACAAACTTTGTCTCTTAAGGAATGCACACATCTAGTTGTGTTATAAATACTCGCACACAATACTAATGCTTCCCAGCAAAGTGGGATCTTTGTGATGAGATAAGTGAGGTGATATACAACTGGAGGGGTGAATATGTTTGTGTGTTTTTCTTCTTGTGTGCATTTCTCCTACTGACATAAAAATGTCTAACTAGCCAAGCAGACTAAGTACAGATCCATATTAATCTGGACTCTTTTAATTTTAGAGGTTTGGACCTCATAGTTTTTTATCCCTCTTGGCACTTAATAGATTTAGGGTTGAGCTAATTAGAGCTAATTAGACCTCATTGAAGTCTTCATTGTTGATTTTCATACTTGGCACATCCTTTTAGGACCATGTTATGATACTTAGTGCCTGAGGAGGTCAGTGCCCTATTGGCACTTAAATCAGTCCTTGTGGATAGCTTAGGAAAACTCTCAGACTGGAAATATAGAATCAATGGTATGTATGTGTCTCCTTGTTCATGGATTGGAATTACATGCAACAATGAGTCTAGGGTGGTGGCACTGGATCTGTCAAGAAAAAACCTCACTGGTACATTCTCAGTATCACAAGAAGTCCAGTTGCTTACCTGCATTTTGAGCTTCAACATTAGAGACAACTAGTTTCATGGGCCATTGCTAGAAGCCATTTTCAGGATTTACAGTCTAACAAGCCTTGACATCAGCTATAATTACTTCAATGGATCCTTCCCTGGGGGAGTTTCAGGGTTGAAGAACCTTGTGAACTTCACTGCTTAGAGAAATGATTTTACCAGGCCCTTCCATGGGAGTTTGCCGAGCTCGCTAATTTGCAAATGCTGAACTTTGCTGGGAATTACTTCAATGGGAGCGCTCCCAGCCAATATGGTGAATTGTCCAGACTGGAGTACCTGAGTTTGGCAGGAAATGTGATCAGTGGTTTAATCCCCCCAGAACTTGGGAAGTTGCGGCAGCTCAGGCATTTGGAGCTTGGGTCCAATATTTACAAGGGTGGGATTCTATGGCAATTGGGTAACATGTCAAAGATGGAGTTTATGCATATTTCAAATTCTAATTTAACCGGTCCTTTGCCTTTGGAACTAGGAAATTTAAATAGGCTAGAGACAATGATACTGTACAATAACAAGCTTACTAGATTCATCCCATGGAAGTTGAGCAATATTGCAAACATGGAGTGATTGGATTTATCTCTTAACATGCTCACTGGAAAGATTCCTAAAGATATTTCGATGCTCAGAAATCTCACATTATTGAACCTGAATTGCAATAAAATCAGGGGAGGCATCCCTAAGGGAATTGCTAATCTTCCTAGTCTGCAAATTTTGTATATCTGGAAAATTCTCTGTCATGAAGCATTCCTGAACAGTTGGGTAAAAATTCTAGGCTAGTAGAATTTTATGCATATACTAATCAATTAACAGGACCCATCCCCTCTAACCTGTGTGTAGGAAAAAAATCAGAAAGGATTATCCTCTTCTCTAACCAATTAACTGGAGAAATCCCTCGCAATCTTACAAATTGTGCCCCTTTGTATAGGGTCTGGATGACCCATAATAATCTTAGTGGTCACATTCCTTTAGGCCTTGGAAAGCTCCAAACTTAAATTACAGGGAGTTCCCTTGTAACAATTTTAGTGGGCCTATTCCTTCCGATCTCTTAAATTCACCTAGTTTGCAATTGCTTAATGTTTCTCATAATTCTTACCAAGGCAACCTTCCTCCAAAATTCAAATATCTGGTCTTCTTCGAGCCTACAAATATTTTCAACATCTTTATCAAATTTATCAGGCATGCTTCCATCCTTTGAACATTGGAATTCTGTAAACATCCTTGAACTTTAGGGAAATAGCTTTTCAGGTAGTATTCCCAAAGACATTATCAATTGCCAAAAGCTCTTGACCATTTCCTTGAGCCAAATCACTTGACTTCCATTGCAGCCATAATTGATCAGTATGAATTAATTAATTTAATTGTTATTTTTTCCTTGGTGTTTCACCACAGATATTTTAGTTCATTTATTTAAATAATACACTACAGATTATCTGATCTAAAACTAATGCTATCATGGTGCGTTTAAATTTTGTCTGTGGAACTAGTCAAGACTCATGGATGGTGAATTTTGACTTTTTGTGCTTCTCGTGGTACATATTTTAAATATACTATCTACCGAGTTATTATTAAAAGTCTATTAAAATGTGCATATAGGTGGCAAGCAATAGAATTTGCAACATTGTTGTTTCACGCTGGTCACTTGGAAGAGTAAAGGCTGCAAAAGTCTTATGGTTGCTTTGTCATTTGTTCTCTTATTTCTTTTGGCTACAAACATTCTAAATTGGTTTAACAAGTTATTTTGGAATTGTCTAATAATATATTGCATATGGGCATTTGTGAGTTTGTGAATTAAGATAGGACACCTATTTTCACCTCATGATGGACTTTGCCTAGAAAAATATGCCGCCATTTATGCTTTCGGAGTAAATATTAGGGGACTGTTTTCATCCTGGAAAGGGATTATCCAAGGATGATAAAGGAAAGTGAACAGCCTTTCAGCATTGGCTTGAAGTTGTAAGCTTATCATCATTCCCAGAAACATCATTGACAGTTAATTCGAGTGTATGTTGTCTGTGAGGAACAGTTCTTCAGTCCTTGTCTAATTTGAAATGTTTATTCGGTATGTATGCATATTGATCCATGCCACCATTATGGGCATAACTTGCATTACTAGTATGATGAATGGTATAAATCTAAAACCAAAGCACCAATGCACGAGTTAGCTAACAGATATTGGGATGGTTATTTGCATTTGTGTCCCATCTCTTAGTTATACTACTAAATCAGTTTTCAGGAGGGGAGAATATCGTAGGGTTGTCTTTTAATCACAACTTAGAACAATCATGAGAGTTGATTCCTCCAAATGACCAGTATATATAAGGATAAGCAAAGTCAGAGAGACAATCGGATCTATGAGTTTTGCAAATTTTCAAATATTATGCTTAATGTCATAATTGGTAACACATCAGCATTACTTCCATAAGGATAAATCTATCCTAATTCATGCACTAGGTAATTGTGTAGTCTTGGTTCATTTTGTTTGTAGGAAAATATAGCAAAACACACACACACATTGACACAGAAAAATCCTATTGTATAGTGTTTGACAAAGGGAAATCTCATTTTATAGGGTCAAACACATATATCATCAAAAAACATCAATTTCCTACAACTGCCTTTGTTTTCTTGGTCTAGACAAACAACGAGGGGAAGAAATCTTGGTGAGGTTTGAACCTGGGCCATGACTATGACCAGCACTTTGCTTTACTGCCAGACCATTGTCTGTAGACTATGGAGTTGCATTTATTAGTTCTAATGGCTTGTTAAAGTGGAATATGTAGAGTTTTTGAGTCTTGAAAAGAGCTAGGTAGAAGCCATAATCATGTTGTTACTTATAAATAGTTATAGTGGCGACAATTACTTCACCCTAACTCTAACAGTACCCTAATTGATAATTTGTTTGTTAAACGAAATTTTCTTTATTAATTATTAATTATTGTGTCATTCTTGTACTCTATGTGGGTTGAGGGAACACCTTACTTGTATCTTCATCATCTTGAGATTCTTTTTTGTTAAACCTCAATATTATTCTCGAAGTGATTTTTTATTCTTGTCTACAGAGATTCATTCAGATTTTCGAATTACTACAAAAGTCACAAGTGCCCGAGCCATTGTCGTACTTTCAATTCAAGCAATCAACAGGCTGTACAAATCTAGCCTATCTTACTATGATTAGTTTAGTAATTTGTGTTTCTCATTATATGCAAAATCTCCTTTCAATTGCTATTGTTGATATGTGCAACATCAATTTGATTGATTTTAATAATTTATGTCAAGAGAATGGTTATTAGGGTTTAAAAGTATAGCCTTGCATTGGTCAGTGAAGTTTCAAAATAGTTGACTCTTCTTGTTTTATGGGATTTGGATTCTCTCAGACACGGATGCAGTTTGATTATTTTGAAGATGTCCAGAAGGATTTGAACAAGCTTAGACATTATTTTCCCAAGGGCTCCGAGAAAGTACATGAAATTCAGCAATTGGAGCATGTGGCAGAGAAAAACAGAATAACACTTAATGTCATTTGCTTTACAGGTCAGAGTGGTAATTTTCCTAGGGTGTCATTCGAATTTTCACATCACCCACTATTTGCTGTTGCGATTATCAAGCAATCTTCATGTTCTCTAAGTCTTGATTTTTGTTATTTGATGTTCTAATTTATAGATGCATAAAGTCATTCTAGGTCTTTAAGTTTTCAAATTCACATTTATGTTTGGGATAGTACTATTAACACATGGTATTGTCTTTTAGATTGTATAGCAATCTTTGTCTGCTAAAGAATTTAATCAGAGTCATCCTGAGTAGGCCATTCTGCTCCAATAATTGGGAGCTATGTTACCAGAAACAGGACATCTGAGACAAAACGATAAAAATGAGTCATAGGGTTTAGGGTATAAGAAATGGTGTTTTATATAACCTAGGGCCCTTGGGTCATAGTCATTATCCCTTGGTCATAGAAACAAGAATTTGTATAAGTGTGTGAGTAATCCCGAGTTGACTCTGGTCTCAAAGTTGGCTAGCTGAGTCAAAAATCCTGATCAAAATTGGTCAAACTCATTTTTACTGAAATTTTGGTGAGTTTTATTGAGTTTATGTTCCCTATTATTTACTAAGATGAGATATTGCCGAGTTTTGCTGAGTTACCAGTTGACTCTCCAATTTGGGTTAGCCAAGTCATTGTCGAATTCAGGTCATTTGACTTTTCCCTAGGCACACAAAATTAGAAAAATACAGACAAATGACAATAAAAATAAATTATGATTTTTTCCAATGAGGTTGTGGTCCAATGCTGAGGGTGGGGGCATTTCAAGATGACCACTAGGGTTTCAATCCCCTTGAGGAATGTGCATGGCATCATCCTTTATGGGACAGTTAACTTGTCAAAGAAATATAATCTGTGATTTATTTCATAATATCAAATGTGCATTGGATTTAGACACTACAATCAAAATTCAAAACTCACAGTCTGAGCACCAAAACAGATATACAATATTATGTATAGTGTCAAGTTTCAAATGACAAAATTGACTAGCCCATGTTGATTGTAAATTTATAAAATCCAAATGGGCTAGAGTCTTCTTCCTAGCAGACAATAAATTAATAGTTGAAATCAATTTCCAAGTCCATGTTTTTCATTTGGTGCACTAGGCAAGTATTCACTGAGCCAAAGAGAATAGTCCATGTTGGTTCACAGGATCATGGGTTGGGACTGATTCATCTGGTATGCTCTCTACCTTCTCCTTGCTATACAAAGTGGAATGGTGTCTAGTTTGTATTGCATTTTCTGTCAGAAACCATTTTTTTGGTTATTTCTCCCAGAAGTGTTACCCTCTTGTATCATGCTTGGTAGTATTCCCATTCAAATGAGCAAGGGGATTCTACCTTGGCAGTCCTCTAGATCAGACCACATGGCTGGAGTTCAATGGATGGAATTAGATCTCTATACACAGGACAAACCATCTCTTTTGGGTATGTGCATTTGTATATAATTTTCCAAGGGGATTCACATAATTTAATTGTAACAACATTAGCATGTTGATGGTAAAACCTGCAATTCTCTTTTGTAATTTTTGAATTTTTGAAATTATTTTTCTGATTGGGATTGAATTCTAAACTTATACTATTGTCTTTTAAATTGAAGAGCTATCATGCTCTGTTGAAGAGCGCAATCAGACTGGGATCGAATCCGTAGATCTGCATTCTAAAATGGGTTCTTCACTTCCATGGATTAGTTTGTCAAGGGTTCAAGTTAGTGGTGTGTTGGAAGTTCAAAATAAAATTGATGAAAACTGTGAAATTGATGAAAGCTACCAGAAAGACCCAAAGGCCCTCTTCTTTATGCCAGTTAGTGGACAAGTCAATAAGGTGCAAGTTAGGGGAAAATTGGAAGTTCAAAGTGAAATTATCATTGATGAAAGATACCCAGAAACTGCAAACCTTCCGAGCATGCCAACTAGAGGATGGTTAAATAAGGTACAAGTTAGTGGGCAATTGGAAATTCAGAATAGAATTTCCAAAGGAGAAAGCTGCCCAAATTCCTTTCAAGATTCAATCCAAACATTATCCAAAGCTGCCAAATTTCTCCCTTCAATTGTCCGATTTTTGGTTCTACATATCTAAAAGTATTCTTACAGTTTCCAGAATCCATAGCATTTACTTTCTTATTGATAATAACACCTTTATTGGTTTTATGTCCAATATATCCACCTGCAATATGTCTGTCTTATTTGAGCAAGTAAAATTTTTGTGACTTAACATCATAGTAGTTTAATATACTCAAGTCATGATTCTCTCTAGTTCTGTAGAGAGAAGGATGCACAAATTTTAGATGCTGCACTTGGTCTATATGGATTTTGTGATAATATTGTTTTCATAGTTTAACACCCTACCGTCTCTTCTTTTGGGGCAAGTTGTAACTCACTTCTGAATAGCTTGTGCTGATCAATTTATGTGTTGGATGATCATGTTCCATATCACATTTTGAATCATTACAAGAGTTTTTTTGGAGTTGGTTAAATATATTTGGCTTCTATTTAAACTTACCTTCTTTTGTACCATAGATGATTTCATACTGATAAGAGTTCTATTTAGTTGTGATATGCTTCAAAGCACATATTCAGATGATGAGGTGTTGTTTGATGCCACACAAGGTCTAATGGAAAGGCTTGCAATAGAAGCATATGAAGTTTCAATGGTAATTCCAATAAGAAACCTTGTAAATGTAGTTCTTAGAGAATGTTAGTCCATTGGTTTTGACTGCTATGTTATCATTTTTCCACTGAAAAGGTGAAAACAGAAGCTAGGATTTTGGAGGGTGACGTAGGTAAAGAAATTTGTTGTGAAACTGTAAGAATCAATCCCGCTGCACTTGTAATGGGAACAAGAGGACTGGGGATAATCAAGAGGTAAGACCCTTTTATTTTGAGTACTCTGCATCTCCTTGTAAGCTTAAAGTTGTTTTTAAAAGTTAGAGCATATATGAAATACGAGTATGCTATTTTTGGTTGAAATGTTTTGTTGTTTCTGACATCTTTTATGGTTTGAAGTGTATTGCAAGGGAGTGTGAGTGAGTACTAATTTCACCATAGCATCTTCCCTATAGTGATTGTTCCTCCCAAAGGTAAAGTTCATTTACATTTTGTTTTCTCCTTATCAAATTGAAAGTAGTTGTTATGCATGGAGGTATGGACCTGCATACAACATTCTGTTTTCATACAGAAACTTGTATCCAAATCATGTTGTTGGTTTTCAAAAGGATTCAACCTGCAAAAAAGTAGCAATAAATATAGTTTCACAACCAAGTGTGTCGTTTATCATGAATTCTACGAATAGAATAATGATATAACCATGATTATGATAAACAATTGTAGCAGATCAATAATATTATCATCAAACAAAATAACAATAATGAAATAATGAAAACAATAGCAACATACACACTATAGTGTTTGGTCGAGCTTTTGCCAACCGGGTTGCTGAGCTATACAGACCAGGAAATCAAATGTGTTAATGCAATATAGTAACATGGTGTGAATGATTCAAATATGCCAAAAACACTAGGCACTTTTGCTTCCCCTCGTTCTTGCTTATGCCATTCTCTTGCTACTTGTGCTTCACCTTGATCTTGCAGACAAGATTATTTTACCTTATACAAACGAGTAGTTTGAGTGAATTTGAGATCTAGCTTCCTCCATTGACGATGGTACAAGAAGTAGCAGTGAAGTCTGAAGAATTGATTTCTCCCTTCAATTGTCCAATTTTTGGTTCTACATATATAAAAGTATTCTTGCAGTTTCCAGAATCCATAGCATTTACTTTCTTATTGATAATAACACCTTTATTGGTTTTATGTCCAATCTATCCACCTGCAATATGTCTGTCTTATTTGAGCAAGGAAATTTTTTGTGACTTAACATCATAGTAGTTTAATGTACTCAAGTCATGATTCTCTCTAGTTCTGTAGAGAGAAGGATGTGCAAATTTTAGATGCTGCACTTGGTCTATATGGATTTTGTGATAATATTGTTTTCATAGTTTAACACCCTACCCTCTCTTCTTTTGGGGCAAGTTGTAATTCAGTTCTTAATAGCTTGTGTGATCAATTTATGTGTTGGATGATCATGTTCCATATCACATTTTGAATCATTACAAGAGTTTTTTTGGAGTTGGTTAAATATATTTGGGCTTCTATTTAAACTTACCTTGTTTTGTAGCATAGATGATTTGATACTGATAAGAGTTCTATTTCGTTGTGATATGCTTCAAAGCACAGATTCAGATGATGAGGTGTTGTTTGATGCCACACAAGGTCTAATGGAAAGGCTTGCAATAGAAGCATATGAATTTTCCATTGTAATTCCAATAAGAAACCTTGTAAATGTAGTTCTTAGAGAATGTTAGTCCATTTCTTTTGACTGCTATGTTGTCATTTTTCCATTGAAAAGGTTAAAACAGAAGCTAGGATTATGGAGGGTGATGTAGGTAAAGCACTTTGTCATGAAGCTGTAAGAATCAATCCCGCTGCACTTGTAATGGGAACAAGAGGACTAGGGATAATCAAGAGGTAAGACCCTTTTATTTTGAATACTTTGCATCTCCTTGTAAGCTTAAAGTTGTGTTTAAAATTTAGAGCATATCTAAAATGCGAGTATGCTATTTTTGGTTCAAATGTTTTGTTGTTTTTGACATCTTCTATGGTTTGAAGTGTATTGCAAGGGAGTGTGAGTGAGTACTACTTTCACCATAGCAGCTTCCCTATAGTGATTGTTCCTCCCAAAGGTAAAGTTCATTTACATTTTGTTTTCTCCTTATCAAATTGAAAGTAGTTGTTATGCATGGAGGTCTGGACCTGCATACAACACTCTGTTTTCATACAGAAACTTGTATCCAAATCATTTTGTTGCTTTTCAAAAGGATTCAACCTGCAAAAAGTAGCAGTAAATATAGTTTCACAACCAAGTGTGTTGTTTATCATGAAGTCTACGAATAGAATAACGATATAACCATGATTATGATAAACAATCGTAGCAGATCAATAATATTATCAGCAAACAAAATAACAGTAATGAAATAATGAAAACAATAGCAACATACACACTATAGTGTTTGGTCGAGCTTGTGCCAACAGGTTTGTTGAGCTATACAGACAAGGAAATCCAGTGTGTTAATGCAATATAGTAACATGGTGTGAATGAGTCAGATATGCCAAAAAGACTAGGCACTTGTGCTTCCCCTTGTTCTTTCTTATGCCATTCTCTTGCTACTTGTGCTTCACCTTGATATTCCAGACAAGATTATTTTACCTTATACAAACGAGTAGTCTGAGTGACTCTATGATCTAGCTGCCTCCATTAAGGATGGCACATGAAGTAGCAGTGAAGCCTGAAGAATTGATTTCTCCCTTCAGTTGTCCAATTTTTGGTTCTACATATATAAAAGTATTCTTACAGTTTACAAAATCCATAGCATTTACTTTCTTATTGATAATAACACCTTTATTGGTTTTATGTCCAATCTATCCACCTGCAATATGTATGTCTTATTTGAGCAAGGCAACTTTTTGTGACTTAACATCATAGTAGTTTAATATACTCAAGTCATGATTCTCTCTAGTTCTGCAGAGAGAAGGATGCACAAATTTTAGATGCTGCACTTGGTCTATATGGATTTTGTGATAATATTGTTTTCATAGTTTAACACCCTACCCTCTCTTCTTTTGGGACAAGTTGTAACTCACTTCTTAATAGCCTGTGCTGATCAATTTATGTGTTGGATGATCATGTTCCATATCACATTTTGAATCATTGCAAGAGTTTTTTTGGAGTAGGTTAAATATATTTGGGCTTCTATTTAAACTTACCTTCTTTTGTACCATAGATGATTTCATACTGATAAGAGTTCTATTTCATTGTGATATGCTTCAAAGCATAGATTCAGATGATGAGGTGTTGTTTGATGCCACACAAGGTCTAATGGAAAGGCTTGCAATAGAAGCATATGAAGTTTCCATGGTAATTCCAATAAGAAACCTTGTAAATGTAGTTCTTAGAGAATGTTAGTCCATTGGTTTTGATTGCTATGTTGTCATTTTTCCACTGAAAAGGTTAAAACAGAAGCTAGGATTATGGAGGGTGACGTAGGTAAAGCACTTTTTCATGAAGCTATAAGAATCAATCCCACTGCACTTGTAATGGGAACAAGAGGACTGGGGATAATCAAGAGGTAAGACCCTTTTATATTGAATACTCTGCATCTCCTTGTAAGATTAAAGTTGTGTTTAAAAGTTAGAGCATATCTGAAATGCGAGTATGCTATTTATGGTTTAAATGTTTTGTTGTTTCTGACATCTTCTATGGTTTGAAGTGTATTGCAAGGGAGTGTGAGTGAGTACTACTTTCACCATAGCAGCTTCCCTATAGTGATTGTTCCTCCCAAAGGTAAATTTCATTTACATTTTGTTTTCTTCTTATCAAATTGAAAGTAGTTGTTATGCATGGAGGTTTGGACCTGCATACAACATTCAGTTTTCATACAGAAACTTGTATCCAAATCATGTTGTTGGTTTTCAAAAGGATTCAACCTGCAAAAAAGTAGCAGTAAATATAGTTTCACAACCAAGTGTGTCGTTTATCATGAAGTCTACGAATAGAATAATGATATAACCATGATTATGATAAACAATCGCAGCAGATCAATAATATTATCATCAAACAAAATAACAGTAGTGAAATAATGAAAACAATAGCAACATACACACTATAACACACTTGGATTAAAATGGGAAACCTGAGTAGGAGGAGGAAAACCCACTGTCGAAATGTTATAGCTTGGTTATATTTCGGAGAATAAGAGTAGACTAGTACAGCTAATAGCATAAGTTCGTAATAGAGATAATAGCTAACCTATTCAGCTTGGGACTAGGTCTCTACATAGCCTAAGGTTATTGACAATATCAATAGATTGATCAATGACCCTATCTAATGGTTTGTTTGATCTTGACAATATTGATCATGCACTTTATTTATAAATTTTTACATTGTTTGCTTCGATACCTTATGGGATTTACTTACAAAAAATGGTGTGCATTCCCACACAACATGCTTATATAACACTGAACATTATCTTTATCTGAATGTCTAGATTTCAAAATATTCTACCAACTCTTATCTCTTTTGTGCTTTTTTTACAGAGGCTGGTGACCAATCAGTATTATAGAAATTCGGCCAGATCTCTATTTCACATGGACACAAGGAAGCATGCTTGCATTTGGTATGATTTTAGTGCCAGTCTCAGGTGATTGTGGACTAATCTATTTGTAGAAATTGATTGTGTGTATGTGTTGAGCACAACTAATTCTAAAGTTTATCAGATCAAAATTTCATATTTTGAAGGCAAAGTTTATCAGATCAAAAGCACAGGTCATGACTGATGATATTGAGGCTGTTTCAAACAATTTTACCACTGGTATGCAAATATTACATTCCTAGAAGTCTTTTACTATTAGGAAACCTGACTGTCCAACATGCCAAATGAGTTCAAATGGAAAATAAAATAACAAGCAGTAGTTCTTTTTAGATTCGTGATTATAATTCATAGAAGTATTTTTTTGCATATACTAGTATATATGATTTTATTCCAAAGTGTCTAGGTTGTATGGGTGTGGTTCATGTATGAATGTCATTGTGTTTTTATGGCATGTCACAAGAATATGTATGTATATATAGATAAAATTCATGAAATTTTTTGAGTGAATATAAAGTGAATTTTCCAGAGTCCAAGAAAGAAAAACTCATGATTTTTTTTGATGATATATAGATATAGAGGGTAAAATATGATGGTTGTTGGCTTGATGCCTGAACTATGTCATGAACACTTTGAGGCTGACAAGTTAAAAAGAACTTTTTATAATTTTCGTTTTTTTATATACAAATATATGTTTGAAACAAGGACAAGGTAGGCATGTAGGAAATTGGGAATGTTGATGCTATTTGATGGGTTTTGATTATACTGGTGGTTGAGTATAACATCACAATAGTTTGATGGGGTTCTAAATCATTCATTAGTTTCCACAGTGTCATTTCATTCACTAACCACATGACATATAGGGGTGAAACTCCTTCACAGATTGCACTATGTATGCAGGTTTCTACCTGTGCAGTCGAGCATAATTGTTTTGTGGATTCGTTGATTATCTTTCCTATTGAAATCCATTTCCTAGTTTAGAGTTGAGTTTTACTTTTCTTAGGTACTAAATAGTTGTAGATTTATCCATTCAAGTTTAATTTTAACCAATTCTTAAATTGAATTTGTTAGATTAGATTTTATTATTTTGCACATGATCTTGGTTATTGTTGTTAGCTGTTGAACAAGATAAATAATTTGCTTCATTGTTTTTCTACTTTACAAGTGATATTTTTTTATTGGATTTTGTACGAGTGAGCTTAACTTATAAGTGGGCCATTGAGTATGAAGAGCCTTCTATTGAAGATTTGCCGTTCAATATGAAGAACCCGATGTTAAGGCTTTCAAGCTGCCAAGTGTGGTTTTGAAGCTGCTGACGTGGGATCTAAGTATGGTTTAGTGTTGAGTATGGTTTGAAGCTGTTGACGTGGGATCTAAGTATGGTTTTGCAGCCAAGTGAAAGTATGATGGTTTAGCCATTGTAATATTTTGAAAAGTGATGATTTTTCTGTAAAGTTATATGGAAATTAATATGAGTATTTGAGAAAACTCATATTTATTGTAATACTTTTGACATCTCATATAATATAATTTGTGGTTTAAAACTTATATATATGGTTGTACTTTATGTTATGTACCAATGTTATAATTATTAACTAATTAATGTGACATTGTATGATTTACATGTGTAATAGATATTATTTACAAGTGTTATAATTAATTATAATGTGACATTGCATAATTCACAAGTGTAGTAGATGAGAATAAATGTATGATTCTTTTTTTTAATTAAACATAATATCATATTAAAAATTTATATTGATTAATAATGGACACCATTTGAACTATTAAAATATAATGACCACACATAAAGTGACTAAAAATGACTAAATTAGTGACCAATAATTGAGAGATATGTGACCAAACAATGAGGTATAAATGACCAAAAAAATGACCAAAATTCGCATATCAATGACCAAAAAACAATTTTGGTGGCTAATTTACGGTCTTTTATTATGCGACCAAATTTGGTCATATTCTAGCTTGTCATGTGGTCATTAATTTGGTCATATAATTGGTCATTGATTCAAATACATGACCAAATCAATGACCAAATATGTGGTCATATAATTGGTCATTGATTCAAATACATGACTAAATCAATGACCAAATATATGACCAAATTAATGACCAACTGACAAGCTATAAATGACCAAAATAAAAATGACCAATTTTGGGTCGCGTAATAAAAGACCGTAAATTAGCCACCAGCGATCGCCAAACCAAAAATGGTCATTTATATGTGGATTTTGGTCATTTTTTGGGTCACTAATCTCTCATTTTCCACTAGTGATATGTAATCTGTAGAATCCACAACACAATTAGCACAAGTTCCATAAACCTATATTTCTATCACAATAACTACAGAAGAACAAAGGTTTTCAATTTTTTGTAAATGTATGATTGACCATACACTATACAGACATGCATAAAGAGGGAGAGAGAGAGACCCTCTAAAAAATAATTGAGAAGGCCAACTCCAATTTGGAAAACTTGATTGATCCAAAGAAAACTGTGAGTTTATTAGCAAACTTTTGATCAAAATGACCTTTCCCTTCCATTTCAGTTTCATGCGGAATTTTTGTGGGAAATATTTGGATCTCTACATTACTAAATTTCACCACACAATTATCAATTTGCATTCTACAAGGTAAGCCACAGAGTGCTGATCTTGTGAATTGTCTTGGAATTATCAATAGCCTTTTTAGTTCCTTTTGAATGGGCAAGTAATTTTTCATGGATGTTAAATATCAACCATGTCAGTTAAGTTTATACTGCTAGATCTCACGAATGTAATATTCCCACTTGGCTCAATTGTCCTTACTAGTAGGTTTGTGGTGGGAAAATTGTCAGGTATTTGGGTGCTCCCTTTTGTGTCAACATTTATTTAACATGCCATTTTGGATCTATAAGGCCGGCCAAATTCACAAGGATCTTCATGCATCACATCCATAAGAGAGATACTCAACAGAAGATGGGATACTAAGACTCATCTCTGCAAAAGACAATTACAAATTGAATAGAAATAGGTTGTGCATTCGGTGCTATGGAAGGATGTCACCTGCCATATTTAGCAGACTATTTATGTGTCACATCCATTCAGAGAGATACTCAACACGTGGAATGCGAGAATTCCAAACCCTTATCCCTGTAGAAGACGCATACAAACCGAATAGCAATACCCCTAGCCCATCTAGAGGCATTGATTTTGGTGCTATAACAAGCCAGTTTGGATCTACAAGGCATTCCAGCTTTACCGGGATAATCATGTGTCACATCCTTTTAGAGATATAATCAATAGATGGTGGGATGAAGACAAAGAAAAGAAATAGAATGTGCATGTTAAAACAATTTGGAAGCACTTTCAGTTCATGGTCTTTTCATGGTCAGTGGTTTATCAGGACTCACCCACTAAGGCCACACCAATGTATGGATTCTGGAATATATCACTGAGATAATTCAACATATTTTTTGGAAGTGCAGACATTCCAGAGCATGTTGGGATCTGATTTGGACCTCTTGGAAGCATCTTCTCTACAAACATTTTCTGTGGAGAGGTGCACTACAGGAAATTGCGATGTAGTTTTCCCAACTCACTTTCAAGATGTCCTGCATTGCATCAAAACAATTTTCCTGTACTCCAACTGGACAATGCACAACAATGCAGTTTTCATTGGGGCCTAATTTTCATTAGAATCCTTTCATAAGATGTTTGATGCTAGTTTTAAGAGCGAGATTATAGCCAAAGGTGTTCTTCTTAGAAAGGATGCTAAATACTAAGATTCTAAAGCTCGATCCATCTTAAGGACCTTTTCATTGTCCTATTTGTTTCTTGTTATTATAAGCAACATTTATTTGAAAAAAAAAAGATGACCCTACACTTATCTAGAATCCATGTTCTAAAATGGCTTTTGAGGACATGCATTGATTGAATAGGCTCCTATATCTAGTCTAAATGGACCCAAGGAATTCTCCACGATTTATTTTAGTTTGAGCACAATGTAAACTAATTTCCTACATTGAATGTACATTTCACGTAATTGTAAATTTTAAAAAATCGTCTCTTATTCATCCTTAAACGTTTCTTCTTTCCATAGCCTAAGAATATGCCATGATTCATATTTTTCTATATAAGGTATACCATATGAATTAACTGCATCATGATAAGTACTCCTTTAATTATGAATACAAAGCAACTACTACACACACTAAACATATTACTAAATGATTTAAACAAGAAAAAGGTTCAAATAGAGAACAAAACATCTTACCCGGTTGATCAAGGTTAAGCAAACCATCCAGTTCATATCTTCCTCTTGAATCTGCAAACTACTTGAGATCTACAGTCAATAAGAATGTTGCTGAAAATTTACTTCCAGATACTGTGACTGAATCGAGCAGTGGTAAAACTGAAGAATCGGATTTTAAGCTTTATGGAGATTTAAGCGACACAACTATTACATTCATGAGATCTAGAAGTGTAAAATTAACTGACATGGTTGATATTTAACATCCATGAAAAATTACTTTCCCATTCGAAAGGAACTACAAAGGCTATTGATAATTCCAAGACAGTGCACAAGATCAACACTGTGTGGCTTACCCTATAGAATGCAAATTGATAATTGTGTGGTGAAATTTAGGAATGTAGAGATCCAAATATTTCCCACAAAAATGCCACATGAAACTAAAATGGAAGGGAAAGGTCCTTTGGGAAATAGCAAGGCATGGATTCGAACCTTCTGATATGCAAATTTATGGGCCTCTGACGTATTGAAAAAACCCTCACTAGCTGTATCTCAACAAATTGGAAGCAAAAGGGAGAGCTAATGGTTTCACTCCTTGGTAGAGAATACTTCTTGGTTATCCTAGCATCCACAAGAAAAATGTAGTTAATTTTCAACTAAAGGCCATGACTCTTGAATCAAGCAGGGTTATTTTGGTGGTATTCATCTTGAACAACACATGGAGACCCTTACCATTACACTAGTCTAGGTCAGATTACCATTCCTTCCCCTTGAATTTCGGAATGATTACTATTTCTAGTTAACTAGAAACAGTCATGCTGCCTCCATCAAATCCTCAAGGCTCACAGACAACTCAGGAAAGAAAGATGGTTAATTATGAAATAATTTGTTTCAATATGGACTTGGGCCAGCCAATCCATGATAGTATTTCAATCAAGTTGAAGGAAAGAGTGCACATCCAATTTGCAAGATTATAAGGCCATCCCTTTCAAGCATAGGAATTGTCACAACTATGGAGAAAAAAATTGAAAATGTCCTTACAAGATGCAAAACAAAATGAGAAGACAACGGCTTCAAATCACAGAAAGGGGAAGAGAGAAGATCAAATCCTCAAATAACTAATAGACCCAAAAAGGTATGGAAACCAATTGACATTATTCAGAAGGATCAGTTTGAGGTTTTAGATTAGGATCAAAATGGTACATATAGCAAGCAATCTTCCCCTTCGATGTAATAAATTCCACAAATACTAGAAAAGAGCTCTTTTACACCCCAGTTTAGCTAGGTGACTTTGACAAGAGTTTTGATATGAAATATGTCGATTCACCACTAATCATGTGTCCGATATCCTCCAGCCTTTTCAGATGGCCCATATGCCTTTATATGCCTAGCCAAAGACAATGCCTAATCCTCTAGTGATGTGACATCTTCTAACCTCCATTTACTCATTACAAGTTTTCTAGTATGAAAGTATGTTGGCATAAGATGTTACATGTATACTTTATATCGACTTGTGTGCTTTAAATTGTTGCTTGTCTTGTAGTCCAACCTTAGTGTGGTTCTTCTAACTTAACAAGTGTTAGTACAAGGTTGATTTGCATCTTGATGAACTAAGCCAAGTAATTATCATACATCTCAACGTATTTTGTCTAGCCTTTGGACCCATACCTCTTACATTTCATGATAGTATGTTCATGTTTGATTCCTGACTGAATCAAACATGAACTCACCATGTGTTCGCTAAACCATAAGAAAATTTCAGTCCAGTGAATTGAAAATTGATTCTAGCATCACATTACATAAAGTAAACCATTGAATGTATATCCACATGGAGGCACCAGTAGGAAAAGTTATGAATTCATGATTCTACAGGTCTAGATTGCATCCAATTTGGCCTCCTAGATCACCCTAGATCTTCTTAGCTCCCAGGGCCCTTCTACTAACATGCATGTCCTAAACGGTGCCCTCCTTCAGTTTAGTTCAGTTCAGTTTGGCTCAGTTCAATGTGAGTTAGAACTCATGCATGCATCAACCAGTTCACTTCCAAGGCTCTAGTTAGCCTAATGCACACTAGATGCGTCTCTGGGGTGTCTGGATAACATGCATGCACCTATACTCAGTCACATGAGCTTACATGAAGTTGGAACAAGAAATTAGGGTATCTTAGTTCACTCAGGGTTCAGTTAGGTTAGTGATGGAGCAGTTATCTCAACCTAGGGAGTGTGCATGCTATCATGGGAATATATTCACTCCAGTTAAGCCTAATTAGGGTGCCTAAAGACCTAATTCCAATTTTCTTTCCTGATTGTATTTTCTATTTCATTCATTGATGGTTAATGCAATACAATATTCTCTCTTGTTATTTTCTCTATATCTTTTGTGTAATGATTTATGTCATGATTTATGCTTTCACATTTGTTACATAAATTGTTTATTATTGATCTTTTTTTCACAGTATATCTCTCTTGTGTTAGTGCCTATATCTATATGCTCAAATTCTATAGGGAGGAGATATTTCCATTAAGGAAGCATTCACTCTTTAGTAGTTGATGGCTGAAAATATGGCATCCCAAGTGTTGAGGTAAAGTGGAAGCATTCTCATGCCTTGCAGCTAAGAGGAAAAATCCCTAACAAGAAGCATTTACTGAGGTCATCAAGGCCCTACCAAGTCTGAAACTATCAGACTACTAGTGAAGAAAACTCACATCTCCTAATCAACTCTGCTTTCATATCTCACCAGCCAAATATGGGAGTGCTGGGAAGGACTTTCAAGCAAGGCCAAATCTGCAATGGACAATGTTAGAGAACTATTCAAGGAATGATGCCAGCAAACCTCCATGGAAATCCACCAATCTAATATTTCTCTATAACATTGTTACCCCTTAACATGTAGGGGTGACTTAATGACATTGAGATTACCTGTGATGGTTGAAGGTTACTTGGGTACATATAGTGTTGGATTTGTTGTAGTGGTTGATGACTTTGATGGATTTTTTCACTATTAAAAGACTATGTGGGAGTGACTTTGATGCAATACTCATAAAAAATGGCCAAAATGACATAGAAAAAATGAATTGACATGTGGTAGGCCCAGTTCGATGAGAAAGAAAAGAAGAGTTGGAAACAATTATTTGGGAAAAAAGAACACGCCTAAGCTCTTAACTAGATGTGTAGGAGTGTAAGAGAGGTGAATAGAGAGCAGGACAATGGTGGGGGATCTTGGAATTATTGAGAAAGAAAATTCCCAAGAGAAATGGCATAGTGATGGGAAGATAAATAGGCACGAATGATGTGTAATTGCAAAATATTCCATTTTGCACCAATGGACATGACTCCAGGGAGAGAGGCTATTGCACCTACAAATTGTTTACAGAAAGGCTGACCAAGTATTGTTTCTATGTGGGGAATTCAAGCTGTTGGAGGAGTCTATTAGGTTGTTGGGCCACCAATTTGCGCTACCATTGTTTGAAGGAGAGTGACAACGATTTAAGGGAAGAATAGACAAGTTGTTGAATAAGGAATATTAACCCACAATTGTAGAGATCCCATGTGGAGGAGGTTGAAAGCCAGATCGCATGTGTTTGAGGGTAGATATTGTAGAGTGGAGGTCATGATATGAACTTTCTTACCCTGATCATAAGCTGTGATGTTTGCACAAATCAGAAGCACCATCCAAAAAGTAAAATAATTCGTCCTCATTCCCATCATCAATGCTTCTCAACACATATTGGGAGCCTCTTCATCTTTCCCATTTAGGGCATACCCTGTAATCATATCGCTCCACAAAACCACATTCCATTCAGATATATTGTCAAACTTTTTCCTTGCATTATCAAGAATAGGAGGAACATGAACAACAAACATGTTATCCCCACATCCTTTGAGGACTACAATGAGAAACAACAACACCGTGCAGTGATCAATTACCCCAAAGGTGAAACGAAAACAACAAAACACAACCATGAACACTCACACACAAACGAATTCAATACCTACTCTGAAACACACTATCCAACATGTTTAGTTATTCAGAAACGAGGCGTGCTATTGATGGCTGATTGAAAGTGGGATAGAGCAGAACAAGCCAAAATTAGAACCAACCAACACCTGCCAATAATAACCACAAATTTGATTTGATTATAATTTCTTAGAACAACCAAGAATGATTGTGAGACTACCATAAAGAGGGTAAGTAAGAATAGGAGAAGAGGCATACAGAAAAGCAGCAAGCTACTGATCAAACATAGGTATGGCGTCATTAAAATCTCTCATTCCCTTGTTCATTTTTCCTCGAGGGGAGCGTGAAAGAGAAAGTAACAGAGGTGGGTGGAGAGTTGTTGGTCGGAAAATGCAAATAGATTTTTTTGTTTTTTATATATATTTTTGTTTTATTTATATTATTTTATTATATAAATTATATAGTTTTTTTGTTTTTGTTTTATTTGTATTATTTTATTATATAAATTGTATAGTTTTTCTTTTCATTTTTGTTATATATTTTTTGTTTCATTTTTATTATTTTATTATATAAATTATGTTAACTGGTTTCGTATTATATTTTTTAATAATTATCACATAAGTTGTTTAGTTTTATAAATGGAGTAGTCTACGGAGTCGACGATTTGGCTCGGAAGTCGGTCATCGTCGCCATTTATCGGCCAAATCATCGACTCTGATTGGTACCAAAATCCGATCAATAATTCCCGGGACGATGACCAACGATAGCCACAGGTGAGGGCCCTACATCCCCTTGGGAACTAGCCATTTGAATGCACCTCCTGCACATAGAATTACCAAATGCATCCAATGCATGGCCAAAAAAACACATCAACTTCGGATCTGTGGGTTGAATGTATTGTTCGACCCCTACTCTACAATGAAATCTGCAACAAGTAAACCTCCTTGCAAATTTTAATCACTTCTTCTAATGTCTGCTACAATTGTCCTTTGGGGAGGACGAGGAATGTCGATGTGCAAAAACCAGTGAACTTTGAAAATAGTGGCATTGTAGGAAGGTGCTCATGCTTTTCCCAGGATGAAAGCTCAAAATGCATATCGTTATCAGCACATAGGCTGGAGATTGTGATAATTACGAATGTAAAGTGGAAGTTGTAATTTCGGTAGCATTGAGACCTGTAAAAATCCATAAAAACTAGTTATTGATTGGATTTATGAACACAATCAGAGCAGAAAGAACCGTACCTTTGAAGTGCTCCGACTGGTCACTGCGAGATCCTAAACCGGCCTATCGTCTCCAAAAATAGGGTATTGAGTGCCAAAACAGGGGAGCAGGGGTCGCACGATACCTTCAGCACATAAATACAAAGTTGACATGTTTTTTTGGACATGCATTGGATGCATTTGGTAAGTCTACGTGGAGGAGGCGCATTCGAATGGCTGGTTCCCGAGGGGATGTAGGGCTATGATGCTTCTAGCTAGGTATTGATATGGTACTAGTTCAAGTACCTAATTCATAATTGATGTAGGAACCTAACTTTTATTTGGAATGTGCCTAACTAGGTTTGCTTCAATGGTACAACAGGGATAAAGATGGTTAAGAGAAAATTCATGCAATTGCTTTCTTGGATCTTTGAAGATTGAGATGTATGGCACCAATATTACTAATAGAAGGTAGACAATTTACAAATTTTAAACTTCATTGTCAAATTTGCAAGTTTCCATGACAATTAAAAATGACTAACATAAACGACTAATTTATATTCTTCTAGCTAGTCATTTTTTATGTCGTGACCGAATTAGTCATTTTTTACTATGTCACTTATTATCTACTCATATTTGTTAACTGGTGAGTAAATTAGTCGTTTATAGTTGGGTCAATCAAAATTGTTCATATTTAGTATTAAATCACTTGAAAAACCTATCACGTGACTAGAATTTTTTAGTCACCCAGTATCTAATTTCTCATTTTGTACTAGTGGATAGCTCCAAATTGTTCCCTCAAGCTCTCTTAACTGACTTAGGCAAGAATATCAAAGCAACAACATAACGTTACTCTCCCCTCAACCATGGAAATTGAGCCTAATTTTATAGGCTTGGAATGGATAGGGATGGTTGAGAAATTGGTGGGTGAGGTGGCTAGGAGATCCTAAAAGGATGGATCCTGAGCCCAACTGACCCTAGTGATCAGGGATAAGGGTGCCACGAAGCCCTCTTTTGAGAAGATTCATGAGAACCTCTCTTTTTCACTTTTTACCAAGGGCGTCGCTCTTTATTCACCATGACAGAGCGGTTCTAGGTAGAACCACGCCTTGCTTTAAGGGTAAAGGTGGTGCCATTTCTTACTGCAAATTGAGTTAAGGTGGTTTTGAATAAGGTACCTCTTTTTTAATAATAGGTAGAAGTAGTGCTGGAATTTTATATTAAAAATTGATATCTGGACCAATGTTCTTACTTCACAAGTTGGGATTGAAAGAAATACTGAAGTTCAAAATATTATCACATCCTAACGATGAGATTTAGGTATAATAGAATGCCCCCCAAAGCATGATTCTAGAGGGATACGATAGGTGAGATCTTTGAAAGAGAAAGTTATCACTTTGAGTAAAGAATAAGCTTGATTAGAGATCATCAACAGGCATCTGCAATACACCAATACTTTTGACTTATGAGCAAAATGTCTTCATCATGGATACAAACCAATACAAGGAAGATGCATGAGATAAAAGATACCAGAGAATCAAACACATAAGAGATCAAATATACCAGAGCATCATCTATAGATCTATGCCAATGACTAAGGAATTTGACAATAACATGCAAGATTATAACATAAAAATTATATGGGAAAGGAAATAACTTTATATTAGTAAAATAAAGAAAGAGTTTACAACCTATGCATTATTGTTGATATTCTCTTTCGAAAATCCAACTTTTTGTCTCCTATATCTCCAACTTACTCCCTGAAGCTCTCTTAATTGACTTAGGCCAGAATATCAGAGCAACAACATAACATTACTCTCCCCTCAACCATGGAAATTGATCCTACTTATATAGGCTTGGAATGGATAGGGATGGTTGAGAAATTGGTGGGTGAAGTAGCTAGGAGTTCCTATAAGGATGGATCCTAAGCCCAACTGACCCTAGTGATTAGGGATAAGGGTACCACGAAGCCTTCTTTCGAGAAGCTTCATGAGAAACTCTCTTTTTCACTTTTTACCAAGGGCACTGCTCCTTATTCACCATGACAGAGCAGTTCTAGGAAAAACCACACCTTGCTTTAAGTGTAAAGGTGGTGCCACCGCTTACTTCCAACTAAGTTAAGGCGGTGATGAAGAAGGTACTTCTTTTTTACTAACAGGTAGAAGCAGTGCTGGAATTTTATATTCAAAATTGATATCTAGACCAATGTTCTTACTTCACAAGTTGGGATTGAGGGAAATACTAAATTTTGGAATCTTATCACATCCTGATGATGAGATTTAGGTATAACAGAATGCCCCATAAAGCATGATTCTAGAGGGATACGATAGGCAAGAGCTTTGAAAGATAAAGTTATCACTTCGAGGAAAGAATAATCTTGATCAGAGATGATCAACTAGGCATCTGCAATACATCAATACTTTTGACTTATGAGAAAAATGTATTCATCATGGTTGCACACGAATACAAGGAAGATCCATGAGAGAGATAAACAATCATGAATACTATAATACAACGGAGATCCATGTGGTAGAGGACTCAAACTTGGACATACTTACCAGACATAAAATGTAGATCTATGTCATGTAGACGCAAATTTGAGCATAGCCACGACCATACAAATGTGGATCCATGATGGTACTTCATCCAATATACTCCATCACAACATGGGGAGAAAGGTATGATTTATTTTCAACAGATATCCAAGGTCTTCATTTCGTCTTCGACAAAGTACGATTCTATCCATGTGATTACAATGATCTAAATTTGAACATGGTAGAAATCACTTGATTACCGCTCAATGATGTGAATTTTAAACAAGCATGATGGAAATCACCATTAGTTTCAATGATTCCCAAGGTACCCTAGTACAATCGACTAAGTGTGAATAGATGATTTGACGTCAAACACTCAGTCGAATCTCTTGATCAAATATTAATGATGTTAATCTATGTTGAGAGAGAGAGAATCTTTCATTGAGGCATACAGATCTCAAGGAACTAATTTTTTTTCTAATACTAATTCCTGGATGATCAGCTGATGTCGAAAGGAATAGTCTCATCGAAGGAGGGACATGATGAATCCCACATCGATGACACGAAACTTGGAACAAAGCTCTGGAATATTGTAGATAATGTAACCATATAATGACTGACTCAAAAGGTATTGACACAAAGGTTTTTTTAACTACATAGGTAAACTTCTAACTTCCCTTTGAACATTGGGCGACATGAAAAAAACATAGCAGCATTGACTCGATGAGAAAGAACACAATACGACAATGGATGATGCATTCTTTGAAAGAATTAAAGTGATGGAAAGACTCATTAAAGTGGATCGAATCAGATACAAGATGATTTACCCAATTTACTGAATGAAATGCATCTAAGTGCCATGTTCAAGGGTGATGAAAAACTACCATATTATTTGCAAAATTGATCCCGTTCCCTTAATTTCCCCATCATGATTGATGAGTGCCTCTTTTTATTTTTGTGATTCCAAATAGGGTAACAAAAACTTATTGTAAATTATCTGAATCCAAGTCCATTCTCATATGTTTTATGAACTTAAGAAAGGAGGAGGTCGTTCCAAAAAAAGGGTCTCTCAGTGTTTAGTTTAACGAGTCCAATGAAAGCAAAACCAGTATCATTCATGTTTAGAGAGTCTGAACAAAGACAGAAGAAGACTCGAAAGGATCATTTTTCGTATGATTTAGTCTCTAGGGCCCAAAAAATTATAAAATAATACCCAATAAAACTCTTCCTATCATGATTGGCTGGAGTGTTCCTTTTTTGTAAATAGTCCATCCGAACCGAAAAAGAGATAACCTACCGTCAGAGAGACGAGTCTTCAAATACTTTTACGAGTATGAAGAAGACAAGTACTCAACAATATTTTCATATTTAGGGAGTATGAAAAGAGTTTAAAGGAGACTCCATTAGGTCTCTTTTGACGATAAAAGGTTTTACGAGCCTGAAAAGAATCAAGAAAATACTTGGAACTTTGATACAGGGTTTTGAGAGTGTGATCAAAGTATCGAAATGAACGCTCAAGGACTTTTTCCTTTTTCAAAAGTACAAAAAATTAAAACAAGAACTTCCCCATAGAATTTTACTGCTTATTTTGTCCCTGCAAGACTTGAAAAATCATCATTAGCTTCTCAAAACATTTGATAAAATGAATTTCAAAAATTATATTAAAGGGTATTTTTCTTTAAAATGATTTTAAAATATAAAAAACCCTAGAAAAAGTTATAAAAATATTGAGTAAATAGTAAAAAAAAACTCATTTCACTATTTACCAATCCTGGATAGCATTTTGGGTAGTTTGGAGCCATAATTTCAATTGAAGATTTCAAGAGCATCCACCATTTCTTTTCTACACTATCAGTTCTAGGTAACATCTAAATCCCATTAGAGGAAATTTCAATTTAAAATGGGCCTTCCAAAAATAATAAAAATTCCATGTCATCATGTATTATCCAATTAAAATTCTTTAAAATTTGAAAAGGGAGCACCTCTTAAACAAAATTTTAATATAAATTTAGGGATAGGTATCATAAAAAAAACTACTTTTTTTGTTCGTATTTTCGACATATTGCCCTGTGTTTTTACTCAAATTTCGATAAAGAGAGCTGGTTGGATGCAGAATTTAATTCTGCATCCAACAAGTACCCACTCGAAATACTTTTGACGAGCCCCTCTTCTACAGAAACAATAAATACCTGAAAAAATGTGATGATGCCATCATCATCATGTTTTTTCAGGTACTTCTTGTTTTTGGGGTAGAGGAGCCCATCAAAAGTATTCCAAGTGGGTACTCGTTGGATGTGGAATTTAATTCCGCATCCAACGAGCTCTCCTGATTGAAAATTGAGTAAAAACACAGGGAGATATGTCGAAAATACGAACAAAAAAAGTAGTTTTTTCTTTTCTTCCTCCAAAATTAATAAATATTATTTTATTATTTTCACTATTATTTTATTAATTTTCCTTAGGAGGCCCATTTTGAGTTGAAATTCTCTCTATTTATTCTCTTTCCTTTTACGGTTTCCAATTTCCAATTTTCATGGTTTTTTGGGCTCAATCACTGAACCTAAAATGGGAAATGCGGGCACCACTCCTAGCCTTTATGGGAAAGACGGTGCTCAACAGGAACCACTTTGCTTCAATTCAACACAGGTAGTCCCACTGCTCTGTCTTAACTGAATAGAGGCGGTCTCGGCCATGGGATCCAAAAAACTAATAGATTAGCCAAAATAAAAAAAATTAAGCAATTTTATGGATGTGAAATGCTTATAAATGGAGTTTGAAATGTTTTTGGTAGGTTTATTGGATCCAAAAATGGTTATCTGGAAAGAGAGAAAACATGATGAAGATGATGCTTCCACCGCAAGAGATGTAGTTTCTTTCGGTTCCCTAAGGGGTTGTGGGATCTTGAAATTCTTCATGAACCCCAGCATGGTTTCACATCCCCACTTGCTGGAGCATATTCTAACCATGTGAAACTCGAAGTAGCAATACTTTGAGGTAGGGCCTCATGTTTTGACCATAGAGGTAGAGGACATGTACTTCTTAACATGGTTTTCCATATGAGGGGCTCCCATTTCTCTTACTGGTTCCCGAGGAGGGGACGTGACTACTCAGGATTTGATCAATCGTCATTGTCAGCCTGGAACAATAATGTTAGATAAGAAGATTTCTATCAGGGCTGCAGTGGACATGCCACTTCACACAGTCTTGTTCATCATGCATAGGCTGGCTGGAAACTAGGGGCCTTATCAAGCATCTAGGGAACACATGCTATATGCCTCGGAAGCTATGGCCCCTACAGTTTTCAACTGGGTGAAGGAACTTCTTCCCGTCTTCAAGGATCAGCTGAAAAAATGTCGGCAGGGAGAGATAAAGAAGTTCAGTTTTGGGTCCATTTTAGCTTGTTTCTTCTTTGAGAGGGTGCCTCTCATGAGTCCCTAGGTGATTTTCACTAATATTAGGGCTAGAGACCCATGCATGCTGAGGTGGGATGAGATGATGGCTTGTATAGGTGGTGACAAAGCCAAGGTGAAATTCCAGGCCACTTTCTTGCGTTGGTTGCGAGATCAGATCCTCATGATCGAGGATTATGCCTATGCAGGGACAGATTTCAGAGGTGGCCCTAATCTACCACTACTACCTTGTTCTCAGTGAGGGGATATTGGTAAGAAACAAAAATGCTAAAATGGTAATCATTTTTTTATGCTTTTTATATTTTATGTTTTTTATGTGTAGTAACAAGACCTAATGTTTACATGTAGATGTTGGTGGTGCACGACCTGGAGGATCTGCTCTGATGGATAGAGGAGCTGGAGCTCATTTTATTCATAAGGGTGATGATAACCTTACCAACATGAAACTAAAGTTAGAGCATGTGACTCTTGATATTCCTTATGCAGTTATAAATGACCTCCTCTTGAGGTATCAGAGGCACACTGCAGGAGTGTCGAGAAGCTTCAGCCAACTGCTTCGCAGGGTAGCATGGGCCATCATGTGCTATCGTGAGCAAGATTAGATGTTTTTATACATGTTATACTATTAAGATCTTACCAACTTCAATATTTTTCGTATAATTTTGTATTTCCTAAAAGCCATAGTGCTTCAGGCGAGGTCTCATGACCACAATTTTTGTAAAAAAAACATTTTATATATATATATACAAACTCATGACCGGTGCTTATATGTCTCAAATGGAAGTCATGTTTACATGAGTTTTATGTGTCATTTTTAGTTTATTTTAAAATGAACCATGTTTATCTTGAAATTATGTATGTGAAATATACTAGTCTAGGATGTAGTTTGCTAATGAATCAGCAATTGTATTATCTGACCTAGGGATATGCCTATAAGTAACATATTCAAAAGTCCTTTATAATAACTGTACTCTACGAAATAATCAAAGAAGTATAGGTTTTATGATGGTATAGACATGGTTTATATGACAAAACACTAACTGTGAATCCATAGATACTATCAAATCATGAATGTTTCAAGATGTAGCCTCAGTAAATAGACCAATTACTGCATGATACTCGGTGATGTTGTTGGTAGTGGAACCAATACAAACCTCTCCTGAATTGATCAAGTCATGAGCTGGGAAATAGAGAACCCAAGAAACTGAATCAAGGTTTAGGGTGTGATGGTAAGCACCATCAGCGAAGCCATATAAAGCCATCTGATCTGCATAACCAAAACATGGTATAAACAGTTTGGACACTAAACTCAACACCATAGTAAATCAAGACACAACACACTAAAATCCAAATATATATATATATATATATATATATGTACATGGTACCATACAAAAAATGTTTTAAGCATAGTATCTCTTCAGGTACAACCCATTGCGAGGTTGCCTGAAGGGTATCTTGTCATAATATACAAGCTTGTAAGCTCCTTTCTCTAAAACTTTGCTGATAATAAATGGACCATACAACATTGAATCAAACTTCCCTTTACCTATTTTGTCATGTCTTTGATTGTAGGTCAAAACTAGGTCACCTTCATTGAAAACGCAAGGTTGGATAGATTTATCATACTGTGCCTTGACACACTTCTTATGTGCCTCATTAGCTAAGGAAGCATCTCTTTTGGTCTCATCAAGATTAGTTAGGTATAGAAATCTTTCTTCCTTGATGGAAGTATTTGGTAGAATTTCTACTACAAGTTTTAGTGACAAAATTTGGCATTGGATAGGAAGGACAAATTCTAGTTTGTAAACTAACTGGAATGGTGTAAAACAAGTTGTTGTTTTTACCGAAGTCCCATAAGCCCATAAGGCAAAAAATAGGGTCAGGTGCCAGTTGAATTTATGATATCCAACCATCCTCTATAGAATAGTTTTTAAAACTTTGTTGATTGACTCGACTTGACCATTATCCTTTGGATAGCAAGGAGTTGAGTTTTCATGGCGAAAACCTATCTTGGTACTTAACTCAGTCATCATCTAATTTCGGAAATGTGATCCGTGGTCAGTGACAATATACTGCAGGACTCCAAACCTAGCTATCATGTGATTAAATAGGAAGAGGGAGGAATTATTAGCATTATATGCATACGTTGGAATAGACTTAGCCCATTTTGTGAAATAATCAACCGCTACGATGATGTAACCATGCCCCCCTGGCTGAGGTAGGCTTACAATGCATAAAATCAATTCCCCATTTGGAAAAAGGGCCAACTGCAATGATGAGGTGTAAAGGAGTAGGGTGGGTGTGCGTTTTTGGATAGAAATGTTGGCAGGGTGGGAATTTCTTAAAATCCTCAGGACATTCTTTGAAGATTGAAGGCCATAAATAGCCATCGCGAAGGATTTTCTGGGTTGTATCCATCCCATAAAGATGACCACCACATGCTCCAGAATGGCAATCATTTAGGACTTATTAATCTTTCTCATGTGTAAGGCATCACTGGAGAATGGAATTGATACTACGTCTATACAATGTATCATTCAAGAGAAGGTAATACTTTGAATGGTGAGGAATACAGAGACTCTAGTCGCGGGACATACTCGGCTGAAATATTTGAGTTTGGAGATAAATGATAAATCTCCATACCATGGGTTTGTCGAGATTATCAACAATAGGAATTCATCTGGCAATGAATCATTGGGATTAATATCCACCAAAGCACAGGGAAGGGCACACATCATCTCTGCAAATACCAAGTATTTCTTTGAAGTGGCCTTGGAAAATTCAAGGTCACATTCCTGTAGGATGACGATCCAACGGGAATATTTCCCCCTTAGCACCTGATGAGTTAGAATGTAGTACATAAGGTTTTGATCTACAAATATCGTGGTAGTGCGAAGCAAGATGTAATGATGAAATTTATGATCAGCAATGATTGTTACAAAGAAAAATTCCTATGTCTTGGGGTGTACCACAACAGACAGATAAATCGCATAAATCAATCCCTTCCCAATATGCAAGAGAAATAAAACATCTAACACTAAAGGATCTCAAAACATACCTTATTCCTGACGGTTGAAGTAGATCCCCGTTAAGATTTTTTCAATCCCACTTGCTTTAGCAATTTACTCTCAACAATACTAAACAAGGGATTAAAAGTTGCATAGAGGTGTTTTTAGGGATGATCTTGGAAACATCAAAGGTAAAATATTGGTCCATGGGGTCCAAAGAGTCTGCAGTGGGATAGGGAAGGCCATAAAAGTGTGATCAACCATGTGTGGTAAAATTAGTTGTAATAGATTCCCCTAATGTGTGAGGTCAGAGGGGTAACATGATGGTTGAAATACATTATAAATCCACCTGAGAAGTGGAGTGATGAAGAACCAGGTGGACGAGCCATCCATCCATTAGTATAGTACAATAATCAATCTCTGCATATGACTTCAAACATATAGCAGTCCTAGATACATAAGAGTATGATGGCAATGAATAGGCATGATATACAAAATGTGGCATGTGTGTTCATCGCCATGTATAATATATAATAGATCAGAATATCCATGATGAAGATATACAAAGGATCAAGATCTCCATGAAAGCTAAAGATATACAATGGATCAAGATATCCATAATGGCTGAAGATATATGACATACACCGGAATCAAGTCACGAGAGCTGAAATCTCATGAACATTGGCATGATCAAGGAAGTAGAATATGTGGAATGCCACCAATAAGGAAATTCATCTACACAAATTGCTACAAGTACATGTCCTACTGCGTGAATAGAGGTCTAAAGGTCGAACACAGTAGTCCATCATCTGATTATCAGTCATTGATGTATACCGTTAACAGGCGCGAGATCACCCATTGATAATGAAATGGGAATCAAGGTACTAGAGTGCAATCTAACAAGTGTGAATAAATGTGTTGAGGTTGAACACTTGGAAGAATCCATCGATCAGGGAACATTGATGTATTCCCAAAACTCTTGATGGCAAGAGAACCTACCATTGATAACTATGAGTCTCAAGGAACTCAAATGACTCTAGACTCCTATCCCAAAATAAATGATATGAAGTCGATGGGATGGAATCCACTGGAAGGAGGGCATTAAGGCATCCCCCATCAACCAAAATGAGGTACTCAGAAACATTGTATAATGTGGAAGGACTTAAATAAGATGTGCAAAAACTAGTAATAGTACCGGGAATGGCCGACATGCAAAGTCAAGACAACTGAGGAATGGTCGACTCAGGTTTCAAATTCCTTCAAACAAGAGAATAAAGGCAAATGGTGACTGAATGTAGGTAACATAGACTCGATATACAAAACTGGGACATCTCTAGGACACAACATGCATCAACAGAGGCTCCATAGGGACTAGAATCTTAACTAGTTGGTGGAGATAAACTCAGAAAAATGAGCACAGCTCCTAAATTCAAACTACTAACCCAACCAATGGATGTGATATACAGTGATCTGTTTGAAGGCAACATGACTCGACTGCTGCCAAAGATAACATCTTTTTCTGTTCGGCTTGTTGGTTTTTTAGTTTTTTTGGACTTTTTTAGATATTTTGGAAAATCTTGAAAAAGAATAAAAGTGCTTTATAGTTACAAATCTAGAAGGAGATGAGTGTCAAGGGGAAAACAAACTTGTTCGAAGTAGCGGAACATACCTATGTTTAATGCAAGGAAACTTGTACATGATAATGACACTCGGAAGAAATTTCCCTCCTGGTAAAGAATGGGGAATCAAGATGTAAAGGATTTATAAAAAATATCTACTTAGCTAGACATGAGACAAGCTCGGGATATATGGCTGATAATCAAAGTCAAGGAAACCGGTGTAAGGCTCAATAAGGAAATAAAAACTCATGATAATGCAATTACAACTTGACATATACAAGGGAGTCCCAAGGAAATGGCCAGCATAAAGTTCAAGAGGAGTTTGAAGCTCTTGCTCAAAGTCATGGTAGTACTATACAAAGGACTCCCACACCCTAAAGGAGAAATGTTGGCATGGGAACCAAATGTAAAACATGATCTAACTACGGTACCCATGTATGGTAAAGCTCTACCACTCCCAACATGTCACTTCTAAGAGCAGCAAGAAGGTTCCATGACAAGATGGAATGGGTTCGTACCTAAGGTTAAGATGAAATGGTCATAAGGTTATGAAAAGTGCAAATGGTTGTGAAACCTAACCTATATGTTAGTTTTGACATAATACCTACAATAGGCATGAATGGGTCAAAGCCACAGTAAAAACCACAATCAAAATGAATTCCTACAACATCAAATTAGTTCAAACGGTCCAAAATGGTAAAAAACAGTAAAAAACTATAGAAAATGGGTAAAAATTTCAAAAATTTTCTATAAATATTGAAAAATTTAAAAATTTCCATACGATTTGAATTTCTTAACCAACATAGTGTATTTGAGCTCAGAACTTCGTAAGCAAATTCTGGGAGCATCGTTCAGCGGAATCCCTCCCCATTTTATCTAGGTAGATTTACATGCTCTTCTCTTTCATTTAGATGAAAAGTTTTTCAAATTTCATGGGCTATTTCATTTTTGAGCCATCCAAACTTATGCATTTTAGCCCATGGACAAATCGGGCCTTTTTCTACATATAGGGCTCACCATACGTGGAAAATACATCGAAAGCCACATACATACGCGGCTGTTTTGAAAACAGTTGCATACAGGGCCACGAACAAGGTTTTAAAGGGTAAATCTTGATAAAAAAACTTTGTTTGTTTGCATCATGGTGCTAGAGTGGAGAGAAAGATAGCATGGTGATGTTGAGGAAGCTATGCAAAGTGATCTCATGGCTCAAAAGGCATTATGGGCATGTGGATTATACAAGTTTTGGTGTCTTGGAAGCCTGAGGGCCAAAGAAAGACTACTCCAACTACTGGTAGACTATTGGGATCTAGAGTCTGAAAACAGTTGCGTACAGGGCCACGAACAAGGTTTTAAAGGGTAAATCTTGATAAAAAAAACTTTGTTTGTTTGCAGCATGGTGCTAGAGTGGAGAGAAAGATAGCATGGTGATGTTGAGGAAGCTATGCAAAGTGATATCATGGCTCAAAAGGCATTATGGGCATGTGGATTATACAACTTTTGGTGTCTTGGAAGCCTGAGGGCCCAAGAAAGACTACTCCAACTACTGGTAGACTATTGGGATCTAGAGTCTGAAACATTTAAGATAGATGGGATGTCGCTTAGCATTGAGGTTGAGGGCATATATTTCATCATAGGTTTGTCTCGATGAGGGGAGATGGTGAACCTATGATCTCGTGGGCCAGGAGGTGGGCTGACCATAGATGAGTACATATATGTGTACTAATTTTCGTAGATGGAAAATGTTGGGAGTCAAATCTCAACAAACTCTATTCAAATTCTGGGGCTGAAGGCCATGAAACAACAACTCAGGATGTACTACATTGCTGAGCAACATGAAACAGTAGCTCAGTAACTGCAAGATGGGTAGAGTGAGAAAATTTGGGTTTGACAGTATACTGAGCACATTTTTCTTTGAGTGGGTGCCAGGGATAAGCCCTAGGGTAGACATTGCTCCACATGGACTCCAAGATCCATCCTAATGATGCTAGGAAAATTTCATGTGTAGACTGGGCGGAGGTAGGTTGGCTAACCCCTACCCAGCAGATTTCTTTCCATGGTGGCAGAGACAAATCATCACCATAGACAAATACCCCTATGTAGGAATAAACTTCCATAGAGACCCATATATGCCCCTACCACTAGGAGAAACTTATGGTGACATAGGTAAAGAATCCCAAACCCACTTTTTAAGTTTTGAATTATTAATTTTTTTTTGTGTTTTTTGATATATGAACTCAAAAGACATGTTTCTTGTGTGATGACACATAGTGATAATTTTTCATGTATATGCAGATGTAGGACCACAATGGCTAGACAGAGGGGAAGAGGTGATGACATTATGGGTGCGGATGTGGAGTAGATGCTCCAAATCATCCACACGAACCTTGTTCGTTTGACACATAGGGTACCCATGGTGTAAGTCGAGGATTTACCTGAGGCCATGTAGAGCTAGGTGGTTGGTGTACTATGAGAATGGGTTTGACTATTTAGCTGGCTAAATAGATCCGTAGTGTGTTATCATGATCAGAACCCTCCTCCACGTCAGACTTAGAAACCTGAGTGTATTCATTTTTGTATGACCGTGTAGTATATCTTGGTGGATCAGAATCCCCAATTTTGTATATGACACTTATGTATTATGACGTCACTTTTTTGAAGTTAATGAATTTTTATTTTATGATGATCGATTTTTATTATATTCACATGTGTGTAAAATGTGTGTTTGTGTTATGCTTATGGTCTATGAAACAAATGCCAATATAACACATAGTTAGCATATGAGTTAGAAACTTGATTAAAACTTCTTGGAATATGAATGTATGTTATACTATCAATTTTTTGTTCTAGTAATCTAACACATAAGAATATTCATGATAATGTCAGATCCCTAATACGATACAAGCCATTAAGCTATGAAACCACTAACTATGAATCAAGATGTACCTCAAGAGAATGAACACCATATGAAATGGCATCACGCAATAACTCAATGACAACACTATATTTAGCAACATTGTTTGAAGGGCCTCAAACATATGCCTCTCGAAGACAATACTTTACTCGTATGAGTATAGATCACCCAAGCAGCCAAAGCTGAGTTTTGAGTGTGGTGACTAGCACCATCAGCGAATCCTATGCAAATGGAAGACTCCATCGACATCTATCATAAGAAATGAAAGATAATAAACAAACCCAATCACCATAAGAAAACTTGACTATGGAATGCAAAAATGTACAGTAATATACAAAAATCATCCATTGCTGAAGATCATGCATAGTATTTTTTGAGATAGAGCCTATTTCTAGGCTCCACCAAGGTTGTCCCTTCATAATCAACTAGATAGTAGGCTCCTTTATCTAAGAATCGTTTACCCATGTAAGGACCATGCCACATGGGATTAAATTCCATTGCCCCCAGGGATTCCTTAGCTTGATCCCACAAAAGGAACAAGTCACCTTCACAAACTTCCTTGGATGGACAAACTTATCATATTGGACCTTAATGTGATGCTTGTTAACCTCTAGAGCCACTAAGGAATCACGGTGTCACTCATCAAGCTGCTCTAACTGGACCGAATGCTCTTCTAATGCAAAAGTGTCGGGTAAAATCTCTATAGCTAGCTTCAAAGAAGGGATTTCACATTTAACCGATAAAAATGACTCCAGCCCATGCACAAGCTGATAGGGAGAAAAACCGGTGGCAGACTTAACCGCGATTCTATAGGCCCACAAAGCAATATACAACATGATATGCCAATTATTCTTGATTTGTGTGATGGTTCATTGGAGAATAGACTTAAGTGACTTGTTCAATGCTTCAACCTGTCCATTCTCCTGAGGGTAATAAGAGGAGGAGTGCTCTAGCTTATATCCTAGCTTTGAAGCCAACTCTTCCATCATTTTATTCTGAAAGTGCCTGCCATGTTCAGTGAGAAGCTCTTTTGAAATTCTGAACTACGTGATAATCTGGTTGAAAACAAAATGTGTGGCTAGCTCACCATCAGATTTAATTGTGGGCATAGCCTTAGCCCATTTCATGAAGTAATCGACAACCACAATAATATGATGTTCCCCCCCAGCTGAATTTTGGTTGCAATCCATAAAATCAAGCCCCGACTTGGTGAAGGGACTGACGGTGACAATAGGATGTAACAGGGCTGGACATGAGCACATATTACATGCAAACACCTGGCAAGGGTGGCACTTCTTGACCATATTAACGCAATCTTTGAAGATGGATGGCCAAAAATAGCCCGCTCTCAAGATTTTTTGGGTTGTAGAAATCCCAGATAAATGACGACCACACGCCCCTCCATTGAAATCATTCAGCCCAACCTCAGCCTCATAATGGGTTAAAAAATGATGCAAAATGGAATCTACCATGCAGCGGTACAAAGTGTTATCCACTATAAGATAGTTCTTCGCTACATGACGTTATTGTCGCTACTCATCCCATGAGAGGTGAGCAGGGACCTTCAATGTTTGAAAATATACGATGATATCCGCATACTAAGGGACCACAATTGAGATGAGGAAAATATGCTCATCAACAAAAGAATCCTGATAAACCTCCTCCTCCTCCAAACCTGGAAAATCAGATATAAGCTTCGCAAAGATTAATGAAAAACAATATTTCACCAAAACGAATTCAAGATCAAACTCTTGCAAAATGACAATCCATTTATTATATTTTCCCCCAATCATCCTTCTAGTGAGGAAGAACTATAATGGATTGATATGAGCTATGACCAAAGTTTGGAAAAGGAGAATGTAATGTCTCAAATACTGAACCGCATGAATGGTGGCCAAGGCTAGCTTTTGCACATGGGAATAGTGAAGTTCCGCATCTATAAGGTTTAAGCTCAAATAATATATGACATGCTCATGGAGCTCCTCATCCTCCTGAACCAAAACCATACCAACCCTCTCCTAAGATGCAACCACATAAATTAAGAAATCATGGCTATAGTCTAGTGGACTAAGCATGGGGGCTGTTGTTAAGGATCGCTTAATAGCATCGAAAAACTCTCGGGCTCGCTCATCCCAGTAAAAAGGGGTGTCCTTCTTCAAAAGACGCATAAATCCTTTAGTCAAGTTGGTAAAGCTAACCATGAATCTTCACAAGAAGTTCGCCATGCCTTGTAAACATTGAAGGTGTCTAATATTACGCAGGGGAGACAATTGGATTATTGCCTCAACCTTTAAGGGATCGACTCTTATACCCTCCTTGGATATGATGAATCCTAGTAAACGACCAACAGTCACGCAAAAGATGCACTTATGAGGATTTAAATGGACTTGATAATGATGGGATATTTCGAACACTAATATTAAATGATATGGATGACACACTCAAATGAGAGTAAGCAGCAAGATAATCAAAATATACCTCGATAATCATTTTAAGATCGTGAAAGATTAAGGTCGTGGCCCACTGAAATGTAGCTCCGACGTTTTTAAGGCCGAAGGGCATCTTTCGATATGCAAAAGTACCCCAAGGACAAATAAATGCAGTCTTGTGTTGATCCTCGGGATTGATCTAAATCTGATTATATCCAGAAAAACCGTCCATAAAGGAAAACACCTCACTTCCCACACACTCATCCAAAATATGATCAATAAATAGTGTGGGGAAATTATCCTTAGGACAGGCGTGATTTAAGTCATGGAAATCAATGCATATGTAGGTCACTCCCTACTTCTTATCCACCAGAATGGGATTTGAAGCCCACTCTATCAAGGGAACAGGATAGATAAAACCTGCTTTAAGCATTTTCTCTATATCATCTTTAATGGCAAGTGCCTTTCTAGGATTCACTGCACGTAGACGTTGTCGAGCCGGATTTGCATCCAGATATGTTTTGATCTCATGTTCAACAATACAAGGGTATATACCTGGCATTTCCTCATATGAATAAGAGAAAATGTTACAAAACTCTTTAAACAACTTGGTATACTCCTTGATCTCATCGAGGGAACAACCCGCCCCAATGTAGACATTCTCAACCTTGCCAGGATCATGAGAAATATTGATAGGAATTGTAAGTGATAAATTAGCCATGTTTCCATTAGCCATTTGACTAAGAGAGCTTAATTGAACCACGGGGCTGTAGTAAGGATTTCTCCCTGCTACAGGGGAAGGAATGGCTCCCTTCTATCTATAGGACAAAAGGGTAGGTTCTTGCATGGATGGGAAATGCAAAAAATAAAATAGAATGTAAATAATAGTAAACTAAGCTAACAACAGAACAAAAAGAAGAAGATGGAGCAATGGTGAACCCCTCTGCACACGAGTGGTTAGGGTTCCGCCTCGATTAACCTGCAAACAAATCCTAAGCTATGGTAAAAACTGCAAAAGAATTTTAAGCTAAAAACCTGCAAATGGAAACAAGGGTTAGAAATCAAATAAAACAAATAAACAAAACATGGAAGACAAATTATACCTTCTCTAGCGGAAATGGGCCACCATGCTCAAGCTTGTGGAAGCACCTCTCTCTCTCTCTTGGATGTGGAGCAATGGCTCAATGAATATGGAGATGGAGGAGAGGGAGTGTGGGTGGTTTGAGAGGAAAAGGTCTCAAAGCATCCACGGGAAACATAACAATAGTCAAAGGGAGAAGTGTCTTGAGAGTGACCCTCGACACTCCTTTTATAGCTTTTCCAAGGGGTTTTAGGGTTTTAAGCCCTTGGTCAGGGATTTAGCCCCTTTTTGGGGATTTTAGCCCCTTTCGCCCTAACTTTAGCCCCTTTTAGGGTTTTAGCCCCTTTTTGAGGGCTTTAGCTCCTAGGAGACTATTTTGGGCTCCTTTTTGGGGTTTTTATCCCTTTTTCTTCATCCTTAGCCTATTTTGATTTTGTGGTGCTCTAATGGAGGGATATGAGGGTCGTGAGATGGTGCCCTTGGGTGGTGTAGGCCATTGAGAGCTTAGTGGGGGATTTTTGGGTTAACGGATTACTCCCTGATGTGTGAGGACAAGAGCTCAATGTATGGCCAATGGACATCAGAGGATTTGCTGCGTAGAGGTGGTGCTTCCGGGGCTGGGGCATGGTGGATTTTGTTTTTTGTATTAATATGGTTCCCATCAATGGGTGAGATACAAATAATGTGTGACATGTATATGGATGAGGAAGACATCCCCATGCTCATGACAATGTCAAAAGAATAATTTGATCTATGCTCTAAAATACAAGAGCCGATCATATACAACTGATGTTAGAATAATGGTTGCCTCCATGTGAGGATGAATACAATGATGATCTGGTACATTGGACCCATGGAATTCTCCTAGAATGCTATATCTTCATGACTAACCATCTGCTAGATCTAGAATGGTACATAGCTATGTGGACTTGCTAATTGAGAGTCAGGGTCTCCGTGGTACAAGTATGTTGGATCAATCATAAAGGTATATTGAAGCACTGTTGGGACTTTTGATCACTGTCTCCAACGCAACCTAGAAATCACAAGGGACATAACCTATTTAGGTCCCTCGAGTGGACTCACCAATGTGATAGACTCGGGTGACATCCGGGGTCTCTGACCAAGTACTGTGCGGACCAACCCTGTAAGAATCTCAACGGTGCGATGATGTAGTTGGAGTTGAGCACATGAGAAACAACCATCCCAAGAGGCACTAAGGACACCTCTCAAGTGGTCTAAGGAACTCATCAATGATGTCAATGAAACAAAAGTATAGGTACCTCTAAGTATATCCTTTGGAATATGTGTGTTAGCATCAATAGAGGGAGACCTGCCCCTAGTCAAGGCAATGATGTTTCCTTGACCAGGAGTGTGAGGGAGATAACTGAAAGGTGTGAAGCAATCTGCGGATTGAATCATTGAATTGGGGGGGGAGGGAAGGGAAAGAATTGAACAGGGGCAGGGGGAGTGTGGGAGACTCAAACTTCCTTTGTTTAGAGTATGATGGTAGGGCAGACTAGGTAGAAAATGAAAATTGACTCATGGGAATGGGATCATAGCTATAATACCGGGGATGTCGCTGCAAATGGGAAATACTTGGATGAGGTAGACTCTTTTGATATTGGTGGGATCCAAGGAAGACACATTGTAGAGTACTCTAAAGAAAGGCAACCCAATGGAGGAATGATGCCAAACTATTTGCTGTGGGGAGGTGTCTAGGGACACCATTATGGTATGATCTCGTGGATTTTTGGCGAGCCCAAGAAGTTGAATTCTTGGTGGTGCTTTCAATGTTAGAGAGTCTGAAAGCATGAAGAAGACTCCAATGGGGGATCTTTTTTGTTGGTAGTCTCCTGCACCTGAAAAAGAATAAAAGTATACATAGGAGAGCTCGCCCATCCTGTAGGGGATGAGAGACTTCTTTATCGTTGGTAGTCCAATCAGGCCAGAAAATCTTAAACCTATACTTACTGGACGATCATTCATATAATTTTACATGCATGAATGAAACCAAGTTTGCTTGGAGATATTTTCTTATTGAGATAGCTGGAAAAGTGCTTAACGACAACCGATGGTGAGGTTTTTCGTAAAGTGCAGCCCCTCTACCCGATAAAGCATAAGAGTATGCAGAGGGGTATGGTCTTGGATTGAGTGTGCCAAGGATGTCCTTTTCAATTGATGGTCTACATGGTCCACAAAAGGAGATAAACAAGACAATGTATATGCCCTTTCCTATACTTTAGCGAGTGGGAAAGTAAGTAGCTATGCTTAGCAATCTTTTCATTATTTTAAGGAGTCAGAAAAGAGCTTAAATGAAACTCCATAGTGGTCAATGGATTGCGGTGGCACATGCGGTGCCCGATGTCGGGACGGTGGATAGAGGTCCAAAGGTCATCTGTGTAGTATGGATGGAGCATAAGGATCTCAAACATACCATTACATGCACGTGATAGATCGTGGTAGAGGCTTGCGAGTTAGTGTGGTAGAGGCAAGCAAACCAAGGTGGATCTCGGACAGAGGTCAGGAGAGCATGTGTGTGTGTTGTGGTGGATGAACTTGATTGCATGTGATGTGAGTACAAGTCCATGGACACTTATATGCCTAATACATGCAAGAAAAATAAAGGGTTTTGTGGATGATGGTCTAGATGTCTACGAAAGGTGCAGTGAAAAAGACAATTATAAATACAAAAAATAAAAGTAAAATTACAGTCCTTAATGGGAAGTGGCCTGAAAAATCGCATGAGTTGCGGTCGAGAAGTGTGATGCAAGTATAGGTACGTAGACACTTGCATTGTCATGTCATGGCTCATAAATCGAGGTGACTTATGGGAAATGGTCCTAAAATTGACTTATTAAACATGAGATGGTGGTCTCATAAGAAGATGTAAATTTGAGGCCGGAGGTGTGAGAGGTGTCTTGAACCGATTCCAGGTGACTTTGGATTAGTAGCTAATGGTGCTGCCCCTGACATGTGCTAAAAAATGTTGAAAAACAAGAAAGAGAGAAAACTATGCTATAAGGGACTCATAGTGGTGGTATTAGGCATAGGCTCTCTTGAGGTGGAGCCCATTATGCGGCTTCTTCAAGAGTTGACCATCTGATTCAACGAAGAGGTATGCCCCCTTTCTAAGACGAAAGTCAATGGAAAGGCATGGTGATGGAATCTAGTATTTTATGGGAAGAACCAATTCCACACTATGGTTTAAAGGGAATGGGGTAAAACTGGATGTGGTCTTATAGTTCGCTTTGTTATCACTTAAGTGGTGCTGGAATAGATCAGGTTGATCTTCCATAGCTGATGAGACAGAAGGGCAACTGGTGCTAGAGATCATGTAAATGGGATTGGTTATGGTTTTTATGGCCTTTCCCCCAGTATCTGTTGGCGGAAGAGGGGCAGGCCTAGAGACAGAAGGATTCTTTGATGGACTTGGAGGTAGGTGCAACATGAACTCAATTGGAGGGACATGAGTCAACACATCCTGGGGCCTTAGAGGGCTGGTAGGTGGTTCAAGGTAACACACAGGAACTCCTAGTGTGACATCCTATAGATTGCAGGTTTCCAAGACAGAGTTACTCATGATCCCGGATGATAGGAAAAGGAAAGGGAAAAGGAAAAGGAAAAGGATCATGTTGATCGGGATTGAACCCCAATTTTTCCCTAGTAACTGAGGTTGCGGCTGTTGTTGGGGAAACAACAAAAGAGGCAGGTCTGATGGAGCATCGGTGATGGTGGAGACAAGAGGGTATGTATAACTGGACATCATGTAAATGGAAATGGTGTTTGAAGAAGGCAGTGGGGGGTAGACTTGTTCAATCAAGGTGATCTCAGACTCAAGGGAATGTTGACAGAGGTCAGCTAAAGTGATTCAGAATTTTTGCAAGTCTTGATAGTGATGAGAATAGTGTCCATACAATCCGCAAAGGGTGGAAGCATAGTTTGTTCTAAATGCCTTGTTCCTGACTATTGGTGCGGTTGGGAGTTCAACCATGGGGATGTTTTTGTTTGTATCCATGGCATCTAAGTGCGCACGGATCACTGGGATTTCTGGGAAATTCTGAGTTGGATGGCCCTATTGTTCGCAGACGGTGCAAGGTGGGACTTGTTGTGGCTTTGCGGTGGCTTTGGAATTCTTTCCCTTGTCCCTTTTCGGGTGGGGTAGGGTGGGTGTGGGTGCAGCTGTTGGCTTTTGCAAAGCGGGTGGAGGGTGAGACTCGACCATGATGGGTTGCACTTGGGTTAAGACAACCTGGGGCATTGCTGGTTGAGATGGTGGATCAAGGTACCACATTGGGATTCCCAACATAAAGCTGGGTAGGCTTAAGGTGGCCATGACTAGCTTGCTCATGATACCAGGTGGGGGGAAGAGGAAGGAAATTATATGGACTAGGGATGAGCCCAAATAAATCCCTGATGGTTGCATGTGGGGATGCGGTTGTGTGTAATGTTGCTGCTGCAAGTGATGTTGCGGCTGTTGTTGGTGTTGCGACTACGGATGATGTTGTGGTTGTGGTTGGGGCTACGGCTGCGATTATTGTTTGGGTGCAGTGGTGCTTGTTGAGACCATGCACAAGTACGCAGTTTCATTTTGCTTCAGTGGTGGCGACACTAACAGGAAAAGAGCCATCATGGTGGGATCAGAAAACAACCTAGGGCCCGCATTCAACAATGTGGAGGCTAGTGTGTTTTCAACCTTGGTGTTAATTGTAGGGACGACATTGGCGTGTGTGTTCGTCCCTTCTGGCTCAATGGTGGTGATGGTCAGGATAACGTTGGCTGGTGTCGTTAACCCTTGGGGATCATGATAAGTGAGATGGTCAATTGTCACAATATTTCCTTCATGGGGGGACATCATGAGATGGAAGATAGTTGATGCGACTGCTCACATGGCATACATGTAACTACTTTCAAGGAGGAGGTTGTATTCCAGTTGAGAATTGATGACTTCTATTTCGATTAGTACTGTCTTCCTGGCTAACATGATGGGGACATGCGGGAGGATTCCTTGGGCTTTAGTGGGATGTCCATCATAATCCCACAGAGTTGTGGACGGTGGTTACATAATTGGTGATCCAAGTTTCTGCCAATCTAAGGTAGACATAATGCACGTGGATGCCCCCTCATCCACTATGCACCAATGCACAACCAAATTCCGGATGGACACTAGGATTTGGAAGGTGATGGTTGAGGGCATGAATAGTTCCCCATTCTCTATGTCAAATGTGATCAACTTGGAGTCAGAGGGGTCTATTGCCCCTAGGGCGGCTAGTAGTGCTTTCTGCTACATTGGGCACATTTTAAGTACCTCAAGAGCAGACATGGCGATTGGTGTTTGGGACAAATCATCCACAATGCTATAGCTGAATGCAGCTCTAGATGTGGCATTGTTGTCTACTCTACGTATGGGGGGGGTGCGGGAATGGGGGTAATTGAAGAGGTAGGTTGACTGTCTTAGATGTGGATGCTGCTGATGAGTCAGTAGGTTCAGTGGTGGTACCATACTGATTTCATCTAGTTTGTAAGTTGACCTCTTCAGTTGTCATGGCTAGCAGGTGGTGAACACTTGTTTTGACCGTGGGAGGTGCCCCCGGAGCATTGGGATTGGCTTGGGGAGGGGTTGCGGTTTCCACCAACTCTTGGACTGGTAGCGGGTTTAGAAGCACCATGGGAGGAGGTCCTTGTGGTGTTGGGTTGGGTTGGGATTGATTTGTAGCATTGAAGGCCTGTTGGGCCTTGTTTTGAATGGCCTGCTTAGCGCGATCCATGAGGGGACACTCGAATGTGTAATGCCCATAAATATCACAGAGTGTGCATTGTTGGTTTGTGCGTAACAGGGCATTGCATCTTGGTGCATTCTGTCGTGGGGGGTTTTGGGCTAGCCAGTTAGCCACGACATTGTTGGGAGGGTTTGGTTGTTGACCACCTCCATGCGGTTAGTTATTGCCTTGGTTGTGGGTTCGATTGTTTCTAGATTACCCTTGTTGATTGTTTGGGGCAGGTTGGTTGGGACGGTTTTGTTGTGTGAACACTTGTCCCAACGGACCTGGTGGAGCAGGCATAGGGGCTTGAACTGGTTGCACTAGTGGTGCATAGTAGATTTGTGGGGGTGGTGGTGCCAAAAATGTGGGAATTTTCCCCACATACTATTGTGTTGACCAAGCCATGGCCCTATCCAACTACGGTGGCGTAGTTTGTGCATAGGAAGTTGTTGCTCCGGACTGGGACATCATTCTAGCATAGTTCAGAGCTTGGTTTTGGTAAGAAACATTAGTATTGTTGCTTGGTTGTGGTGTAACGATAGGTGGTTTCAATCGAGGTTGTGGCTGTTGGGAGACCGATCCTATGATTCCGTCTGCAACATGGGATGCCCCCGGTGCATCGCGGTATGAGGTACTCGGATGGGGTGCATCTGGAATAATGATATATAAGTATCTAGACTAAGCATAGATAAGGTCAAATTGTTGGGTATTTATTATGGCCTCTTCTTTAGATTGGGGATGTTCAGATGTGACGTCCTTTACTATGGGTGGGAGCAAGCTCTTAAGGAGCCAATCCAAGAAGATCCTGTCATTAAGTTGGATTTTTCATAAACTGCGACGTCACCGCCACTCATGGATATGGTCAGTTATATGAGTGGTGGTGCTTTGGAAAAAGGAAAACAAAATCTCCACCCCTTCATCGTATCTGACGAGGAGTTGGAAATACTATAGGAACATGAAGGCTAGGGAGTTGAAGTCCAGATATTTGGCTTGTGGTAGCTCAATGTACCATTTGGTAGCAACACCTGTAAGGGTGCTTTGGAATACTCTCAGCCTGATGGAATTGTCTACGATGTTGTGGGATGAGCACCATAGATGGAATGTCATTATGTGGTTTTGGGGACATTCCCCTGCTTTGCCTTCAAAATTGGGGATGTCTGATGGAAGCTTAGTTGGCATTGGAGGCCAAAAATCTTGATGATGGATGGGGTCATTTGTTAATCTAACCAAGTCAGGCAAGTTCAAATGAGCCATGAAGGGAATATTTGACCCTAGGTTAATGTGGGATGGGGTTACGATGGTGGTGGGGTTTGCAGGTGCATAATGCATCTGCATAGCTAGGGGTGCTTGCGGTGGCACCATTGCAGATGGGCCAATGCCCCCAAGTGTTGTGGGTGGGATAGTATGAGTGGTGGGCATATTTCCCCCATGTATGATAGTAGGAGCAATGTAAGTGGACAGTCCACTACCCCCCTCTGTGGTAGGAGGGGCAATGTGTGTGGAAGGGCCATTGCCCCCATGTGCTGCCAATGAGCCGGCTTGGCTGGTCACTATAGGTGGTGGTAGCTGACTAATGATAGTTTGCATAACTATGCTTGGGAAACTTTCTAGGTTGTGGGTGACAATTTGTGATGTGGACATGGGTCCACTTGCTAAGGTTAGGCTGAAAAATGGCTCCGGATTTGCACTAGCCATGGGGCTTGATGGTGCAGTATGGAGGTCTGGTTCAAACTGATATGGGATTGAATCAGAATCAAAGGCTATGTGGCCCTATGATGGTGTGGGAGATTGCTGAGATCAGCTTTGACGGTGTCGGTTGAGTGTTCCAAATGGTGGTGGTTTGCCTCTTAGGCATGAGGGAGATCATGGAGGATCAATGGTGTTAGATTTATGGTGTTAGACAGTGCTTGGATTTTTCCTCACAGGTGTTTCTACTCAATCGGAAGGGGTCATTGTCTGTTTCACTTGGAAATTCCTCTTAGCAGCCAGCTACTTTGGGGTTCATGTGGTACTCCTCACAATGATTTTCTAGGTAGAGCCCAAGTGCTTCCCATAGTTGAGGCAGTCAGGGACTTATGTCCTCAAAGAATGCAGAATTGTTTGTACTTAGTGTAAATTAGTAAATTTTAAGGCTTACTCAGTGTCATGAACTGAGTTGGGTTAATTAGTTGGTGTGGTGTATTTGTTTGTTTGTTTTTCTGGTACTTGGTTGTTTCAAATGGTTTATGAATTCATCATCATAGATTTCATGTCATTGTGTTTGTGTATGCAAGCATAAATAATCAAAAAGTGTTAACAGATATAGTGATTAACCCTGAATGTTTGTTGGCCTAACTAGATGTCTACCTCACACTGATATTCCTCTTCAACTAAGAGAAGGTGCTGGCCTCTCAACACAATGGGACTAATCCCATCTATAGATCCTCGGGTCACCTCCTAGGTGCTAGGTTGGTCAACAGGGAGGACTCTTAGCGCCGTGAGAAGCCTTCCTTCTCTACCCCCTCTACCTTCCAGGTCACCTAATTTTAATGGTTTGGAACAATATAGTGGAGTGCCTATATCTATACGAGCTTGCCCTTCGTCGTATCCTAGAATACCATGGAGGATGATGACTAGGTATAGGACAAAGGGGAAGCAAGACAGTACTTTTTTTATGTTGATTTTAGTTAGGATAGGTTCATTTAAATAAGTCATTAACCTTTACTTGGAATTTACACATTGTTTATGAAATAAATTTCAGAAAAAGAAAGCAGAAACTGAAATTGACTTGCAGTGGTGGACAGAGGTAGCTGGGCCACCCTAACAGTCCTCTGAAACTGAAATTTACTATCTATTAAACTGAAATTAAAGTTCTATTTGACAGGTCACACATTTCTGATCAAAGCTAGCGAGGGGGATGCAAGATTTTTTCAAAAATGAGTGAGGGGGTCACACATAATGTAGAAATAGTCACGGACTGAGTTTATGGGCTGAAGTCACACTTATTACGGGATTAAGTGCACCCTTGGCACACCTGTTTTCCCATTAAGTGTGCCCCAATCACACCTTTTGCCCCGATATGAGCGCCCCGCTCCAGATTGGGTTTTTTTTGTGAGACAAATTCAGATCTGGTGGACAGTAACTTGTACTGTGGTCAACCTGACTCATTTTTGCCTAGCAAAGGCTTTGATAGTACTTAAAATAGGAATTAAAGTGAATCTAAGATGGATTTAACAAGAAATTTCTGAAAAACTAGGGTAAAATTTCAAAAACTTGAAAAATTAAAAATTTGGCCCAGTGATCTTGTGGGATTGACCTGGTATGGTCTCCAATTCTGTAGTGAGGATTTCTCCCTACTACAAGGGTAGGAATGGCTCCCTTGTGTCTATAGGACAGAAGGGTAGGTTCTTGTGTGAATGGGAAATGCAGAAAATAAAATAGAACGTAAATAACAGTAAACTAAGCTAACAATAGAACAAAAAGAAGAATATGGAGCAATGGTGAACCTCTCTACACATGAGTGGTTAGGGTTCCACCTCCATTAACATGAAAACAAATCCTAAGCTATGGTAAAACCTGTAAAACAATGTTAAGCTAAAAACCTGCAAATGGAAACAAGGGTTAGAAAGAAAATAAAACAAATAAACAAAACATGCAAGACAAATTATACCTTCTCTAGTGGAAATGGGCCACGATGCCCAAGATTGTGGAAGCACCTCTCTCTCTTGGATGGGGAGCAATGGCTCAATGAAGATGGAGATGGAGGAGAGGGAGTGCGGGTGGTTTGAGAGGCAAAGGTCTCAAAGCATCCACAGGAAGAATAACAATAGGTAAAGGGAGAAGTGTCTTGAGAGTGACCCCCCACCCTCCTTTTATAGCTTTTCCAAGGGGTTTTAGGGTTTTAAGCCCTTGGTTAGGGATTTAGCCCCTTTTTTGGGATTTTATCCCCTTTTTCCTTAACTTTAGCCCCTTTTAGGGTTTTAGCCCCTTTTTGAGGGCTTTAGCTCCTAAGAGGCTATTTTGGGCTCCTTTTTGGGGTTTTTAGCACTTTTTCTTCATCCTTAGGCTATTTTGAGTGTGTGGGGGTCTAATGGAGGGATATGAGAGTTGTGAGATGGTGTCCTTGGGTGGTGTAGACCATTGAGAGCTTAGTGGGGGATATTTGGGTTAACAGGGGCTACCAATATTCTCGCAAGGAATCTCCCTAAAGTCATCACACTCCATATGATCGAGCTTAGGAAGAAAATATGATCGATGATGAAACTCTTCCCAAGGTTGCTCAACCCCAAATATGGCCTCAATAATAGCTTCATCCAATGGAAAAACATCATCAAGGAAATCATGTGAGTGAGATGACTCTACTACCAATGCAGGAAGCACATACGGGTCCTCCTCCTCCATCCACGAAGAGGAAGGACTAGGCTCTGCAACCTGATTAAGATTATCTTGATACAACACCATTGTTGTAGGAAACGAAATGTTTGTCTTGACAGGCATACTCGAAGTACTCGATGAAGGAAGAATCCAAGGATATTCCATATGGGTAGTGCAAAAAGACACCGAATTCGACGAGGATGAATCCCCACCAAAACTAGACCCAATAATAACAACGGGCATAGGACAACTAAAGGTTCCCATAAGAGAAGGATACATACCCACGCCCACACTCCCAGTTGCTGGCTGAGAATGATCGATAATTGGGATAGAAGCTCCCGATGATGCATTGACACTCAGATTATGGAATGAATTTTGATCAATCGTAACAATATTCCCACTAAATGGAAATCATATCACTCGAAAGAGGGAAGAATCTATGGCTTGCATACTATACATCCAATTCCTTTCTAGTAACAAATTGTAGTCAAGGGGTGCATCAACCAACTCAACCTCGATCACAATGGTCTTCCCTCCCAATTGGACCTCTAGAGAAGGAAGAATCCCATCCAGCTGAAACAATCTACCATCAAAAGCTATCAACATAGTGGCAGATTGAGACAATGTGGGAGAACCCAAACCCTTCCAACAAGACAAAGACATCACAAAAGCAACAATACCTTCATCAACGACAGTATGGATGACGGTGTTGTTAAGATACTCTACATGAATCAAAAGAGACACGTAGTAAGGAAAGAGAGGATGTACTCTAATGGTTTCAAATTTGATTATGGAAGAAGAGCTATCGTCACTAACCCCAAGAGAAGACAAAAAGGCTTTCCTCTATGGAGGACAAGTCTGAAGAAATTCTAATGCAAACATCGCACAAGGATTCTGGCTCAAGCATTAGGATTGTGCCCCAAATTCTTTAAGAATCCCTTAGGAATGTGAGGTGGAGCTTCAAGTTTATCTATAGGATTTTTGATTCGCAAAGGGCTCTCAGGTGGGGAAGGTTCTTTTCCAAGTTCTGGTTGTGATGATCCATAATCTTTCACACGTGTCACAACTTTAGCAGCATGCACCATGTTGATGCAATCGTGGCAACTAGTGGCCTCTGACGGATTTTGATTTCCACCTAATGCACAACTAGGATCAATGGTCCTCGAGTTCATATATTGATTATTGGGTAAAGGATTATTAAACGCAGCTGGTCCCTATGCTATGAAATTTGAGGCATCCTCCATACGAGTGCACAAGTGAGTGAGGTGGTTGTCCTTACACAAATTGCAAGGAAACTTCACCTTACATTTAGACTGCTTGTCCTCCCACAGTATTGATGTTCTTATCATTATTATTAGAATTTTTGTTTTCGTTCCCACCCTTATAATTATTTTTTCCTTTTTTATTATTCCTTCCAGGCTGCTGGTTACCTTTTGGGTTCGACAATTGCATGGAGAATACACTCACTGATTGGGTAGGTTGAGACGAAGTCATATCTTGTCCCAACGCAGACTAGTTAATTGATAACTGGCTCACTTGTTTCATAACTGAGTCCATGGGTTTGGTACTATTAGAGCCAATAATACCATCGAAATGCAGCCCAGGCTTGATCTTAGGGTTGAAATTTGATCTTGGAGTGTTTCGTATAATCTCATACAAAATTCTGGATTGAGCATAGATCAAATCCAACTCTTGTTCCCTAAAAATAATGTGTTCCTCATTTTGAACTCATGATGTAGAAACATCCTTCACGATGTCGGGTAACAATGATTTGAGGAACAATTCAAGAAGAAAATCTAGTGGTATAAAGTCTTTGATTAACTGTTTCTGTCTACACCACTCTTGAATATGATTCGAAATGTGTGTGGCTTTTTTTTTCCAGAAGGTCGACAATAGTTTGGTACCAACATCGTAACGTATGAGTATATGGAAATGATTAAGGAAATTCATAGCAAGATCATCAAACATAGCATAAGCCCCTCAGTAACTCTATATACCATTTCACTGCATGACCCATTAGGGTGCATTGAAATATCCTCAAACAAATGGAATCATCATGTAAGGAATTGGAAGAGCACCAAAGGTGGAAAGTGGTAACATGTTCACCAAGATCTTCACCAGCCTTAGCTTCAAACTTGGGAATGTCTAAAGAAATCTTGGTCGAGACTGTCAGCCATGCTGGGTTATAAGACACTAGATCGTTCATCAATATCGACAAGTCAGGTAAGTTCAATGTCACAAGGAAAGGGAGCCTAGGTTGAGCCAGTCGATTCCACGCCCCCTGGTAGTTTTGTGTTCGATGCCCCAATTTGCAAAACATTTTTACGTTTTAAGAAAAATTATGTTATATTTTATGTTAAAGTTTGTAATTAATGACCAAGTGGGGTCAAGGATAATTTAATGTAATTTCAGAATATTTTATTAATTAATAAATGAAAGATGAGACAACAACTTAGGGATGTTTTTAGATGAGTGTTTTACTGGTCACTTGATGGAGGAGGTTGGGTTGACAGCAGATTGACATGTGGCAGCATCCTCAAACTACTTCTAGCTATTGCAAGTGGCAACTTCCCTATTTTTGTAGTCAAGATTCCCCAAGAAAGAGGAACAAGAGAAAGTGGCTCATCAAGTAAAAAATGACCCAAAATACCTAGGCATGTTGATAAAACTTCCCATTGAATACAACTAAGGATGCTCATTCTAGATTTGTGATCATTCTGAGTGAATGAAGTGCAGAAGAGAACTCGATGCAGCGGACTAGCTGAAGTAAATTTGAGTGGAAAAGTGCTAAAGACCTAAACTAGTGCAGCTATTCTAAGCTGATTTCGTACTGTTGTAAGTGGAACTGAGTTACTGCTTACCACTTATTAGAGTTGCAAAGGATTTCTAGACTACATCTCTCACCCAGTACTTCTACTAGGTGGACCAAGAGACAAGCCCAACGGTCCTGAGAAGTGCAGTCCAAATCTTCTCCAGGATTTGGTTGGGAGGAACAAGTTCCTTAAGCTGTTGTCAACTAATATATAATTCCAGGTTTTACTTTCTTAGTACAGTCATTTAATCATTTACTGTGTCTGAAAAGTTTAAGATTTATCAATGATGTAGTATATTTATGTTAGGGATAGTTAGAAGAAATGCATATGCCGTGAAAGTTAGTAAGTGTTGAATAGCTAGATTAGAGTAAATAAGTAGATAAATTCTGACTTAATTGATAGATATAAAAAAATACCTAAACCATATTTTTCCACACCTTTTGCAAGGTCATACTCTAGTACAGCAAGATAATTTACTTTCAAATAATGGATTCGAATAAAGTATGTATGCAGATGAAATGGTTATATTCTATAGTATTTCTATATAAATTGCTTATAGTTTTTTTTTAATACTTTTATTTATTTAAAGACTTAAATAAATTAAATAGAGACAGAAGAAGAAGTCGAGATATTACACACTAGTATGTGTAATATTTTACACAATAAAACCAGAAAAAATCTATACTATAAAATCTAATATATTAACATAAATAGATAATATAGAAATAGGAAAACTATTAAGATTTAGTTTAACTTAATAGAGACACTTTATCAGGTTAAAGAGTTACCCTATTAATACAGCTAAGTGAAAATGAAAACTAGGGTTAAACAGGAAAATGAAAACTAACTCTATAAATATTTAAAAAGGATTTAGGGTTTGTAAAAGAACTAATCATTTCATAATAAAGTAAATTCAAAATTTATAAATATCAAAACCTAACAGTATTTTCCAAAAGTACAGAAATGAGGTAAATTTATTCAATCAAATTCATTTCTCTATTTTATTTCCATAAATCATTTCTAAATCAATAATTATGTTACTATCAAAGCATTCCACTATCAAATCCCCTCAAATCATAATTATTTTGAAGAGAAACAAAACTAATTAATAATCTACTTAACCCTAAACCTCTGAAAGATAAAAAACAATAAAAATAAATAAAATGATCACATTATATAAATATTAACCAAAGATACTGTTAATACTGTTAATTCAACTTTAAGCTGTAAGAATTCTATTAATATCAAAAACAAAACTGAACAAACATAGTCTTGTCCTACGACCTTTTACATCACCAGTCAAGGATTAAAAATTTGGAATAAAAGTATCTACATACAAACATAGTTCACTTAAAAACCAATATCTATTTCGGCTACGAAAACCCTTCCAAAAAGAAGTCCCGCAAGAACATCCATTAGGGATTTTAAAACCCTAAACAAATCCTCATATAACGGCCTAATGGCCTATTCAATTAAAGTCATGGATTAAATCCAGTATCAAACAACATCACTATAATTCAACCATGGCTGAAATGGCTCAAAAAAATTAATTCTTTAAGTCACGGCTGTGAAAATCCCACATCCTTTCTTTAAAAAACAACCACTAGGGCTTTGAAACAAACAAAGCATGTAAATAGCCATGGCCGAACATGTAATCAACAACACATGATAGTATCATCTTAATACACCATATAACTCGTGCATGAGAACCCCACATGAAACCGAGGCTTACCGGGGTGGATGCCCTCATGGAAGCCTGTTAGTGGAGTCCATCAGAACTGAGCTCTGGTCTTGAGAGCATGTACAAAGTAGACCCCAATATGTTATATACATATAAATAATGAAATAATAACCTTCTAATGTGTAGAAGATATTTTTTAACAAATTTTATTTTTACCTAAGGGATCTTGCACAGCTGCTTTGACGTGGAGAGTCAACCCGAGCCTCCTTCGGAGCACTGTCAGAAGAAAAGGAATTTCGTAGTGTTCAAATGTGAAGTCCCAAGCCATGACCAAGTAGGGATCAAATCCATGATAAGAAACAAGCAGTAAAACAAAGAACCTAGCACACTCTTTCAAGCAACTCACTTCACACTGTGTATAGTTAAAAACACTCAGAGTACAAAACTCACATAGTAAAACTACGGTGAAGACAGCTAAACCTTACAACACTCTTTTTGACAGTCAAACCACCCTACAATAGTAGCAAGCACCGTGCTCACTTTTACTACACCAGAGCTTGAAGGACAAACTTCCAGAGGCTAGTTAACGATGAAGAGAAGCACCTACAACGTTATGGTAATGGGGATGGAAAGCTCCTACAAAGAAGAAACCAATGGCCGTGTAAAAACTAAAATTTCAGAGGAACTCGATGGCTTATGAAAGGCCTTTGTGCAAATGATCGGAGGTTCGATAATGATCCTAGCGTCCATGAGCTCGCAGCTCGTCCATCCCACATCAGAGACAATCAAAACGTGATTTTTTAGGGTTGGAACAAGTTTATATGGCACCTCAAGGTCAACAAAACCTAATCATTGAACACCAACCACATGTCCACCAAATTATTTGCAAATTATAGGTTTCATGCTATAGCTCGAAAGTCTTGTTTAAACCTACACAAATCATTTGCTTAAAAGTCAAAACCTTATGATAGCCTATTGCCTTGATTTTCATTTCTTTATGTTTTGATTTTGTTTGTTTAAACAAAAAAATCAATGTGGAAAGTAATCCCAAAAGTCTAGGGTCTTATACATAACTTTAAACTTTAACTTTTACATATTTATGTTCTTCTCAGTTTAAATAATGTTTTCTATTGGTATTAGTAAGGTACAAACAATAGAGGATGATCCAATATTATATAGAAATATTTAACCATAGAGATCCTTGAGCTAGGATTTAGTCTAAGCATGGATTTAAAATTACAAATATATGCGTTGTCAATAAAAACTCATATAAAATGAGATTTCTTATACAAGAAAATTAAATACAAATACTTGATTAAGGAGGATCATTAAAATAGAATAATTAAAGTTTTGGAAAGAACTTGAATAAATATAAACAATACTTTATACCAAACACTAATGATAAATATGTAGTTTTGGTCACAATTATGTTTAACATATCTTTTAGTTTATAGACTTCTTAGGTTATTGTGCTCTTAATGGAAGAAATAGATCTGTCCATAATACGCACTTTAAAAATTAAATACAAGTCTATAACTGAAAAACACAAAGAGGAATGTTAATTGAACAACTAGTGTGGCAGTAAGCATAACTGAACTAAACCCATTCCATTACAATAGTGTTTTACAAACATTTATGCATGTTTCTGACAATAAAAATATCAACAATACCTCTTATGGAATCAAGCTTCAAAACAAACAATTTAGCTTGCATTTTATCCTATGCTAGTTGAGTGATATTCTCGATCTGGAATTACTGGTAACAAAACTGCTTACCTATATAGAACCTGTAAAAGAAGTATCACTTCATTGCATTAGCTGTAAGCTAAGTAAGCCCCGATCTCAACTAAGGTTCTCTACTACCTGTTAGAAGACAGTAGAAAACACACTTAGTATTAGGTTTAGATGTAGTTTTCTTTCCTGTCCTTTTTAAAACATAAAATGCTAAATTTAACATCCGTAACATAGTACTTCAAAGATAAACAAATAAATTATATAGAACTAAATAATTACAATGCTCAATTCCAAATACTATTGTTTAAGTAACCGCTAGCAGTTATTAGATTCTTAGGCAGTAACATCTTTGAACATTTTATGTTACATGAAATTTTTTAAATTTTTATGAATTTTTGGGTTATTACATGTGGTATCAGAGCACAAGGTTCAGACACTAGGCCTTAATGTGGCTCAACTTTCATAAATAAACAGTGCAATTAAAACATGCATACTAATTTTTACTTTTCTTTTGAAATATACTTCCAATGATTTTTTCTGAGTTAATTGCAGGTTTGGAAAGATTAGAAGAATATGCGGATGAGAAATACTCATTTATTGAATGAAGTAATTCTAAAAGAGAACTTATACAAGAAGAAATAGCTAATAACTGTTTTGAATTATTACAAGTAGTCAAGGAACTAAGAATAGAGATGGAAACAGTAAAAAAGGAAAATGAGAGAATTCTAATAGCTTAGGAGGAGCTGAATCAGATTTTAATGGAAAGATTTTAGAATGAAGAAAAAGATAAACGAACGGAGTCTGAAGATATGCTTTACCAACATAAAAATAAAAAGTAGAAATAGTTTAAAATTGAAATTAACTCATCTTCTGAGGTTTATGGCGATCCACATAAAAATAGTTATCAATATACTAGTGATAGTAGCGCAGATAATCATCATACGAGAAAGAGAAAAATTAAAAATTACAAAGAAATCTCTGGAGAATTTAAGAAAATAAAGCCACCAACCTATAATGGTGAAACTGAGAAGGGAGAAGAAGCTGAGTCATGGTTGTCTAGGATGAAGAAATATTTTCAAATTTATAATTATTCTAATCAACTGAAATCCAAAATGGCTATTTACAACCTCACTGGGAATATAGATATTTGGTGGCAGGACCTAAAAGGAGTAAAAGGCATTAGGGAGAAGAACATTAACTGGAGTATGTTTAAGAAATATTTTAAGAACATTTTTTTGTTTGAATGGCACTACGAGGAGTGGGATAAGGATTTTATGAATTAAAATTGGGAACAATGAACATGAAAGAGCTAAACAGTAAATTTCTAATTTTTCTTAGATATGTGCCTTACATTGTGGACGAGAATCCTAAGGTACAATGGTTTCTAAGATGCTTACCCTTTCATATAAAATCCAGAATTGAATATGACAATCCAAAAACTTTAGAAGAAGAAATGAGAAAGGCGAATTTTTGTTATGAACATAATCACAAAAAGGAAAGTATGACAAACTGGAAGGATAAAAGAACTAATAATTTTGAATAGAAGAAGAAAGGTTTTGTACCTAACCTAAATTTAAGAATAATAACACACGACATTTTCCTAATAAAAATTTCCAAGGGAGCAAAGCTAATTCACAGATAAATCCAAATGTTCAAAGAAATAAAGAATCTATTAATAATCACAGTAACTATACCAAGAGTTTTGAACGAAAGGAACCAGTAAAGTGCTGGGAATGTAATGGTCCTCATTATGCATCAGCTTGCTCCAAATAGAAGAAGACTGTTAGCAACATACATACGATATAGGAGGAGATGATTGTCGGTGATCTAGCAAGGACAATGCCGAAGATCAATGCAGCACTAGAGAAGAGGCAGGCATATTATCAAACTTCCATGGTGAAAGTGGAAGGTAAGCTGAATCAAATACCTATATCTATTTTAATTGATCTAGGGGCTAGCTTAAGTTATATTTCTCCTGATTTAGTAGAAAAATTCAAGTTATTAGTAGAAAAGTTTGCAAAGTCTTGGTTAGTCGAACTAGCTGCTGGTGCAAAAAGAAGGGTGCTTAGCTTTGTTAAGAATTGTATTGTAAAATTGGATTAGTTTGAAACCTCTGTTAAGATTAATGTATTACCTTAGCTTCATATGATATGTTAATTGGTTTGGATTGGTTAGAACAACATAGGGTAGTCCTGAACTGTTTCGATAAAACCTTTCCTTGCGTAAATAATGATGGATAAATAGTAAATGTAAAAGGATTCCCTAGGAAAATAGCTATAAGATAGATATCTGCTTTGCAACTTAAGAGAGCTGATCCGAAGGGCTATAAAGCCTTTGCTGTAAGAGTAATTATTGAATAAAATACTAATAATGAAGATAAATTAAAACTAGAATATATTCCGATCCTAAGGGAGTATTAGGATGTATTTCCGGAAGAAATTCTGAGACTGCCTCCAAAGCGAGAGTTAGACTTCACTATTGAGTTGGTACCTAGTGCAATGCCAAGTTCAAAATCCCCTTATTGGATGAATATATTGGAATTAAATGAATTAAAGTCACAGTTAAAATAACTTATTGATAAAATTATATCAGACCGAGTGTGTTGTTAGGATTATTAATCTTCCCTTGTCCAAATTTGGTCATATGTCTAAATCGGGAGTCATGTCTAAATCAGAAGTCCATCCAGTCTATTTATAGTCATTAGCACCATTGGGTAAACTTGACCTAATTGAGGCACATGTTTCAGTTACCAAAGTGTGGGGAACACTAATTGAGGCTCACTGCCACTTATTTCACTTGATTGCATAAGTTTAGGAGTCTCCTAGATCAATCCCTACAATTTAGGAAGCAACTGGGAGTGCCGAAACCAACCAAGGTCATTTCACTTCATTTGATGACTAGTCAAGCCAATTTAGGAGTCAGTTACATTCAGTTCTATCCCTCTACATTCAATTAGCGCTAGGTTTAATTGATTGCACACATGTGGGGCGCTTTTCTCACCTACCACAGTTAGTTAACCATTAGTCAACACTAAATGTAACACTTGGTTGTGTTTTAAAGCTCCTATGAACTCCGGTTATGATTTAGAAAAGGACAGTTAACTACTGGGTCCTCTGATAGTGATTTAGACAAAGTCTTGGTTACCTACAGTCAAGTAGAGTCTAATCAATTCGAACTTCCTCATGTGGATTCGAATTGCTTGTGGCTATTAAAGCCATTTTACATTATTGTAATTATCATCTGAATTACTTTTTTTATTAATGAAAGCATTCACAGCTGCAAGCCTTTTGCACTGTTTCATTCTTCAATTGTTGAGTAAATTGTGAGATCTTCTTTGCGAGTTGTGTATTTGTCTACAGATCTATATGCTCAAATTTACATGGTATCAGAGCCTCGGTGGACAAGACTCCTCTCCTCCTCAGATCTCCAACCGAATCATTTTGTTTGTTTGATTGTGTGACAAGTTATCAGGTTTTCTTACAGCATTCGCTACAAGCAGCCTCTACTTCTCATTGCATTCGCTACAGCAGATTAGTTCTTCCTATTACTTCGAAATGGCTCATCAAATAGAGCCTCTCACTCCCTTCAACTATCACTAGTGGAAGGAAGACATGAAATTATTGCTCTGCACCAAGCATCTCTTCAGACTCATAGAAGAAACAGAGGAAGAGCCAGAATCAGATAAAGACAAAGCTAAGCACATGAACAGGCTTGATGAAGCCATTGGACTCATTCAATTCTCAGTCTCTAGGGATCTTCAATTTCACATCCAAGACTTGGACACTCCCAAGGAGGTTTGGGACAAGCTTGCTTCCTTGTTTGATAAGCATGATGAGATGAGGATCCATTAGCTAGAAAATGATCTGATTACTCTCAATCCATCAGATTTCAAATCTCTAAATGAATTCTTATCAAAGTTCAAGAACCTGATATATCAGTTGAAGCAATGAAAAGTGAAGAAGGATGAAGATCAGCTCATTCTTGCTATTCTCACAAAGCTCAATTCAGACTACTCAGTATTTGTATCCACCTTACAAATAGTAAGGCTCACTACTCCAAATTGGAAGATTCCCACTCTTAATGCTTTCATTCAATCTCTTATTTTTGAGAATGATAAATTGATCCAAATGGGGATCATTCGATCTCCCAAAGATCTTGCTCTTGTTGCAAGAGGAGATAAGGTAGTGAATGACAGAGGGAAGCAAAGAGATGAGTCTGAACAGTAAAAAGAACCTTCAAGTTTGAAAAGAAGCAAGAAGAATGCCAAAGGCAAGGTCCTCTGCCCTTACTATGGATGGGGCTTCCATTCAGAAAGCTCCTGTATGAGAAGACAACTTGATGAAATGGCACTTCTTTTGAAAAGGCACAACATTTATGTACCTGCTAGTGCAAGGAAGGAAGACTCTGAAGAAGAAGAAGAAGAATACCCAAGGAAAGGACATGCACTGAAAGCTTTCTACACATCAACACCTTCCTTCCTCATTGATTCTGGAGCTTCCAACCATATGGCTGCATCCATAGAATCATTCTCTTCTTTTCAGTCCTTTGATGGTCCTAGTATTCAGATGGGAAATAACAGTAAAATCCAAACCAAAGGGAAGGGCTCTATCCAACTTGAACATGGAAGGTTCAAAGATGTGTTGTTTGTTCGCTCCCTAGCTTCAAACCTATTATATGTCTATCAGATGACCCATACTGGATCTCCAAAGTGAGTGATATTTGGTCCTGACTCAGTGGAGATCAGATATATCTCTACTGGGAGCATCATAGCAAAGGTTATTGCGAATCATGCTTCAAGAGCATATGATTTCTCACATTTCATGCCTCCTTCAGAACCAGTGCACTCTCAGCAGCCACCTGCAAGGGAAGGTAAAACCATTGCATCTACTTCTTTTACAGCCTCTACTAGTATTGTATATCCATCTATATCAGTTTATGACATTAAGATTCAGGGTGACTCAGATCTAGATTCAGTCCCTACTTCCAAACTAGAAGCTAGGAAGATGACTGGAAACTCAACTGACACTCAGAAAGGAAAGACTCTTGCGCTATGCCATACTATTTTTCCTCCTTCAGAGAGATGTAATAGACTTCCTGTAAGATGCAATATGGAAAGGTCTCAGTTTTGCTACATTCGGAAGAATGGATATGATCATACACCTCTTCATTCAACAAGAGACAAAAGTTACATTCCTCCTTCCTTCCATCATCAGTTTTGGAGAAAAAGGAGAAGTCTACATGCCAGGCCCCAAAATACCTGTGCACAGCACACCTTGCATGCTACTTCACTACCTCACAGAGTTGAAGATTGCAGCAACATATTTTCAAGTTTTTCAAACTTGAGACTTGATTCTACCTGCTTAGATAGAAGGAGGGATTTTTTCCCATGTGGTTTTTTCCCTAGTTTCTTGTAATAAGTAGTTACTTTATTTTACTTGATGTAATGGGTGACCTATGGTCTTAGTTACCAAGGCCCATAGTTTGTCCAAGTTAGCATTCAGGTGGGGTGTTAGGATTATTAATCCTCCCTTGTCCAAATTTGGTCATATGTCTAAATCGGGAGTCCATCCAGTCTACTTATAGTCATTAGCACCATTGGGTAAACTTGACCTAATTGAGGAACATGTTTCAGTTACCAAAGTGTGGGGAACACTAATTGAGGCTCACTGCCACTTATTGCACTTGATTGCATAAGTTTAGGAGTCTCCTAAATCAATCCCTACAATTTAGGAAGCAACTGGGAGTGCCGAAACCAACCAAGGTCAGTTCACTTCAGTTGATGACTAGTCAAGCCAAGTTAGGAGTCAGTTACATTCAGTTCTAGCCCTCTACATTCAGTTAGTGCTAGGTTTAATTTATTGCACACATGTGGGGCGCTTTTCTCACCTACCACAGTCAGTTAACCATTAGTCAACACTAAATGTAACACTTGTTTGTGTTTTAAAGCTCCTATGAACTCCGGTTATGATTTAGACAAGGACAGTTAACTACTGGGTCCTCTGATAGTGATTTAGACAAAGTCTTGGGTACCTACAGTCAAGTATATTCTAATCAATTCTAACTTCCTCATGTGGATTCGAATTTCTTGTGGCTATTAAATCCATTTTACATTATTGTAATTATCATCTGAATTAATTTTTTGATTAATGAAAGCATTCACAGCTGCAAGCCTTTTGCACTGTTTCATTCTTCAATTGCTGAGTAAATTGTGAGATCTTCTTTGTGAGTTATGTATTTGTCTACAGATCTATATGCTCAAATTTACATGTGTCTCCCTGGGGAGCACCTTTTAATTTTTTTAAGAAGAAGGATGAAACTCTACGATTATGTATAGATTACTGTCAACTAAATAAAATGACTATAAAAAATAGATATCTGTTACCCCACATAGATGATCTGTTTGATCAACTACTTGGAGCAACTATTTTCTCAAAGATTGATTTACGATCTGGTTACCACCAGGTCCGAATCAAAGATGAAGACATCTTTAAAATATATTTTAGGACCAAGTATGGTCACTACGAGTTTGTTGTTATGCCATTTGGGCTTACTAATGCCTCGGATGTCTTCATGTGTTTGATGAATAATGTAATGCATAAATACCTAGATAAATTTGTGGTCGTATTCATTGACGACATCTTAATTTACTCAAAGTATGAAGAAGGCCATAAAGATCATTTAAAATTTGTTTTACAAGAGTTACGAGTGTTGAATTTTTAATGGTTATATCAAATCTTAAAACATTAAGCATCATAACAGAAAAATCATAAGCCAAAAGATCACTGAAAGATAGACAAGCACAACCATACAAAAAGAACACAAATATTTATCCTAGGAAAATCCTAAAGGGAAAAACCTAGCAAAATCTTCCTCAATATAGATGCCCCAAAAAGATAAAAGGTAAAAACCAAAAGACTGATCAAAGACTGATCCTCCTCCTTCTCCAGCTACTTCTCTCTCCTTCACTAATGTGCTACACAAGTGAGTGAGTGTGTCCCAAATGAGGAGTACCACAACTCTATTTATATTTGTCCATTCACTTTAATAATTAATTTCGACATGTAGGCTCAAGTTAATCATGTAGGCTCAAGTTAAACATGTAGGCTCAAGTAACCAGAACTGGGGTGCTAATGACCCACCTTTACAATTTGAGGGGACTACCTCATGAATATTATTAGTTCTTTCGATTAGAAGCATCAGAGTATAAATAAATACAATTGGTTCTCTCGGTAGGACCATCGGGGACCACAAAAGATACATATAGAATATTCTTCGAAGTTACAATATTTCAACACTCCCCCTTAACGAGAAAGGTATTCTACAACAACATCAACAACAACAATAGTAGGAGATAGAGAGAGGACATCATCAACATCATCAGGGTAACACATCTATAAATCATTGGAATATTTTCAACATCATATAGTCATCATCTTTGTCTTCAACAACAACAACACTTTGACTAACAACATCATCATCAATACTTTAGTCTTCATCTTCAATCTTCAGCAGCAACAACACTTTGACTGCTCAATTGATAACATCATCATCAGCACTTTGACCTTTCTATCAACAACATCATTATCAACACTTTGAACTTTCAATTAGCAACATCATCATCAACACTTTGACCTTTCGATCAGCAACATCATCATCAGCAATTTAACCTTTCGATCAGAAACATCATCATCATCACATTCAGATCTTTCAATTAGAAGCATCATCATCATCACATTCTGATATTTCGATTAGAAACATCATCATCATCATACTATGATCTTTCGATCAGAAACATCATCATTATCAGCAACAACCTGCAATCCACAGTTCAAATACAAAGAAGTCTTTGGACTTAAAGTTCAGGGATGATGCAATCCCACCACATTCTTGACAACTGAAGTCATCAGATTGATTACGGGATAATCAGTCCCTATCTCTTTAGGACTAAGTCCAAGGATGATGCAATCCTACCATGTTCTCGAGTACTGAAGTCACCAGATCCATTCTGAACTGAATTTCAAGGATGATACAATCCTACCACATTCTCGATGACAAAAGTCACCAGATCTATTCTAAACCAGAGTTCAAGGATGATACAATCCTACCACATTCTCAATGACCAAAGTCACCAGATCCATTCTGAACCAAATTTTAAGGATGATACAATCCTACCACATTCTTGATTACCGAAGTCACCAGATCCATTCTGAACCGAAGTTCAAGGATGATACAATCCTACCACATTCTCGATGACCGAAGTCACTGGATCCATTTTGAATTGAAGTTCATGGATTATACAATACTGTTGCATTCTTGATGACCGAAGTCACCAGATTCGTTCTGAACTGAAGTTCAAGGACGATACAATCTTGCCACATTATTGATGACCGAAGTCACGGGATCTATTATGGACATATGTCCTGGGATGATACAATTCCTCTTCATTCTTGAGAACCGAGGTCACCGGATCACTTTAGGGAAAGTTCCTAGGGATGATACAATCCCACTGCATTCTCAAGGACAGAGGTCACTGAATCACTTTAGGGAAAGTGCCCAGGGATGATACAATCCCATGGAAACACTACTAGTCCCCCTTTCGAGGAAGGTCTTTCCAAACAACACCAAGCTTGTCTCGAAAGTGTTCGAACTTTACCTGAGATAGAGGCTTCATTAGCATATCATCTAAACCATCATCATCTAAATCTTCAGTATGTGAATACTGAACTATCACCATCTATATCTCCAGTATGTGAATACTAAAAGCATCATCATCTATACCTTTAGTATAGAAATACTGAAAGCATCATCACCTCTATATTCAATATATGAATACAGAATCACCATCATCTGGATCTACAGTATGTAAATACTGAAACATCATCATCTGCATCTTATCTCATATGTAGCAATACCATATTTCTATGTGTTACGACGAAACATAGGGTTCTCTATCATCACAACTATGGTTATCACATAGAATCATTGTAGTATCCATCTTCAGGTCAAAGAGGTCTGATATCAGCTTCCGAAGCCATATGGCTCCACAACTTAGCAGAGCAATCTGCTATGTATTCTACTTCAGCCGTGCTAAGAGAAACACTGGACTATTTCCTGCTAAACCATGAACTCATAGTAGATCCTAGACAATAACATCCACTCGATGTGCTTCTTATGTATGAGACACTTCCAGCCCAATCTGCATCTGTATAGCCATACAATTTGTAATCATGGTTTCCATCATAGTATAGATCAAATTCTATAGTCCCTTTTAGATATCTCATCACATGCTTTGCAGCTATTAGGTGAACACGTCTAGGTTGAATTAGAGACTGACTCAAGGTGTTCACAGCATAACAAATGTCTGGTTTGGTATTTGTTAGATACATTAACGACCCAATAATATGTCTGTATTGAGTAACATCCACTAACTCTGATGAGTCATCAGCTAACAACTTCAAATTGGAATCCATGGGTGTGGCCATGGCTTTGCATTCCACCCTATCGAATCTTTTCAATATCTCTACTGCATACTTTCCCTAGTTGAGAAAGATTTCTTTGGAATTTTTCCATACTTCTAGACCTAGGAAGTAATGCATTAACCCAATGTCTTTCATCTCAAATTCTTTGGCAAGTTTCTTCTTTCTTTCCACAGTCTATTTCTCATTCCCTGTCAGAAATAAATCATCCACATACAGTAATATTATGACAGGTTCATCTTCTATAATCTTGAAGTAAAGGTTAGGATCGACTTTTGTTAGGAAACTATGTATCCTTCCATACCAAGCTCTGGGAGCTTGCTTTAGGCCATAGAGGGCCTTCTTCAACTTGCATACGTGAGTCCATATGTCTTCAAATTCAAATCCTTGTGACTATTTGATGTAAAACTCTTCCCCAATCATACCATTAAGGAAGGATTGTCTTTACTTCATCATGAAAGAAACTACCATGATAGTTCTGAAGGAAGTGTACCTTGCTTCCTGGAGTAAGTGTCTCTTCAGAATTAATTCACAAGTTTTTCCTTACTTCTATCAGAAACATATTTTATCTTGCAAATCCATTTGGAAGATACCGCATTCTTTCTTTTTGGTTTGAGTACTATATCCCAAACATCATTCTAGTATTCTTTCATCATAACATCTTCCATGAGTTCGTCTTGTCAGGTCATCAACATATCCTATTCTTCTACATTCAACCTTGAAGGTTGGAACCCACTTTACTCTTGGTAAAGTCTTGATCTATCAGGAATCTATCCATGATGTCGCACCATGTTGAACTTAGATATATTCTGTAGTCACTCCCCCTAAAGTGGAGTATCATCTTCCTTCTTCATTCTGTACAAGTGGTTCTATGCTTGATATATACTGGTCAATAGAGTATGTCATGTCATAGTCTACTTTTTCTGAGGAAAATCACGAACCTTGATTTGTACACTTGTTCTTATAGATCTATATGGAATATACTACATACTTCCCTTTATGTATCGAAACCATATCGTATACATCATTCCACATGATCAACTATTACTCTTTGATCATAGTTTCTTTCATAGTTGGAAAGGTTAGCATCAATGATGTCACCTAACTATGTTACACAACTAGAGTGTGTCCAAGGCCCCTTAATTTGGTTTTGAAGTCTCGCCATTCTTTTCTTCATCTTGATTTATATCTCCTACCCATGGTGGTCTTCATCCTTCGAGGTGGATCTACCGCTCTCTGAAGCTTTTTCTTTCGCCATGGTGTCTCTAACCCTGGGAGCTTCAGATTCATGTTTATTGAAGTGAATCCTGAATTTTCATCACTTGTTCTTTGGAACAAGTCTCATCCTTCTTTTCTTGTAGAATGTTGTACAATACCTTTCCTACAATTCAAATGCATCAGTTGCATGGTTAGAACTATTTCATAAAAAATATGCATAATGACAAATTCTTATGCATCATGCAATTGTTTATCCAATACAACATTTGTCCATATCTCATGGATACTTTCTAGATTCCTTCCATCTCTACCATGACATCATTGAAATTGTGCACTAATCCAATATGTCAGCAAAGAGGTTTCATTCTAGATAAGTAGAAATGGAGAGTTGTATAGCACCATGAGCTACTTACCCATCACATGCATATTAGTAGTATACTGTCATTAATGCAAACAATCTATCATGCATAACACATCAACTGATTATAATCAAATGCATAATAAAACAATATCATGAAATGACAATTGAATACTTATCTTTTATTCATTTCATGGGTGGACTCCTTTTTTATCCTTTTGCTTCATCATCTTCTTCATTTGTGAAATCATCATTTCTTATCCAAATGATAAGATGGATAAGAGGTTCTTCAGGAATTGAGTTCTTCATATTCCTCATAGCTTGAGGGATATTCTTGATCTTCAATTGCTCCCATCTTCTTCTTCTCTTCTTATGACTCGAGCTTCTTCTTATTTAAATAGCTTGGTCAAGGAATCAAACATCTCTTTCAATGTCTTTGGGGAAGACACTTCTGGTACAAGTTGATCCATGACTGAATCAGCAATGATCTTCTTGGCCTTAACCAAGTTCTTCTGGTGTAAGGCTTTCAACCTCATCTCCCTCTGGAACTGGAACCTCTCTACTCATGTAGGTGTAAAATTCATTTTCTTCAAAGAGATCAAATACTTCCATGCTTGGAAGTTGTCAACTTCACCAAGCTTATCATCAAGATGATGAGAACCTCAAATGGAAATAGCAAAAGATTAGATCTTACCGATTTGAGGTGTCTGTCCTGGTTCCGGAGCTGGCTAATCTAGGGTTTGTCAGAGAAACCCTAATTTTCAAAACTTGGAATCTTTTAGATCTAATTGGATATAAATATAGATATTTTCAAGTTGAGCTGTCCAATGTACTCCTTTTCTGAAAACAGTGGAGGGAAGCTCCCGGAACAGGAAGCCCTAGTTTTTCAATTTCTCCTCCATAAATGCCTGATACAGTTTATGCTCTATCTCTGAAATTACTAGTCCTATATGTCTAAACATTTACACTGAGATAGACGCACATGTTCATGTTCCAAAACCATAGGCTTCATTAAAATTGGTTTCACCAATAGGGACTTATGATCATTTTCCCAAGGTGACCTGTTAAAGGATTGTTCAGAATAGCGAAGTTGTACGGGCGTCCACATGTCACTGTTTCATCTTCTGGGTATAAAACATAGACCATAGAAATTACAGTTCGTTCCCTTTCTGGAACAACTTCCAAAATATCATTTGGACCTTTTTATCCCAAGATATAGCAATTCTCCCCGGGTGTCCTGTTTAGGGATGAATCCTAGAAGAGGCTAGAACCCTAACATAGATGGATCATATCTCCCAGAATATAGCGAATTTGAGGCTGAAGTTTTGATAAAATGTACATCCAAATTTTATCTTCGACCTCTGCAATTTTTAGCTCCTGATCCTTCACTAATCCAAAGATATAGTGAATGTACCAAAACTTATCAGTTTTAGTATTTAGGGTTTTTCCAGCTCGTGGTCAAACTAGGGTTTGACTTCCCTGGAGTTTCCCCAACAAAAAATATTGATACAGGTCTCTAAAATTCGATTTTTATGAAGAGAGAAATCCTATTCCAGGCTCACTCAAAAATTCCTCTTCTGTAGAAAGCCCTAATTTCCCGCACTGAAAACTGAAAATGCTCGAAATCGAATTATGCTTCGAAAGAAAGATGCACCCTTTAATCGAGAGTCAGCCTAGCATACTTTTGCTGATGGATTGTGGAGAGATATCCAAAAAGTAAGAATCCATAGCTTTTGTAGCTACACAATGTCTTCTTTCAGGGTGGCTCTGATACCATGTTGAATTTTTAATGGTTATATCAGATCTTAAAACATTTAACATCATAACAGCAAAACCATAAGCCAAAATATCACTGAAAGATAGACAAGCACAACCATACAAAAAGAACACAAATATTTATCCTAAGAAAATAATAAAGGGAAAAAACCAACAAAAGCTTCCTCAATATAGATGCCCCAAAAATATAAAAGGTAAAAACCAAAAGACTGATCAAAGACTGATCCTCCTCCTTCTCCAGCTACTTCTCTCTCCTTCACTAATGTGCTACACAAGTGAGTGTGTGTGTCACAAATGAGAAGCACCACACCTCTATTTATATTTGTTCCTTCACTTTAATAATTAATTCCAACATGTAGGCTCAAGTTAAATATGTATGCTCAAGTAACCACAACTGGGGTGCTAATGACCCACCTTTACATTTTGAGGGGACTACCTCATGACTCTTATTAGTTCTTCTGATTAGAAGCATTGGAGTATAAAGAAATACAATTGGTTCTCTTGGTAGGACCATCGGGGACCACAAAAGATACATATAGAATATTCTTCAAAGTTACAATATTTCAACAACGAGAACATCAGCTCTATGCAAAATTTAGTAAATGTGATTTCTTTAAGGATAAAATACATTATTTGGGTCATGTAGTGACTAAATGTAACTGACGTACGATCATTCATGGGGATTACTGGCTATTATCAAATATGGCCAGTCCCAAAGATGTAACTGAAATACGATCATTCATGGGGATTACTGGCTATTATCGACAATTTATCGAAGGGTTTTCAAGAATAGCAAATCCCATAACTTCTTTACAGAAGAAGGGAAGAAATTCGAGTGGAGTCAAAAGTGTGAAGATATTTTTAAAAATTAAAAAACATTATTAACCACCGCATCTATATTAAGAATTGTTGACCCTAATAAATATTTTATAGTATGTACTGACGCATGCAATGATGGTTTAGGTGGAGTTTTAACTCAGGAAGGACACGTCTTTGGTTATGAGTCTAGGAAGCTAAAGATTCATGAGAAAAATTATGCGACCTATGACTTAGAACTGGATGCTGTCATGCATGGCTTAAAAATGTGGCATCATCATTTAATTAGAAGAGAGTTTATATTAATGATAGATAATAAAGGGTTAAAATATCTGTTGGATCAACCTAACTTAAATGCTAGGCAAGCCAGGTGGCTAGCTGTCCTTAGCGAGTATGATTTTGAAATCCAACATATTAAGGGCAAAGAAAATAAGGTTGTCGATGCTTTAAGCATGAATGCAAAACTAAGTTTTGTAGCAGCAATCAGCACCTATAGAACCGATTTATAAGAACAACTAGAAGAAGGAATAAGACTAGATGAAAATTATCAGAAATTGCAAGCCAAGGTAAGAAAGAATTTAATTGAAAGTTTAAGTACAGGGTATATTTTAAACGAAAAATGATTATTATTATATAAAGATAGACAATGATTATTATTGTTATAGTATTTTGGTTATCAGAAGACTATAACCATGCTAAGAAATGATTATTTATAGCCAAACATGAAAAATGAATTGGCAAAATACATTGCGAAGTGCTTTGAACGTCAGCAAGTAAAAACTGAAGACCAGCATCTAGTTGGGTTACTTCAGACATTACCTAGTCCTAGTTGGAAGTGAGAGATAATCAACCTTGATTTTATTACAGGAGTACCTAGAAATCAAAATTTGACTGACTCAATAATGGCAATTGTCGATAAGTTAAGCAAGGCAGCTCATTTTATACTTGTAAAACCTACTTATAAAGATGTGAATATTTTTGATTCCTAAAACAATTTTTTCGTTTACATGGAATCTCAAAAGTAATATTTTCAGACAGAGATCCTAAGTTTACAGGTAAATTTTGGAAGTCTGTGTTTAAGGGACTAAATACTACATTAAATTTTAGTACCTCTTTCCATCCTCAAACAGATGGACAAACTGAATTAGTAAATCAAGTATTGGAAGATCTGCTCAGAATGTATGTAAAACAATAGCAAGGTAAATGGGAAGATTACATACACTTGGTAGAGTTTGCTTACAATAATCACTACCAAGCCTCAACAAGATATAGTCCTTTTGAAATTTTGTATGGCAAAAAGTGCAATACTTCCATCTCATGGAGTAATCCAGTTGACAGGCTAGTATTAGGACATGAATTATTAAAAGAGATTGAATTAATTGTAAAATAGGTGCAAAGTAACTTGAAAGTTGTGCAAGATCGACATAAAAGTCAAGAATATCTTAAACAAACTCAAAAGGAGTTCTAGGTAGGTGAACATGTCTTTATTAAGGTGAGACATAAAAATAGCTCTATGAGATTAGGAAGTTGTGCTAAGTTAGCACCCGGTTATTGCATACCTTTTGAAATACTGTCCAGAATAAGACATGTAGGATATCAATTAGCTTTACGGCCAAACTTAAAGATTCATAATGTTTTTTATATTTCTATGTTAAAAAAATATGTACATGATGGTACTCATGTTATTAACTAGAATGATGTGCAGGTGGAGCCCAAAGGACATTTTCTGGTGGAACCAGATTGTATCCTCGAAAGAAGGGAGATCTCACTTTGAAATTGCACCATTTGTCAGGTGAAGGTGTAATGGAAGCACCTTATTCCAGAAGAAGCCACCAGGGAATTGGAAATTCTTATGCGAGAAGCATATCCAATTTTGTTTCAGGGCATTCCTGAGGACGAAGAATAAATAACGTCGAGGACGATGTTATAAATTAAGGAGGTGTGTATGTCACATGCCTCAATTTGCAAAAAAAAATTATTTTTTAAGAAACATTATGTTATATTTTATGTTAAAGTTTGTAATTAATGACCAAGTGGGGTCAAATATAATTTAATGTATTTTCAGAATATTTTATTAATAAATAAATGAAATATGAGACAATAGCTTAGGGAAGCTGTTAAATGAGTGTTTTACTGGTCACTTGATGGAGGAGGCTGGGTTGAGAGAAGATTGACATGTGGAAGCATCCTCAAACTAATTCTAGTTATTGCAGGTGGAAACTTCCTTATTTTTGTGGTCAAGATTCCACAAGAAAGTGGAACAAGAGTAGGTGGCTCATTAAGTAAAAACTAACCCAAAATACCTAGGCATGCTAATAAAAATTTCCATTGAATATAGCTGAGACTGCTCATTCTGGATTTGCGATCATTCTGAGTGAATGAAGTGCACAAGAGAATTACATGGAGGGGACTAGCTGAACTAAATTTGAGTGGAAATGTGCTGAAGGCCTAAACTAACGCAGCTATTCTAAGATGAGTTCATATTGCTGTAAGTGGAACTGAGTTACTACTGAACACTCAGTGGAGTTGCAGAGGATTTATAGACTACATCTCTCACCCAGTACTTCTACCAGGTGGACCAGGAGACAAGATTGGGGTTCTTGAGAAGTGCAGTCTAGCTCTTCTCCAGGAGTTGGTTGGGAGGAACAGGTTCGACCTTAAGCTGTTGTTTCCTCATTTATACTTCTAGGTTTTAATTGCTTAGTACAGTAATTTAATCATTCATTGTATCTAAAAAGTTTAAGATTTATCAATGATGTAGTATATTTCTATTTTGATTTATGTTAGGGATATTTAGAAGAAATGCATATGTCGTGAAAGTTAGTAAGTGTTGAACTAGATAGATTAGGGTAAATAAGTAGAGAAATTCTGATTTAATTGATATATATAAAAAATACCTAAACTGTATTTTTCCACACCTTTTGCAAGGTCGTACTCTAGTACAGTAGGATAATTTACTTTCAAATAATGGATTCGAATAAAGTATGTATGTAGATGAAATGTTTATATTCTAGAGGATTTCTGTATAAATTGTTTATAGGTTTTATTTTATACTTTTATTTATTTAAAGTAATTAAATAAATTAAATAGAGACAGAAGAAGAAGTCGAGATAGTACACACTAGTCTGTGTAATATTTTACACAGTAAAACCAGAAAAATTCTATATTATAAAATTTAATATTTTAACATAAATAGATAATATAGAAATAGGAAAACTATTAATATTTAGTTTAACTTAAGAGAGACAGTTTATAAGTTTAAAAAATTACCCTATTAAAACACCTAAGTGAAAATTCAAACTAGGGTTAAATAGGAAAATGAAAACTAACTCTATAAATATTTAAAAAGGATTTAGTGTTTGTAAAAGAACTAATCACTTCATAATAAAGTAAATTCACAATTTATAAATATAAAAAACTAACAGTATTTTCCAAAAGTACAAAAAAAAGGTAAATTTATTCAAATCAGGTTCGTTTCTCTATTTAATTTCCAAAAATTATTTCTAAATCAATAATTATGTTACTATCGAAGCATTCGACTGTCAAAAGCCCTCAAATCATAATTATTTTGAAGAGAAACGAAACTAATTAATAATCTACTTAACCCTAAACCCCTGAAAGATAAATAACATTAAAAATAAATAAAATGATCAGATTATATAAATATTATCCAGACAGAGATACTGTTAATTCAGCTTTAAGTTGTAAGAATTCTTTTAATATCAAAAATAAAACTGAACAGACATAGTCTCGGTCTATGGCTTTTTAAAAACTAGTCAAGGCTAAAAATCTGGAATAAAAGTATCTACATACAAATAGAGTTCACTTAAAAATGAACATTTGTTTTAGATATGAAAACCATTCCAAAAAGAAGTCCCGCAAGAACAACCATTAGGGATTTTAAAACCCTAAACAAATCCCCATATAATGACCCAATGGCCTGTTCAATAAAAGTCACAACTTAAATCCAGTATCAAACAACATCACTATAATTTAACACTGGCCGAAAAGGCTCAAAAAAATTAATTCTTTAAGTCACGGTTGTGAAAATCCCACATCATTTCTTTACAAAACAACCACTAGGGATTTGAAACAAACAAATTATCTAAATAGCCACAGCTGAAAAAGTGACCAACAACAGACGGAAGTATCATCTTAATCCACCATACAACTCATCTAGGAGAACCCTAGGTGAAACCAAGGCTTACCGGGGTGGATGCCCTCATGGAATCCTATTGGTGGAGTCCATCAGAATCGAGCTCTGGTCTTGAGAGCTTGTACAAAGAAAACCCCAATCTGTTATATACATATAAATAATGAAATAATAACCTTGTAATGTGCAAAAGATTTTTTTTAACAAGTTTGATTTTTACCTAAGGGAGCTTGCACAACTGCTTTAACATGGAGAGACAACCCGAGCCTTTTTCGGAGCACTATCAGAAGAAAAGGCATTTCGCAGTGTTCAAATGTGAAGTCCCAATCCATGACCAAGTAGGGATCAAACCCATGATAGGAAACATGCAGTAATGAAAAGAACCCTGCACACTCTTTCAAGCAACTTTATTCACACTGCCTATAGTTAAAAACACTCATGAAGTACAAAACTCACATAGTAAAATGATGGTGAAGACAGCTAAACCTTACAACACTCTTTTCGACAGTCAAACCACCCTACAACAATAGAAAGTACCATGTCCACTTTTACTGCACCAGAGCTCGAAGGACAAACTTGTAGAGGATAGGTAACGATGAAACAAAGCACCTACAACGTTATGGTAATGGGGATGGAAAGCTCCTACAAAGAAGAAAACAATGGCCATGTAAAAACTAAACTTGCAGAGGAACTCGATGGCTTACAAAAGGCCTATGTGGAAATGATCAAAGGTTTGACAATGAGCCTGGCAGCCATGAGCTCACAGCTCGTCCATCCCACAGTAGAGACAATCAAAATGTGATTTTTTAGGGTTGGAACAAGTTTATATGGCACCTCAAGGTTAAAAAAACCTAATCATTGAACACCAACCACGTGTCCACCAAATTATTTGCAAACTATGGGTTTCATGCTATAGTTCAAAAGTCTCATTTAAACCTACACAAATCATTTGTTTAAAAGTCAAAACCTTATGATAACCTATTGCCTTCATTTTCTTTTCTTTATGTTTCGATTTTGTTTATTAAAACAAAAACATCAATGTGGAAAGTAATCCCGAAAGACTAGGGTCTTATACATAACTCTAAACTTTAACTTTTGTATATTTATGTTCTTCTCATTTTAAATAATATTTTCTATTGGTATTAGTACACTAGTATAAAATGAAAAATTAATGACTAAAAAATGACTAAAATCAGGCTATAAACGACTATATTTGTGTCGGTGACTAATAGTATCTAATTTCCACTATCTTATAGCTAGTCGTATTTCACTAGTTGTTAATAGCTTGACTTAGTAATCATTTATTTAGTAATTGATTTAGTCATTGATAGACAATGATTTATGTTGATGTATTTGTAACTTCAGAATGTATTCACTTATATATCTTATGTCTTATATCCTGATGTTTATTACAGGATGTGTCTATAATGTAATTGAATCATGTCATGCCTCGATGTTCTGATCAGGAGGATATATAATGTAAACAAGTCATGTCAAGTCATTGTGGGTAACCCCCCTATTGTTCAAAGGTTAAAGTCCCCGCAGTTCCGGGGCACTAGGGTTGTTAGACTCACCTAGTGAATTCATCCCTAGTTGGGTTTAGTCAAGTTGGGAATTAGTATAAATAGAGAGCTAGCCTCTCTATTTATCACACACTCACTCACACTTAGTTGTAGTGCATAATTGAGGAAGAAGAAGACACTGGGTCTAGGAAGAAATAGGTTACTACTGTCGGGAGTTCATCTTATTGTTTTTGGGGCTTTGCTATTTGGTGTTGATTCTATCTCTGAGGAAGTTGTAGGGTTTTCTCCATTTATGGTTTCCCTGAGGAAAAACACTATGTCCATTGTTTCTTGTGTTTGGTTGATGTGTTTTTTATTCTCTCAATTAAAGATCCTAGTAATGCTAGCTTAATGTTAAAAATCTAACATGGTATCAGAGCTAGCCTGAGAACAAGACACTATGCAGCTGCGAGAACTAGGGATTCCTACTTTGTGGATCTTCCTCCACAGATTTTCAGCAAAATAAGGTTGGATTAACTCTCGTCCTTAAGGCACATCTTTCTGTCGAAGGATAATACAATTCTAAGGTTTTTCAGTTTTGGATCCGACACTGCTGCTGGAAATTAGGGCTTTCCATAGAAGTGGATTTTTTTAGTGAGCCTAGGCCTGGATTGATATCCTCCCTAAAATCAAAGTTAGGGATCAACATCAAAGCATTTGGTTGGACAAAAATTCAGAAAAGAAAAACCCTAATCTGATCCTGAACCAGCACTGCAGAATTTCAGCTCCAAATCTAGATCCAACATCTTGGCCTGGTAAGATCTAAATCTTTTGTATTTCCATTTGAGGTTCTCAGTTAATATTTCTCATCATACCAAGCTTGATGAAAATCTTGAGGGAGCTGATAACTTCTGAGCTTGGAAGTATATGATCTCCTTGGTCCTGGAATAAAATGAGTTGGACTCTTATATCAATGAGGAGGTTCTAGTTCTAGAGGGAGATGAGGCTAAGGCCTTACATAAGAAGAAGTTGGTTATGGCAAAGACGATTTTTGTTGATTCAATCAAGGATCACCTCATACCATAGGTGTCCTTCCTAAAGACACCTAAATCTATGTTTGATGCCCTAACTAAATTGTTTGAAGGAAAGAACATAAACCGGAAGATGACCTTGAGGAACCAGTTGAAAAATGTGAAGATCCAGAATGCAGAAACCATCCAATCCTACTTTACAAGGGTTTCTCATATCAAAGAACAATTTGAAGCAATATATGAAGAAGTGGAGAATGCAGAGATTGTAATGACCACCTTGAATGGTATCCCTAGGACATGGGACTCTTTCATTCAAGGGATCTATGCCAGAAATAAGTTAGTCAAGTTCAGCAGAGTACGTGAAGAATGCTCTAAAGAAGAAGCTCGGATATCAACTCGAGAAGAGAAGATGGGAAGTGAAGATCAAGCTCTCACATTACAATCCAATACATCCATATCTAGCCACCAGAGAAGTAAGTATTCTCATCAAAGGAATAAATCTAGAAAGCCTAAAGATATGTCTAAGTACATTTTTTATACATGTGATGAAAGATAACACCTTTCTAGAGATTTTTCTAAGAACAAAAGTAGCTCTCAGAAGAAGAAGGGAAACAAAAGAAGACATCATGCTCATGCTGCAGAGGATGATGAACCTTCCACAAAGAGAAGTAGACAAGTCAGTGATGATTCTTCAAGTGATGAAGAATATGTTCTGATTTCCTCTCTCATGAGAAATATCACACATGGAAGCAATGATTGGCTTATAGACAGTGGTTCTTCCAAGCACATGATAGGATTCAAGGAATCCTTTGTGAAATTATCTGAACATGAATCACCTCAGAAGGTGAAACTTGGAGATGACTACTAGTATCAAATAAAAGGTAGTGGAGAATCCTCCTATAAGCTAGACTTCACAAATTCTATGACAATGAAGGAAGTATTTTTTGTACCAGGACTAAAGAAGAATCTCCTCTCCATATATGTATTAGATGCAAAAGGAATGAGGGTTGCATTCATAGATGGTCAAGTCATCATGTGGCCAAAAGGAAAGACTATTGATGATGTAGTAGTGATTGGAGAACAAGAAGGAGGCTTATACAAATTGAAGGGTTGGTTCATGACACAGTAGAACCAAATGAGATTTGGCATAGAAGGCTTGCACATGTGCATTATAGAGCACTACCTCTTGCAAGAAAAGCTATTGAAGGTCTCCCAGAAATGCATAGAAAACATGAAGGTGTATGCAAAGGATGTGCGAAATGGAAGAGCACAAAGAAGACATTTCCAAGTAGCAAAAGCAAGGAAAAAGGAATATTAGAAATCATCCACTCCGATGTATGTGGTACAATGTTGTCCAGCTCACTAAACATGTATGTATACTATGTTTCTTTCATTGATAATTTTTCTAGGAAGACATGGATTTACTTCATGAAGAACAAAGATGAATGTTTCAGCAAGTTCAAGGAATTCAAAGCCTTGATTGAGAACCACACTGATAAGAAGATCAAGACCTTTCGATCAGATAATGGTGGAAAATTCACATCGAATGAATTCAAAGAGTTATGCAAAGACTCAAGGATTAAGAGGGAGCTATCCACTCCATATAATCTACAACAAAATGGGATTATAGAAAGGAAGAATAGAACTATCATGGAAGCTGCAAGAGCTATGCTTCATGATCAAGATCTTCCTATGCATCTTTGGGAAGAAGCTGTCAGAACAACAGTGTATGTACAGAACCATACTGCACATAGAGTACTTGAGAACAAGAATCCTGAAGATGTATTCTCCAGCAAAAGACTAGAATTTAGCCATCTCAGAATATTTGGTTGTCTTGTATACATACACATTCCAAAAGAAAAGAGAACAAAGTTAGATCCTGAAGGAAAGAAGGGAATATTTGTGGGATACTCTGAAAGCTCAAAGGCTATAGAATATACTTCCCAAGTATCAAGAATATTGACATTACAAGAGATGTAATATTTGACAAAGATTTAGCCTACACTAAATCCAGGAAGAGACCGGCTGAAGAACTTGAAGAAAAAACAGAACTCATAATTCATGACACAATCATGAATGAAGAAATTCAAGAAGAAGATCAAGAATTTGAAGAACCTCAAGAACCTGTAGATCCACCTCAAGAGAAGAATCCTCATAAGAGGAAACCTACTTGGGTATGTGAAATTATCCAAGGTGCATAAAGGTATGGAGCTTCAGAAGAAACACCTAGAGGAAGAAAAATAACTAGGTCATGTTCTAGTTATGTAGCCTTGCTATGTGACATTATTGATAAAGAACCTTCCAACTATGAAGAAGCGTCGGAACGGAAGGAATGGAAGGATGCTATGATCGAAAAGTATCAATCGATCATGAAGAATGAGGTTTGGGATGTTGTTCCAAGAATAGAAGGGAAGTCCATTGTAACTTCCAAATGGATCTACAAGATCAAGCATGCTACAGATGGAAGCATCGAGAAATATAAAGAAAGATTCATGGCTCGTGATTTCTCCTAGGAAGAAAGAATAGACTATGAAGAAGCCTTTGCACCTGTAGGCAGATACATATCCATCAGATCGGTATTTTCTTTGGCTATAGTGATGAAATGGAAGATACACCAAATGGATGTCAAGACTGCTTTCTTGAATGGTTTAGTAGAAGAGGAAGTGTATGTGGAGCAGCCACTTGGTTTTGAGTCACATGACAAGGAGTATCATGTATGTATATTGAAGAAAGCCTTGTACGGTTTGAAACAGGAACCCAAGACATGGTACAGTGGAATTGATGGTTTCCTATCCAGTTTGGGCATTACCAAGAGTAAAGTAGATTCCAACCTTTACTATAAGGTTGAACATGGAAACCCAGTGATACTCCTACTGTATGTGGATTATTTGTTTGTTACAAGTATGGATGGGTTGATTGTTGATACAAAGAGGAAACTTGCTACAGATTTTGAAATGAAAGACTTGGGTATGATTCATTATTTCTTAGGCATGGAGGTGTGGCAGAATGCAGATGGAATCTTCCTTGGACAAGGGAAGTATGAAGTAGAGATTATGAAGAGATTTAGTATGATGGACTGTAAGGCCATAACCACACCTATGGAATCGAACCTGAAGCTATTGAGTGATGCTTCATCAGAAGTGGTTGATTCTATGATGTATCGTTAGATGATTGGGTCCTTGATGTACCTGATGAACAAGAGACTAGATATTTGTTTTGTTGTGAACACCTTGAGCCAGTTCCTAACAGATCCGAGACATGTTCACTTGATTGTTGCAAAGAATATTCTAAGGTACTAGAAGGGTACAGTTGACCATGGGCTCAAGTATGAGGTAAATTAGAATATTAACCTAGAGGGTTACGTTGATTCAGATTCACCAGGAAGTTCCATCGACAGGAAGAGAACTTTAGGATGCTGCTTTAGTATGGGATTAGGTGTGATCACTTGGTTTAGTAACAAGCAATCTTGTGTGGCATTGAATACAGTTGAAGCAGAGTATGTTGTAGCGTGTTCAACTAGTTGTGAGCCAGTATGGTTGAGGAAGTTACTGTCTGATTTATTTGATCTCTAGATGGATGCCACTTGTATATATCGTGACAACCAGAGTTGTGTGAAGTTGTCAGAGAACCCAGTGTTCCATGACAAGTCGAAGCATATCGAGATCAAATATCACTATATCAAGGATATGGTGCAAAGAGGAGCAGTGAAGCTCCAATATGTTGTGACAGATGAATAGATAGATGATGTATTGATGAATCCATTGGCTAGAGTGAAGTTTGAGTACTTTAGGGAGAAGCTTGGTGTTCTCCATATTGAGGTTCCCTCCAAAGGGAAATGATGAGACCTAGAGCCATTCTGACATGGTAACAGGATTAGGTTCCTTCCATGGTCATATGTAAGGGATGAGCCATTCTGTCATGGTGAGAGAATTGGTTCCTTCCATGTCAGATGTGAGTGCTGAGCCATTCTGATGTGACTGTAGGATTGGTTCCTACATGATCAGATATAAGCACTGAATGCCATTCTTGGAATGGAGGCACCTAGTCAGTTACTAGGAATAATTAGCTTGGTGCTAAGTTTCCATTTGTTGGGAGAATGGAGGCACCTGGTCAGTTGCCAAGAATACTCAGTCTGGGACTGAGGGATGTTTTGATATGACTCTAGGATTTAGTCGTACATGATCAGATGTGAGTGCATGGCCATTCCGATGTGATTGAGGGATGTGTTCCCACTTGATCAGAAATAAGGGCTGATGCCATTCTCTAGGAGAATGGAGGCACCTAGTTAGTTACCAGAAATTCTCAGTCTGGGACTAAGAGCCCTTTTGATGCATTTTTTTTAAACATGGTTGAATGTAAGTGCAAAGCCCTTTCGATGCGGTGTTTTCGAACATGGTAGAATATAAGTGCTGATCCCTTTCGATGTGGTGTTTTCGAACATGGTTGGATGTAAGTGCAGAGCCATTCCAATGTAGTGTGTTCGCACATGGCCAGATATAAGTGCTGAGCCATTTAGGCGGGATGTGTTTACACATGGTCAGATGTGAGTGCTAGGCCTTTTTGACAAGATGAGGTCAGATATGAGTGTTGGGCATGGATTTCTAACAAGATGAGGTAAGATGTAAGAGTTGTGTGGGCCATTCTGACTTGGTGTTAGATATATGCACTGAAGAATACCTACATAGAGGCTAGGCCTACAACCAACATGAAAAAGGGTTAGCTCTGTAGAACTTCTTGTGACAAGAAGAATCGAGAGATCGCACCATTCTGAGATAGCATTCATGATGATGATCCAGACTTGATGATGATCCAGATGTGATGATGATCTAGACTTGATGATGATCTAGAGTTGATGATGATACAGTGATGATGATATAGCAGTGATGAGCTAGTAGTCGTGATGATCCGGATCCCGTCATGAAGAAGACTTGAAGAATAAGATGACTTATAAGAAGACTTGAAGACAAAGATGACTTAAATATGAAGAAGACTCGAAGATGATGATGACTTGTAGATGATGAAGAATTGAATATGAAGAGAACTTGAAGATGAAGACTACTTGAAGATGAAGATGACAAGATGATCCAGTCGATATAGAGAAGAAGACCAGTGCTGAAAATTGCGTCGAAAGAATATCTTCCTAGTTAAGAGGGAGTGTTGATGTATTTGTAACTTCAAAATGTATTCACTTGTATATATTATGTCTTATACCATGATGTTTATTTCAGGATGTGTCTATAATGCAATTGAGTCATTTCATGCCCTGATGTTCTGATCAGGAGGATCTATAATGTAAACAAATCATGTTAAGTCATTATGGGTAACCCTCCTATTGTTCAAAGGTTAAAGTTCCCACAGTTCTGGGGCACTAGGGTTGTTAGACTCACCTAGTGAATTTGGCCCTAGTTGGGTTTATTCAAGTTAGGAATTAGTATAAATAAAGATCTAGCCTCTCTATTTATTACACACTCACTCACACTTAGTTGTAGTGCATAATTGAGGAAGAAGAAGACACTAGGGCTAGGAAGAAAGAGGTTACTTTTGTCAGGAGTTCATCTTACTATTTTTTAGGCTTTTCTATTTGGTGTTTATTCTATCTCTGAGGAAGTTGTGGGGTTTTCTCCATTTATGGTTTCCCTGAGTAAAAACACTATGTTCATTGTTTCTTGTGTTTGATTGTTGTGCTTGTTATTCTCTCAGTTAAAGATCCTAATAATTCTAGCTTAATGTTAAAAATATAACACTTTAGTCATTGATAGTCAATGATTTAGTCATTGGTTTAGTCATTGATAGTTAATTATTTAGTCATTTATTTAGTGATGGATTTAGTCACGTATTTAGTCAATGATTTAGTCATTGAATTAGTCATTGATTTAGTCACTGATTGCAACAATTAATGACCAAATATATGACTAAATAAACTACTAGATGTTAACATATAATGACTAAGCTAAATATGACTAATATATGGGAAATTAGATACTAATAGTCATATATATGCAAATTTAGTCATTTTTGTTGTCACAAATTTATGATAGGGCATGGAGGAATCGAACCACCAACCTCCTGCCTATAATTAGGTAGGAACTCTACCATTGAGCTAGGGCCCTTTAAGAAGTTGTTATTGCTTGACAATGATGATATTCAAACAAATTTAAGATAGATAGCAATCTACAAACTACATAATTATTACTATTACAACTTACCAGTAACTAGTATTTATGATAAACTAATTCCTGAGAGCTATGTACGATTTTCCTTGTAACTAAAATTAGCGTAAGGAAAAATGTAATGCTTTTCATTGTATTGTGTAAATTATTGAGACAATGAAATAAATAAAATTAGCACAAGAAAAAATGTAATGCTTTTTCATTGTATTGTGTAAATTATTGAAACAATGAAATAAAGAGAAACATGTATTTTAGCTTATTGAAATAATGAAATAAAGAGAAGCATGTGCTTTAAAAATTTAAAGTAAGTCTCGTAAACTTATATATAATTAAAAATATAACAATCACATAAATAAAATACTCATAAAAAGAGATAGCCTTTTTTACAACTATAACATAGTTCTCTATTAAAAATACAAAAAAAAAGAATATAAATTATACACATAATACCATGAAATGTAGTTTTATCATTCAATGCCATTAAAACATTTTACATAAATAAGATGATGCATAGGAATTCCAATGGAATATACAAAATAGAAAAAAATTATAGGTTGTCCATCAAGTGGATCATCATCATCAAAATATATCTTAAATGCATTTTAAAGTGTTTGATGAATATCCTAAAATTGGATCTATGTACATTGAATGTTCTACATATTACAACATTGATGTGTCAAAAGAGAAGATATTGAGGAAACCTTCTACGAAGAGGAGGTGAATCTAAATATCCATGCAAGGGAGCTGAGAGAAAATGATGAGCAATAGGTATTTGATGTTCTACTAGAGTTGGAAAATGATGATAATGCAACAATCATCTATTGTGCATCCAAGTATGTAGAGTCCTTGGAGGACATACACATGAGGAAAAGAGTTTAATGAATAGTTTTCTTGTTTATGAATGTGTGGATTAGGGGAAGGAAGAAGTAACCCCATTGAGGATATAAGTAAAAGGAGAACAAAATTAAGATTGCTATAGATTTTAAAGAAATTTTTGAAGGAGAGGGAAATGATGTAAGTGTGGTAAAAGAGGAAGAGGTTATAGCCCATAGGAAGGCTGTAGAATATAAAAAAAGGTTAATATAACAACCATTTATAGCAACTGCTCTGTTAGGATCCCTTCCTATAACTCCATTAGATGCACATTTCGACGGATTACTAATAGTCATAAGGGCCAATAAATATCTTTATCTATATACATCCCCTAAGTAAGTAAATGATTTCTTTCAACTTGTATACTTCTATAATAACCCTACTTTTGAGGTAAATTCCAGTGACAATACAAGGGAATGAACCTTCAAGTACACCCAATAAAACTAGGACATTGCAAAAAGAAACACTAAAACAAGGGGATGAACCTTCAATTACCCCAAATAAAACTTGGACATTGCAACAGGAAACACTAAAATAACAAGAAACGCTTTTTATGTACTCCATAAAGAACCCCATCAAACAACTTTTTTCTATAGAATTTACCTCATCTTCAAAAAGATATCCATCAAGTACAAAAAACCCATCACTGTCATCATCTTTCTCGGATTTATGTGTCAACCTCATTCTTTTCTTCCTCATCATCCTTGTCACAATCAGAAAGGATTTCCCCAGGATCTTCGTGAAATTTTTAACAAAGTAAGAAAGTTAATACAAATAATGCAAATACTCTTACCAAAGACATTTAGTGATGAGTACCTATTCCCATTCTTCATCACTATCATTCTCATATTTCAAAGAAGAGTCCTTCCTGAAAGGATTTCTAAGCCCAATACCATCACTGCATCAAAAGCAAAGAGTCAGAAACAAAACATTCTCTCTTGTCTACTGCAATATTAAGAATCCATGAGCTTCAAGGTGTTTCAGATGTTCCTCAGCATGGGCTATCAAAATTAAAACATAACATGTTGCTTTGATAATTAATAAACTTAAAATTATGCAAAGTATATTCACCTTTTCTTTGAGAAGGTTCCATAATAAGCAAGTCTATGGTTGTGATGAAACTACAAAAGGTTTCTTCTCTTATTGTGAAGCCTATTTTCTCTATGTACAGTGATATTCCCATTATTTCAAGGAAAACCATCACTCAAAACTTCTTCCTAGTCATTTACAAGGCTCTTGTAGAAATTCAGGCCTGCAGTAGATTAATTTCACCCACAACAATTAACAATTGATCATGCAAAATTATCAACAATGGAGACTGAATATGGAGCTGTAACACAAAATTATATTAACTGAGTGTACAATAGCCAACCCTGTAATAACATAGGCTTCTGAATATATAGAATACATGAGAAAATAGAATGCATAAGGAAGCATCCAAATATAGCATAAGGCAGGCTTACCCAAAATAGGCAAATCCCCCATAGGTGTAAAAAGCTGATCCCAAATCTATCAAGGACCCCACGAATTATCAAGGGCGCATAGGCAAGCTAAAGAGTGGTCAAATGGCAGCTCATACATTATTTTTAATGGAGGAAAGAGTGGAGGAGAAAGAGGCAACAAAGCTGATTCACCTCACCTAGTCTTGCTTTCCTATGTGCCTTAAAACACTGAAAAAGCAGGGTATAAAGCAGAAAAAGCAGATGGGCGCCTAGGAGGCCAGGAATAAAGCAGATTTGATTCCTAAGGCTTTCCCAAGTGCTACATGAGTCAATAATGGCAAGTTTGACCTCTATGGATAGGCAATTAGCAACTTGCACATGGTGGGACTCATGGACTAGGCAAATAAGAAAAAATAAATGAATTAATGTCTAAGTGGGTAAATACTATGGGTTGATTATTCTAACACCCCCCCTTAATCCTGACTTTATGAGTAATAAATAAAAATATAGGGCCTAGCAACAAGGCTTAGTCACCCTTTTACATACTGTAAGTCTATATGAAACAAGGAAAGAGGCAAAACCAACTTGGGAAAATCCTCCCTTAAACATGGACTGTAAAAAAAAATTGTAGAATCTTGTCTCCACTCATGCTTTGATAGCATGATAAACA